>JBAMHW010000003.1:30097362-30118281 GCA_037177495.1 Rhadinocentrus ornatus
GTGTATATATATATATTTATTTATTTATTTTTTTTAAGTCATGCAAATTCCTTGTTGGTCATTGCGGACATGGCAAAAATGGCCATGTGCTAATTAAAAATTATGAAAAATTGTATATTTTTCTTTTCAAATAGCATTGTCTCTTCATATGTGATTAAGAACATATATCTTAACATCTTGAAATTTTTTAAATACAGTTCCAAGCTTGATTTGTAATCTCATCAAATGTTGTGGACTCATGGCAGCCGTTTCATAGAATGACCCTAATAAATACAAAAGCATGTTTATTACTTGCAAGTTAAGATTGATCAGCTTTTGTTTTTCTGCTGATCAGAGATGAGCTCTGCAGCACTTATAATCACCTTTCCAACCACTCTGAACTAAAGTCAGAAGCAGTGAACAGCTGATCCTTCCACAATAAGGGGACATGAAGCAGGGTAAAGCCATACCAAGTTGTACTGTACCGTACCATACTGAAAGACCAGGTTTTACGGCTACTATTATTAGGATTCATCTGACTTTATTTGTGTTTCAGGGAGGGTAAAACGTGTTTACACATAGACTGGACACCACAGACCTTAACCCTATTAAGGCTATTTATGAAGTGCTGGAGAGGACTTTACACTGCAGCCTGACTCTCCCATCATCACTGAAAGATCTTAACAGTAACTACAAAATAACCCAACAACAAACCACTTTAATAATATTGTTATATTACACAAGTTTATTGAAATTGATCTATGGTAAATGTGTGCCATAAACAATGATAAAGATTATCGTACAAAATACTAATGAGTGACTTTTTCTGTTGGCCAGGCAGTGTATTTTTATTTCATAAGCAGTGGAACAAGAGTCACTTTATTTTTCCATTTTTCAGACATGTCAGCTGTCTCTCATGACACAAATGAGTGTCAGTTCTTGTTCTGAGAATGACCAAAATAAGGTTTATGGCATCTCCGTTCAGTCTTTTGCTGTTCTGCTTTTCATCTTCTTTTGGTTAAGTGCTCATTATTTTCTTTTTGTTTGACTCAGCTGCTATTGATAAGCATTGACTGAGTAGTTACACAGGAAATGGAGATAATCAGACAGCATTGTGTGGTGTCTATTCTTTCAATCGCCATGTACAGACAAAAAGCTCATGGGATGCTAGTCTGAAAGCACTACCATCAAGAACTTAATATCTTATTGATCCTGTTTATTTATACCTGCACTGACCAGCAGAAATGACTGGGTGTTGGAAGTGAGTGGTGCCTTTTTGTTCCAGCAAAGGGAGATCTGATTCTTCAGTGGTTCTCTTCTTTGCAGCTCATTTTATGTTGCACACATAAAATTCGCTGCAAAAAAATCTTTGTTTTCTTGAAAAGGTTCATGTGTAACAGCTAGTGTCACCTTATTTTGTTTCAGGCTCAGTCGCTCCAGTAGTATGGCCTCAAAACAAGAAACAGACTCAGACACACAGGACATCTCTGTCATCTCCCACATCATTAATGCCAAACCCTTTGAGAAGAAAGTCATGGTCAACAGTGCCAGCCAATCCATGAGCTCCCCTCCTGGACAAGACTCTTTAGACAACAGAGACCCCACTGGCGACACATCATCCCCTCCACCACCCAGGCAAATCCTCAACCGCTCCACCACACGAAGCAGCTCCTCCTCTTTCTCAGAGAGTCTAGACCCAGCGCTGGACCCCTCGTCTCTGCCGCCTCCAGACCCTTGGCTTGACAGCGGGAATGTGAATAATAGCAGCGTCCCACAGATGGGAGCGGCAGGAACACTGTGTCGAAGAGATGGCCACTGGTTCCTGAAGCTGCTGCAGGCCGAGACGGGGCGAATGGAAGGCTGGTGCCAGCAGATGGAGCAGGAAACCAAAGACAACCAGCTCTCAGAGGAGGGTAAGGGTGGCAGGGTAGTCACTAAAGCAAAAGTTTATTTATATAGCACATTTTATACAAAGGCAACTCGATGTGCTTAACATAAGTAACAGACACATTTCAAGAAAAATGTAAAACATATTAAAATAGACTATTATAACTTATTAAAAGATTCAAGACTTCCTGTATTTACAGGGCATAGAATAACGGTTCAGTTAAAAGCACAGGAAAAGAAAAATGTTTTTAATCTGGATTTAAAAATCTCTACACTTGGAGCTGTTCCGGTTTTTGCAGCATAACCGCAAAGAACATAGTCTCTTTCTGCGTCTGCCTAGATGCCACGTAGAGGCGGTTACAATATCTTGTGAGTTGTATTTGGAGTGTTTCGCTAGAAACGCTTCAGTTGAACCAGCTGTCCAAATTTAAGACGGTCAAAAGATACAATGGTTTTATGTAATTGCTCATTTTTAGTTTACATGATAATGAAGTAGCCATATTCAGTTTTGTTTGGTCCAGAAATGGCACATCAAAGCTGAGTGCACTGTCAGTTCAGGGCTGTAGTCTAGAAGTCAGGTTGACCTGTCTTCAAGCAGTCCAGCTGTTATCGACTGTAGCTTTTGGTGCAGAACTCACTCATGGAGCTCTGCCTCAGTCTTTCAAACAGACACAGCATGGACGGAGATGAGGCCATAATATCTGGGGTTGCCATATACAAGTAGGCCTGTAATCTCCAGAATTACACAAATCTAGTCTGGAACTGATTAAAAGTCCAGATTAGATTAGTGCCTCAAAATCAGCCTGGAACCAACAGCAGAAATCGCACATGCAAATCGTAAGAAGGCTTCGGGTGCTCAGTTTTAAGTAGTGCACTCTGTGTAAACATGCACATGTCTTTAAAATTTTGAAGCATGTGTTAAGTAGTCTGCATTAAATCTGAAGTCAAAAGCTGGGCCTCATCACACTCCAGTCTTACTCCAGTAATCCAATGATAAGAGAGGATTCCCAATTTTTGGTTAGAGGCAGATGTTTGTCCTCATTTTGGTGCAGCAGCAGAATAGTATAGTGACAGACAGAAGGCTGGAATATCCATATAAGCCTAGATTCCTGTAAAGAGGATCTCATTATCCATTGCATTGTAATCCCCTTCATGCCACCCTCTATAGCCTATTGGGCAATACTGTGCATGCACACCTGTATCTAAATACCTGGGATTTTGGTCTTTGTTGTTGTTTGCAGGATGGAGAACACTGCTTACCAGCTGAAAACATTGCTGCACTAGTATTACATACTTGTGTACAGTAGCACTGTGCTTTCTGCCTGTCTCAAAAATACAGAACTCATCTGAAAAATATACAAATAATGTTTTGTTTTTATTTATTTTTATTTTTATTTCCCCCTTTCACTGTAGTGCTGGGGAAAGTTCGCAGTGCAGTAGGAAGTGCTCAGCTCCTAATATCTCAGAAGTTCCAGCAGTTCCGGGGACTGTGTGAACAAAACCTGGTGTGTATCGTGTCTCTTTGACTCCTCACCCTGCAGGCTTGCACAGACATGAAACAGACTGACAGCTGGTGGCCAAAAACCAAACCAAGTGTTGTCTTGGTTTTTCTGTCCTCTGCATGTTCTCCACGCCTTCATAATCATAAGGGCTTTTACGCAGATGAAAGTTAACTAATCTGAGAACAGCCATGATTGGCAGCACATTAGGCATCACAAAGAATCTGTCATAAGGGCCTACCAGCAGAAAATATGAGCTTATAATAAGCCAGCTCCACTCAGGTGATTTTGTTTTAGTTAAAATGACATTTGGCAATTTGTAATCCACAACCAGCACATGACATGTCAGATTATACGTGATAAGCATCGCACACACGTGATTGTTACAGAGTGTTTTGACAGAGGTCAAAGCAGCAAGTACATCTGCATTAATGTGATGAACAAAACAAAAACAAACACAAGCTTGTGCAATAAACAGCAACTGTTTCAGAGTTTACGATGTCAGTACAGGATTTTTGTTAAAAAATAGCCATGCATATCTGCACCTTATGTATCTATAGTTAAAAAACAAAAAAAAGGAAGAAAAAAAGCAGGTGTTGGTCCATGATAGTGTGTTGTTACCTAAAACTTCAAATTCAACATTTTTTTTTTTATGTCAAAAAATGGCATTCTTTAATCGTCTGACTTTCTAAACTTTGTGGTAACCAGTCAACATTTTATAAATAAAACTAAACCCTGCACTGAGG
Source organism: Rhadinocentrus ornatus (assembly GCA_037177495.1). Taxonomy (NCBI): domain Eukaryota; kingdom Metazoa; phylum Chordata; class Actinopteri; order Atheriniformes; family Melanotaeniidae; genus Rhadinocentrus; species Rhadinocentrus ornatus. Next base: position 30,101,474 of record JBAMHW010000003.1, read on the forward strand.
CCTGTTGTCTTCTTTGGTCTAATGTTCAGCTCAAAAAACATAGTTAAACATCTCCCTCTAGTGGTGAATATGAGAAACGCAGCTACAAGACTGAAAGTTGGTAATACTGCTGCACCAGAAGCAGCATTGTTAATCAGTTTAAGGAAAAATAAGAAAAAGTGACACATCTGTCAAGTAGAGAGATAAATAAATACATACAAATTTGTATACAAATCTGTGGCTTCTTTATTAAGTTTTAAAACCCCCCACATTGTTTTAGTCATTTTGTGGAAATAATGTTGGTTAAAAGCAACCTAGATCCAAAACTGTCTTCTACACTTTAGTCGGGTAGCTTTTATTTTATTATTATTTTATTTTTTTGGGTGCTTTTCTGTTTCTCCCTCTTCACCCACATTTTTACTAATGTGGATTTAGTCACAGTGAAACAATGATACACCAGCCTCCTCAGCTGACTAAATGTCGAGGAAATAGAAATGCACCATGCCACATTCCCATCCAACAACAAGCCCCAAAACTGCCTCATCCTCTTCTCTGTTTCTGACTTTCTGAAAACATTTAGGACAAAATATTTTTGGAGGTTAGCCTTAATTTTACTTGCAAAAAAGTCTGGTGCTGACTGCCATGGTGTTGAAACTAGGTTGTTCCGCTTGTTTTTCTGTCACTCTGAGGTCAGAGCCTCCACTTAAAGGCTAAAATGTCAGAAGCAATTATCCATTGTGCTGAGCTTTTTAAGTCCCCTTCACACCAGGACAGTGGATATGCTGGCAGATAAGCCAACAATGGTCCATAACATGAGGTGAGATAAAGGTGTTGTGGGCTAATAGTTTCTGACTTATTGATAATAAGTAGGATGAAATAAAGTTGTTTTATTTCTTTTTTTTCTCTTTCTACTATGTAAGTTACTTAGTTGCATCTGCTGTCTATTGTAGATGTCTCATTTCTTAAAAATCTATAAATAATACAGCCTGCTTAAATATCTGGAGTTGCTTTTTCTTCATTTTCATTCCTTTCTCCCTCCCCTGGTCAGAATATGAATGCCAACCCACGGCCCACAGCCCAGGACCTGGCTGGTTTCTGGGACCTGCTGCAGCTCTCCATTGAGGACATCAGCCTCAAGTTTGATGAGCTCTACCATCTCAAGTCCAATGACTGGCAGCCCATATCATCTGCAGCTGCCCAGTCGTCCCCTGAGCGGAAGGTACTTCCCACCCATGCAGCCCAGTGCCCTGGCTGGGGTAGGAAAGCCGCCGAAACCGGCCTCTCTCCTCCCACCACCACCGCCGCCACCATTTCTCCCACTCTTTTTATTTTTTGTTCTCTTCTTAAAACACCATCCCTACGTGGGATGAACTCTTAACAGGGCCTCCCTGTCTAATGCAGAGTGGCCGTAGAGATCCCCATAGGCATGCATGGGAAAAACCATGTCAAAGAGGGCTGATGCTGGTGTGTTTTTTTAACTGTGAAGCCCTGCTTTGAGCATGCATGCGTCACTTTCTGATGTGTGCTTGTGTTGCTGGGGAACATGGTCAAGATGTATTGGCTCATGCAGTCTTGTTTCTGCTCTTTAAATGTTTGTTTATGTTTGTTTGGCTTTTTTTATTAAGAATAACACTCTTGTGTCTGCTGTGTTTCTCTGTGCTAAATTGCTGTAGCCAACAAACTTTTTGCTTTATGTTGGTCATCGGTTTAAATATGTTGGCTGTGACATGTTATCCTTGTTAGTGTTTATCCTTTGTTCATCAATTCATGTTATCATTTCATGTCTGAAATTGGTCATTCAAATGATTGTTCTTTTCAATGTTTACTTCTTTTTGAAAGTTGTTTGTCATCTTTGTTTTCTGTTTATTGTCTTGTGTCTTAGAATGATCAGCTTTATGTTTGTCCATGTTGTAACATGGCTGAATAGAAGGAAACAGATAATAGTTTTCATTTTCTCACTCATCTGTTTCTTCTCCAATAACCCTGTGTCCTCTGCAGGACGAGGAGAAGGCGGCCCCTCCGGCGTCAAAAAAGCCTGGTAAAGGACGACCATCGCTTGGCCGCGAAAAGAGCGCAGACTCTTCATCCACCTCTTCATCCGCCTCGGCTGAAAAGCAGAGACAGGAGGCTCGCAAGCGCCTGCTGGCTGCCAAGAAGGCCGCCTCATTTCGCCAGAACTCCGCCACAGAAAGCGCAGACAGCATAGAAATTTATGTCCCCGAGGCCCAGACTCGCCTCTGAGAGAAACGATGAGGGGGGACGTCACGGGACACATAAGATGTTAGTGAATCATCTGGATGGACAGGAGGATTTTGGGGGGTTTTTTTGGGGGGTAATGTAAATGAGCCGCCTCAGTAAAGATCAATGACGGGGAGGAAAATGTCCAGTGGAGACTTCCTATTCGAGGCTGCCGATGACGACCCCAGCTGATGAACATTGTCCTTTCTTCAACTATTCTTATATCATTAAAAATTCTAAAAGTATTATTATGAGAATTATAGGATAAAGAATCTATATGGAGACTGTTTTAAAAGTTATTGCTATAAGATTTATTAGGCAGACAGAAGATCAACATTACTCTTGTGTCTCACTTTATTGCGCTCTTCCCAGGTTCACTTGCCATCTTGTAGCTTTGCACAGCACCACCTTGTGGCCATCATGCACACTGCTCACACACCACAAATCCATCTATGTATGTCTTCCTTGTATTGATTTTCTTTCTTCATCCTTTCATTTATGTACAGATCCATTTAGATCAGGCTGTTCTGAATACTTTTGGTTTGATTAAATTAAAAGTCTTTCGTTCCTAGCCAATAATTATGGTGTGACTCCTCAGAATGTTCTGTGCCAGGTTTTTAAGACTGGTGATGATCTGTAAATCGATTCATTATGGTTTTGACAAAAAAGCACATCCCATTCTGTAGTTTCTGAATAACTGCTTCAACAATATCCTGTTATTTTATTTATTTTTTTTGTCCTTTTTTTATTTCTGTTTTACATTCTGATGTAATTCAGATATTTCTGGACTTTTAAAAACTAAATTTTAATACTTTTTAAGTGCTTTTCTTAACCAAACTGAGCATGAAATGGGTACATTTAAATTAATCCATGCATTTCATAGAAATTCTGCAGCAGGCCAAGTATGCAGGTTAAAAGATTTTGGGTTTTTTCATCTCCCACCACCCACTAAAAATCCACCCAACTTTAATCCTCCCCAGACTGATCACCACACAAAATACCTTTTTTTCTTCTTTTTTTTTTTTTTTTTTTTTGTTAGAGGAAACTTCTCTAATTAAAAAGTTAAATATATTTGTGATTGTGTTTTCATCTTTCTTTTTTCTTTTTTTTTTAAGACTGCAGAAGCCAAAGATGAATTCACTGTTTCAAATTCATCTCTCACATTAAACCACCAGGAGCAGAGAACTCGACAGTTTACTGTGAAAACAGATGAACTGGACAGCAGCCACAGTAACATATGTATTACAGATTGAACATTTTTATATGCACATGCCCGGAAGCTTTAAGCAGAACCGCCCACTAGTATTACAACACAATTGCCTTGGAACATTCAGATCCAGGACTTTTCCCCATCCTGGCCCAGAAAGGGGGCACTATACAAAGAATTATTTCTGACCTCGATCCAGTTATTCCCAACATTAAAAAGGGTTCACATTGATTTCTGTCCTGCTTTGCATTAAGAGGGATGCATTGTGTTCATTTCACATACTTGCAATTTTCTATCTCATCTGACTCAACTGCAACAGAAAGACAGTTGAAGCCTCCTGATTGATCAGTGCAAAGCTGAACTTTAGGATGCCACATAGTGACATGCTCTTAAACCACTGTTGTTTGCATGCCTTCACATTTGGCTTCTTCCAAATGGTGAGCAAACAAAACAACTTTCCTGTCCTAATTAGTTATACTGAACTGTTGGACCTCCACTCTGTTGCTTTTGGCTGTTGCAGTGTTTCTCTCACCCACTGTGATTCTCCAGCCTTGAATTGGAAAAGCCCAATAAGAACCATTCTTCTTTCTCTTTGTTGGCCAGAGCATTTCCTTGATGGCAGGCCATTGTTTGCCTGTTGTGATTGCCTGCTGGGGATGGCTCTCAGCAAAGGAAAAGGCTCAGGGGTGTCAGAAGTTGGGTCCCTGACTGCTGTCAATACCCCCGTCCATTTGACTGGGGGAGATTGTGTCGTTGGCAACTGAAGGCCTTTTGTGTCACTCATATACAAACCGAATATATTAGCTGATGCAGCCACTGCCATCTTTACTGAAATTTCTATGTTGCAGAATTTCATCCGTTCATTCTGGTGTTTCATTACCTACAGGCAATCCTTACTGTTAGCCTTTCTTACCAAACTTTTTGTCTTGAATGCAAGTAAATCAATATGTGGCATCTCAAATACACAGAGGGAAAGAGGGCAGACACAGAAAGTTGTTTAACAAGTTAACCAACTCAAACTGAAGCTCTGCGCTTTTTTATTCTTCTGATATTTGGATGTGTGAGACAAATGTCAGGAACATACTCAGAGGGGCAGTGGAAAGCTCATCTCATACATATAAACAAGGCTTTTCTCCAATATACACACACACATAGTGCTGAAACAAAGCTAGGTCTATTTCCTGGGTAGAGTCATCTATGATCAACACAGCTGCAGTGTTGGGGGGTGGGTCACTGCTTTAAAAGCCACTGATTAGAGGATGATAATGGTCCCCATACATATGGGTTTGATGGTTTTCAACTTGTGCTTGAACAGCAAGCTGCTTTGGTTGCTTTAATCTTGAAAGGTCTGTTACTTTTCACTGGTTACACACTGCAATGTATCTCCTTCAACCTTGTCTCACAGTAAGAAAAGTAAGAGGAAAAATAGATTATTGACAAAGTTCATTTGTGCAAAATGGTGCAATCGATTCTGCAATATTAAAATTTTCATTATTTCTTCTCTTCTGTAAAAATAGTTTTGACATGACAAAGTTTACTTACCCTTAAGTTTTTATTTTATATTTAAACTTTTGGAGGAATTTGTTAGCTACTTAAAAGGCACATAAAAACTAGTTAACTCCAGGATAGTTTTCCCCCAGCTGCAGTGACTCTACTCTTTTACTTTGCTCTGAAAGCCTTCTTGCAAAAAACTAAAAGAAAACATGCTCATTAGCATCTTTGCTTTGTTTCACTTGGATATAAAGTGGGGAAGGAGTGAGGGGTAGAGGCCATGGCTGCTCCACCAGAGAGATGATGTAGCAAAATGTGTCCTGAAATAAACGTTTTTTATGATCAAGCACATATTTTAAAGACTAGAACCACTTCATTACAATACTATATTAGAAATGTGTATAACAGGGTTCAGTAGGGTTTATTTAAAAAAAGGGGGGTTGCAATGTGTGAAACAAAGTTGTGAGTGGGTGTGCTGTTCATAAAAGTGGGATTTACATAGATTCCTGTTCACTATACTCTGGTTACATTTAAAGTATGTGCAATACAGAGTTAATGGGCTCTTTGATATGAATATTAATATTATGAGACTATCTTGCAAAGCTCCCCTTGTGTCATCCTTTGTAAATAGCTAAAAATCGCCATCTTTTACAATGCTGTAAACGTATTTATACTATTTCAAGGTTGTTCACATGTATAATGCAGAGATGCAATGTTCAATAAAATGCACACAGTACTTTCTCAAAAAGTTCATCATGACTGTACTTGCTTATTTTTATTGAAAGGCTGAGAATCCGGGTGACATTTTACTTTCAGACGCCATTGTTAGACCAATAACATTTAAACTTATTTGTTATTTAAATCGTTACAAATCACTAATCCACCAGCTGACACGAGTCAACTTGTGCCAAAAACTGGAAAATTAATTCCCCAATCTCGCGTTTTTCTTTTCTCTCAAAGTTCTTTAAACTTCACACCTGGAGTAGATACAGAATTAAATTCGTAAAACCATCACGGAATTGACCGAGCGGATGGCATCATGGGGCAGTGAGTTCAAGTCGACGCTTTCGACGTTTATGATTTATATAACTGGAGCATTTTTTTTTTCACATTGTTACGTAAAATCGTCGCTGGTTCCCGCAGACAGGAATAACACAAACCAGAATGGTAGACATGATTACACACTGTTTAACGTCTGTGTAACCGTGTGGGGGGAGTTAGAAGTATCGGCAAAATAATGTTTCAATGACCGTCTGTGGTATATTTTGAATGAAATTGTTCTCCTTTCAGTCACAACGACGCGGAGTCTAGCCGCTGCCCGAAGGAGCAACGTGATTGGCTGACTACTGCCCCGGAGGCGTCAAACAGAGATGTGATTGGCTGATAGCAGCTAAAGAGGCGGGATCATTTCAGCTGCGACTGTCAAGATTGGCAATGGGCTGGCGCTGCTGTAGCGCGCAGGTAAAAGGAACCAGCGACAGAGAAAAAAAAAAAGCCTGAAAACATTAATCCTGGCTAAAAGCGAGGGCTGCAATGGAAACGTGGAAACCTCATTGATTGGAGCAAACTACAAAGCGTGGATTTTAAGTCATTGAAAAAAGCAAAAACATCTTTGACGTCTTGGAAGAAAGTGCTGTTGTGTCAACCATCGTTGGGCTTTCGTTCACGCTTTGTACAGCAAGCAACTTGGACAGCTGCGTGTTTGCAAGCGAGCCATCAACAAAGAATGAAAGCATTGAAACGAGGTGAGCGCCACAGTTTTTTTTTTTACTGCTGTGCACGTTTACCACCCTCAAAGTGTCTGTCTGGTAGCCCCGCGTGTCTTTGCTGTTTACTCTGCCTGGTATGCGATTGTTTTGTTGCGAGCAAATGCAGCGTGTGTTTGTGTTTAAAATTGGAGGGACAGCTAGCGAGCTAGTTATCTCTGGAGGCAGGCATGGTGTCCATCTGGCAGAGCGACATGCGGGAGGCTGTGCGTTCCTGCCTGCCTCCTTTGTGCGTTCCAGATGGCTCTTTTACTTCTGGGTTTGTCCGAGTGTTACATTGTGCCTTATCTAAGCAGTTCATTAGAGTAACGTGTGTCATGATACTTTGACAAAGCGAGTTGTTTTGGGAAGTCGTGATTTGTAACTTAGTAGGTCGGTGATACTAACGGCCAGATTCAAATTTCCACCTCCCAAGCAGCTCAAGGGAGCGAAGAAGTTTAGTGGATTATGTCCTTAAAACTTAATTCGGAGCTCTATGAAGACCCCATTTTCCCCAAATGCTTCCCAGGACGCACATTTACCAACTTTTCCAGACAAAGACATTTTGTAAACAAGAAGTTAGCCTATTTGACAGTTACTGTGATTTTACAGATAGCTGGGAATGGAGTGGTTGTATATTTGATGTTCTTAACCATTATACTGAAATTTTGAGTTTTATAATAAAAGATAAATATCACTCCAAGGAGGGCGGTGCAGTTGTGGGAGCTGTTTTGTTGTGGTATCACGTACACCACGTTTCTTCCAAAGACTGCAAGGATAACCTGAAATAATTTCTAGTAAAAGTCAGTCCTTTTCTTTTTTCTGTATATCATTCTAATAGAATTACTCATTGCACACATCACATCAGCTAATGCACAAAGCTTTATAGTACAAAATAAAAGTGATAAAGATTTTGAGGAAGCAAATTAATGCCCATTTACACGAATTGCCAAAAAAAAAAAAAAAAAGTTTGTAGTGGACCAGACTACCATCACATTAATATTATAATTGATTTACTAAAATTATATTTAATAATGCCCAGCAATGGGCATTTCAATGGAGCGACGTGATTGGCTGACTACTACAGTGTTCTGTTTTGTTTTTAGATTCCTTTATGACTGGACCCTATTTAGTGTAGTGCAGCCCTGATTGTCCAGATATGTAGAGCTGAAAAGATTTTGTCAACTGCTCTCACAGTCTTGAGTCCAAGTAGCTAGCATGAGGTGAAAACAAGCCTGCTTTGCATGGTCAATAGATTCCTGGGCCACTGGCTACTGTGATGTTGATATGCACACAATCTCCTTTGTGAGGACAGGCGCTGCCCCCGGGGGTCAGGTTTCACCCAGCCCCACAGAAAGACATTTACTGCATTCTGTGGCCCACCCCTGGGATCAGGCATGCTCCATTTTGAGGGGAGATTTCCTCCAATGACCAACCATTGAGTTTAAAGAACAAGGAAAAAAATAACAAAACATTGTTTAAACACCGTCTTTCTGCAGCTTTACTTTAAAAATGTTTTAGAAACTGATTGTTAAAATTGGCTAAAAAAAAAAATCTTATTGCGCTTGTCAACGTTTGATCAGTTCAAACCTTTTGCTTCCCCGTCTCTGCTTACATGGCATCTGCTATTGTGAAGATATAGTTTAGGTTTCATTTTGTGCCTGAAAGTGGATCAAGGCGCAGAAATGTATGTAACACAATGTGTGTAATTAACTGCACGCTTGTCATCCACACAACAATAGGGGCAAGCTTTATGTACCAAGTGAACTTGGAAATGAAGATTAAATGGTCAAATTGTTCTGACGAGTCCTGCTTCTAACAGTGAACATGACAAGTCATCTCCTCTTCTGTAGCTCTGGAGGAAGAGCATCGTCCGGAGCAGGAGCACTCTTCCGCCATGTCTGACAGCGATGACGGCTCCCCACTCGACCTGTCAGGCAGAGGGCTTCTTGGGAAGCGCCGTCGTCGTGGCAACCTACCCAAGGAGGCGGTGCAGATTCTCCGGAGCTGGCTGTACGAGCACCGCTTCAACGCCTACCCGTCGGAGCAGGAGAAACTCAGCCTGTCGGGACAAACCAACCTCTCCTTGCTGCAGGTGGGGGGCACTTTTTAAAATTTAGATTCAAATTATCACATTCATTGTTTTGTGTTGTACCAGAAATTCTTGGTTCCACATGTAGCACTTTTTACATTAGGCAAGATTGCATCTGTGAATTTTGCATTTAAGTGTAAATTTTAGTGCTATCAAATATCCAGTCGCATCAAGAACAAGTAAAAGTAAAGTAACTACATGGTATCCCCGCACTGTATCACAGTCAACATTTACCCACTGTTCCCCTTTCACTTTGTTGCATCATTACTAGATATTTCCTCTTTCTCCTCAACACACAGGCAGCCTGCTCTAGATAAGGCAGTGCAGAGCAGTAGGAGGCAGCAGCAGCAGGGTTTCTTGTTATGTAGTCAGTTGACTGGAATGCTTTTGGCTGGCTTCTCTGTGGCTCAGCATATTTTTGAGCTCAGACTTTCATTATTGCCAGCTGTCTGAGCACTCTCATCCCCTGTCTCCCTCCTTTCCTTTGCTGTGCCACTAGAGGGAGTGGGCCAAACTTCAGTCACTGACAAGGATGAGCAAATGTTTTAATTAAATCCAAATGTGTCAGATTATTTTAAATCTACAACTTAGTGCAGGAGTTGCCTAGGAGATATGGCTAACTGAGCGTCTCTTATGTAGTTAGGATCAATCTTAGGAAATTTCTGGTATGAATGGAAGTTTATATAAAAACCAAAAGCCACTCTATAGTGGTCTAACTTTAAACTGTTGCTGTTTTTCCAGATATGTAACTGGTTTATCAATGCACGCCGCCGCCTTCTCCCCGACCTGCTTCGGAAGGACGGCAAAGATCCCACCAAGTTCACAATCTCTCGTAAAGTTGGAGGTAAAAATGAGGGTCTTTCAGCTAATGGAGGTGAAGCCAGTTCACTAGAAAATGGTGCTTCTACAGCCTCTTGTCAGCAGCGGCCATCTGTGATCTGCTCAGCACCTACTTTGGATCTCAGCCTACTCGGGAACACGGCAACAGCTATCCTGACAGGGGCGGGCTACCCTGGTAAGGAAGGATCAGTCCAGGCGCTTATGAGGCTGGATACACAAAGCCTGATATGGGAAGCGGAGGAAAAGGGGGCTCAGTCGGCTTACCTCACCAGCACAACAATAGCAGCTAGTCCTACCGGTGGCCTCTTCAACACGCCACCTCCGACTCCTCCCGAGCTGTACCCAACCCAAGACTTTAGTGATTTGAGGCTCCTCGTGGATGCAGCTTTGCAAAGGGCTGCAGAGCAAGAGAGACTCGAGGAGACCCAGAACAAACTCTCTGAGTCTGTAACGACTGAAGTAGTAGATGAGAAGTCCAGTGCTCACAGCAGTGACATGGGCTCAACTCCACCTCCAGAGGAACAAGTCATGGATCCTTTTAGGGTGCAGAGCTTGATGGAGAAGGCTATGGCTGTTACAGTGTCAGATGGAACATCAGTAAAATCTCCCGTGCCTGCATCCTTAGGAGCATCTGTGCCAGTCCCAGCTCCAGTATTGTTCTCAGCCTCCAGGATATCGTCCCTTCCAATGAATAAAGTGTTATGGAGTCCGGTAGAGGTGGACCCTGTCCGAGCATCCAGCCCAAACCAGCCTCAACTCATCCCAGCCATAGTGCCAGTGTCTGCCTTAGTCTTGGGACATTCAGATTTGCAGAAACAAGCTGCGGTTCCAGCTGTTACTCCAGCAGCATTATCAGCTTCAGTCTCGCCTCCATGTACAAGTCCTGCAGATAATTCAGTGCCAGACACTAGGTCAGTCTCGGTGCCATCATTAGGTGCTACAGGCCAGGATTCTTCCCCAACTGCAGCTGCTCCTCCAGCTGTTACCTCTCATTTATCCTCTGGAGGAGTCCCGCTTCACCTGCCGTTCCACAAACCGCCTTTTATCCAGGCAACGGCCCCATGCTCGATACCCAGTTCACCCCCAGTGTCTTCTGCAACACCAGTTTCTGGCTCTGCCCCCTCTCCGTCTGCTGTCCCCGCTGCAGCTTTGCCTACATCAGCGATCACACCTTGTCTGGGCCTCACCTCCCCCCTCCCCCCTCCTCTGCAGCCCTTCTCCGCAGGCAGCAGCAGCAGTTTGCAGAGGAATTCAGCAGTGGTGCCCAGCGTTTGGAGCGTGGTTCACGCTCACACCAGGCAGCCCACTTCACTTCAAGTGGTAAAGACCCCCATCACCACAGTGTGGGGGCCTCAACATGGCCTGCACACAGTGAGTGAAACTGTCAACTAGAAGCTGGATCTTGTATATTTGGGGTGGAGTGAAGCCAGCTTCTTTTTAGTTTGGACAACACTGTATATAGAAGAATGTATCTTCACAACCAGTCATGAAGTCCTGAGCGTGCACAAGACCAAGTAAGCTAACAGGCATGAGGTGATTTCAAGGCAAAGAAATTTTAATGTTTAATAGAGTGTTTGCATTGAAAGCTAATTCTTACATAACACTCGGCCAGTTCTGTCAGACTGAAGGCTCCTCAGTAGAGTAAATGTTTGGTACAAAATTTTAGATGCCATTTTCAGCGACCTACTATGTTAAGATTTCAAATAAGCAGAAAAATATCCCACATTCGTAGAAAAATAGAACCAGTCTAGTTATCAACACAGCAGATTGGCCTCTTGAGTAGCAGTGCTGGACTTTAATGAATGTAAAAAGACTTCATGCCAACGACTGGTTGTCCTATGATCTACTCCCTATCTAGATTAAAAAGGATGCCATGATTTTTATTTTATCAGAACAGCAACAACTTAATAGATTTTCATAGTTGTGCAATTCAGATGACCAATTTTTATTTTTTTATTATTTTTTTAATCGGTTAGTATTTCTTTCTATTTCTTTGCATTGTCTTCCCTTTGTTGTTGTAGAGAAGCTAAACAGAAGGGAAATTGTATATACTGCAGCAAGCCTCACTAATGAATAGATTGACTCCAAATATCCCCATCATCCTGCCTTTTTATAGTGTCATTTGCCCTTGTGAACTATCTTGGCTCACATTTATATACACACTGAAGCACCACGTTTCTTTTTTCTTAGCCATATAAATGTCAAAGTTGTATTTCAGCAAATGAGACGTATTTTCTTAGTTTGTGTCCAGAAACGCATCTGCTGTCATCTCACCCATCTCCCTAAGAGGTGTAGTTGCGTAGGCTGCATATAGCCCGCATTATGTTACATAGGCCAGTCTCAGTGGAGAGATGAGAAGAGTCTTGATGTAGGAAAAACACTACGCTTTACTGTTTTTCAAATCTGAATGTCATACTGGTGGAAAGAGGTAGCTAATGCTTGCAGGTTCTTTTACAAAGCAAATGTAGCACACTTAGTATCTGGTATTATCTGTTGGTACTAGATCATTAACATTTTAGTTCAGTTGATCTGTACTTTCACTTTGGTTCAGAAAGGGTTTCTGTAGAATTTCTAAACATCCATCAATCTTTAGTTTCCGTGAAACTGCGTTAGGATAAGCCACAATATTTTGCTGAATACCATCTGGACATTGTTAACAGTAGCATGGTGTGTGAAGAAAAAGTGGGTTTTCTTGTGCTGTAAGAGAGTTGTTAATTGTCAGAGCTGTCATGTTTACCAATGTCACTGAGCTGCTTTTGGTTCACACGGTTGCATTTTTCATGTACATGTTGTTGGAGACAAAAGAAGGAAGTGTGATGTTGGATCTTACTGCTGAGCAATAACCACTGTGATCATTCCACATTTCACCTTTTTGTTGTTTTTGTGTATCCTCACCGAGCCAGTAAAGGTTGTGTACAGGTGTGGTTAGATTTTTTTTTTTTTTATACCTCAAATTACACAGGTCATGTCAGGCTTGGGTCATGTATTGAATACTAAGTGTTTCCGTAATATTTGAATCATTCGTAACACTGATGACATCTTCTCAGTTGTAATACTGGAAATGAATGGCAGGTTTTATATGGCGAGGTTTGTTTTAGATTTTTGATGCAAACTGACACACCTTACATCAAGATGTGAAGATGTAAATATTTTGAAGGTCAAGTATGCTTTTTGTTTGTATGTTCTGGCATGAGTTCAATTTCAAACTGTAGTTTCTTTTCAGCTAAATGCATCACAAAATGAACATTGTGAATCATGACTGATGGCGGTATGACTGGCTGCTGTGCCTTAAGCCTACAACTAAGGGATCATGTCCCTAATAGTTTTTTTTTGTTTTGTTTTTTAAATATATATTAACTCTTAGTCTGTGCAATATATGCCTTAAACTTTAAATGTGTTTTTGTATGAACATTTCAAAGAAATAAAAGTTCGATTTTTCATACATGCAGTTTTTGTCTTTAATTGCTCATGAAAGGGGAAAAAATTCTAGGGAAGGATATCCAAATGCATCATCAGTGACTGAAGATGTCTGCTTTTTGGTAGCTTTCCCAAATTAAAAGCTATGGGACAGATGTGCCATCACTGTCTAATGATGCATTTGCATGATTAGGTTAATTTTACTAAAAGTGTGTGCTTGAACAAATTAAAGGAGAACCTTTGACCCGACACAGAGGATCTGTTCTGTTACGCTGCTGTCCAACAGAGGTTCATGTCATTTGTCTAATTTGTTTGTCCTTTCTCTGTCCTGTGTTTGACCTGGAAATTGATCAAGCCAAACTATTGTGAGGGATATTTTAATTTCCTAAATGCACCCAGAGGAGGCCTGTTGGAGGAGCTTTTATGAGAATACAGCAGTGCATCCTTTGTGTTTTCCATCTAGTGTTGGAAAAGTGTGTGACACGTTAATCTCAAATTGCGCATTGAACTAAATGTCACAAATGCTTTCATTCAGCACAAAATAATTAGATGGACCTCAGTTTAAAATGAAGTCTGAAGCAAAATTTTAAATCATTTCAATCTGATAAATGTTTCTCCACTTGCACCTCTGCGGAGAGGATGTGCAAACAGAATTAAAACCAGGGGTAGGTTTCCTCCACTTGTATCTGCAATTGTAGAGGTCAGCAAATAAGTTACTCTAAATAATCACCATTATTCCTTGTTAAAACATTTCTATCCTGATAGGCGTGGTCTTTTCCAGGATGACATTTATCCCATCCGTGGGGCATGAGGTCTTACTGAAAAGGTTGAGTATGAAAATGATGTAAAGTTTTTCTTGTAGCATTTGGCAGTTCAGTTCAGGTTGAGTCATGAGTTTTACTTCCTGTGGGATTTTTAATTTTTTTTAAATATATATAGAGACCCCACCTTTTACCAGAGAAATCTGAACAAAGACTCTAAGTGCTGAACATATCTGAGGAGATGCTAAATTTATTACATTCTTTAATTGTCCAAGTAGATGCATTCAAGCTGCACAAGTACAGTATTAGCCGCTAAACACCTCAATGCACCAGTGATACATTGTGTATGTAAATTAAACCAGATGCATATTTTAGTGAATCTGGAGCAGACAATGATTTCAAAGCACTCCAAACACAAATAACCACACTTTTATTTGCCTCAGTAGTTTCAAGACTGAATTTCCTTCAACAGACCTGATCCCTCAACAAATACAACCAGCCGATGTTACAAGACTTCATTTAAGTTGAGCAATTTTACTAACATTTTGTACAGGAAGAAATTAAACAAAACAAATAAAAAAAAACTTGATTGTCAAAAATGAATAAACAATGATTAATTTCTTTTTCCATCATGTGAGGATACAAATTTAGAGATGGGGCTGCGTTGCAGTGCAGGTGTGGTAGCTGAATGGCAGGAAGAGGTAAACATGGCTAGTACTGTAGGTAGCACTGAAACTGGAAGTCCAAACAGCCCCCCCTCCCCTAAACACAAACATTCATGCTAAATGCATCTCAAAAGTCCACCTAACGTCCTGTAAATACCAGACAAACTGCAGTTGAGGTGGAGGAAGCAGCGGTAGGCTTGTAGCTGAGATGCAGATACTGTAACGCACCTGTCTACATACTGTATTTAAACCCTAAAACAGTGACAACTGAGAAGTTGAGTATTGCAAAATAATTCTTTGGATCCTAAGATTGTACCTTTATTAAACACCAGTAAAAGTAAAACTATTCACTTTTGCCCTGTTACAATATAAAAACAACGGATTCCTATTTATTTTTGCTCCAAGGTTTGAGGGGAGATGGGGACAGATTTATGGTGCAGTAATTGAGCCAGGGGGTGTCCAGAGAAAGCTGTCATCTTCGCCTACTCATCATCCTTGTCTTTGGCGCCATGTTTGAGGATGCGGGTGAACTCTGCGTAGTTAAAGTTGCCCTTCTTGTCAATGGGTGCCTCACGAAACAGCTCATCCACCTCCTCATCTGTGAAGCGATCACCCATGGTGGTCAGCAGCTCTCTCAGGTGGTCTTCATGGATCACGCCTTGAATTTTGACAGAAACACAGTGAGCCATGATTTAACTCTTGCTATTATGATCTGTGTACGCAACTCACCAGATCCCTCCTCATCAAAGCAGGCAAAGGCATTGCGGATGACATCCTCGGGGTCTGTCCCGTTCAGCCTCTCTCCAAACATAGTGAGGAACATGGTGAAGTTAATTGGCCCAGGTGCTTCGCTCATCATACCCTCAAGGTATTCATCAGAGGGGTTCTTACCTAATGAACAACAACACTGCTTTATGTGCATGTTTTCACGTCAGTCTTGCTTTGTAATGAGTAGTTGGAAAAGTTCTTTACGGAGGTCACCCAAAGCTACAGATTTAAGGAACCTTTATATTCAGTGTGTTGTTTTAAGTAAAGTACATGTTACCTGAAGATAGATTTTTTTTTTGTCAATTAAATAATAAACTATAATTAAATAATGTTTCTTCATGACTTCAACACTGTCCCTCACCATTGTACATTGTATTCTTTGGTCATCAGTGTCGGGATCTAAAGCTGTCCACCTTCACCCCACTAGGGAATTCAAAGTAATTATTTATATAAACTCTAATTTATATACTGTATTGTTGGTAAATTATAACTAAATGGGTTTTGTTGTCTGTCCAAAACAGGTCTCTTTTGCAAATGAGATTGTGTTTCAATGAGACTACCTGTATAAATAAAAAGAATAAATAAGATAAAGTAAATAAAATTTAAAAAAAATCGGCATTACTTATAATCTTTTCCTTTTCTTTTTCTGGGTCTCAAAGACTAAAGAACACTGATAATTCTAATAAAATCATGTGGTCATCAGGGGCCATTTATCTCCAGCCACAGTTATATAATCCAGAAGACATCATAAACGTCCTTTACTCACCCAATGATGCCTTTGATGACGACTGGTGATCAAAATCATTTCCCTTCAAAATTGCTTTGTTTGGACCCATAAAAACAAGGTTATTTACCCAAAGAGGCCAGCATGTCAT
This sequence comes from Rhadinocentrus ornatus, assembly GCA_037177495.1. Taxonomy (NCBI): domain Eukaryota; kingdom Metazoa; phylum Chordata; class Actinopteri; order Atheriniformes; family Melanotaeniidae; genus Rhadinocentrus; species Rhadinocentrus ornatus. The sequence goes on from JBAMHW010000003.1 coordinate 30,117,552, forward strand.
GCAGATCCTCCTTGTCGATGAAACCGTCTCTGTTCTGGTCGATCATGTTGAATGCCTCCTTGAACTCCTGGATCTGAGACTGGTCGAACATAGCAAAGACATTGGAGGTGGCCCTCTGAGGACGCTTCTTGGTGGTCTTTCCCTTGGCACGTTTGCTTGACATGGTGGCGGCTGGATCTGTGCACAGACAACGTTCATTATTTAAAGAAAGCTGTATTAAAGCAGCACTGATTAAAGAGAGACCTAGCTTGTATTCAACATTTTTTTATAATGCATACAATGGAAATATTTTTGATTTGAAGAAAGCATTTGACACATTTAATCAAGATATTTTTTTGTATAAATTAGAGAGATATGGGATTAGAGGTAGGGTACTTGACTAGATCAGGACATATCTGACAGAAAGGAAACAGTTTGTCAAGCTTGGGGGATGTCTGTTCCACTAGTTTGGACATTTCTTGTGGTATCCCACAGGGGGCAGTCTTGGGCCCCAAATTGTTTATTCTATATACAGTGAGGAAACAAAGTATTTGAACACCCTGCTATTTTGCAAGTTCTCCCACTTAGAAAACTCGAGGGGTCTGAAATTTTCATCGTAGTGCATGTAATGAAATCACAATGTATGATTTTTTAACATTTTATTTGAGAATAAACTAGAATTCTGACCCTCAAAGACCTGTTAGTCCGCCTTTAAAAAGTCCACCTGCACTCCACTTATTATCCTAAATCA
>JBAMHW010000003.1:30145937-30186580 GCA_037177495.1 Rhadinocentrus ornatus
CTCTAAATAATTCGGTTTTTGTAAATCAAATCCCACTCCTTAAAAAAGTATGTAGATGAAGTTTACTATACAAGGTTGAAAAAAAAAACAACGGAAATATATATATATATATATATATATATATATATATATAAAAAAAGAAATAGAATAGATCTGAATGACATCTGAGCAAATTTTAGTCTATTGATGCATTCATGTGAATGGAGCGTGTTGGACATCAAACTCTCATGATAGAGTACACGTGTTATATGACGGCAGTGTGGATTTAATTTAGATTAAAAAAAGACTCGAAAACGAACGTCTCGCAACCACGACTCGATTCCCGTCAATTATTTAAAAAAGCTGTTCAAAAGTATCGAGTCGTTCATGAATGCCACACTTCAAACACCATGGAAATTCCATTAGTTGGAGTTTAAGGGTAGTTCATACAAAGCTACTGAGATAATTGGTGTACAGGCTTATTGAGTAAACTCGTATTGTAATTGACAAATAGCTATTTCTTTTTATTTCCCTTGATCACGTGTAACCATACAGTACAGTCCGTACAAATATACAAAAACAAAGCATTGGTTTATTGTCAGTGCAGTCCATGGGTCACTGCTACCTTCTAATGTGTCAGTAGTTGGCTATTCATTATAAGAAAGAAAAATTATTTATAAAGGAGCGATATTAGGGAAGTTGCCCTCTGTCAGCCATCAATTAAAATAACTAAAGATTATTGGAGGCAATTTGACCAGAAACTTCTCCATATCTAATAGTAATCTTGCAGTTATGTTTTTATTTGATATAGTTTTTAATATAAAATAAAAAATTATAATAAAAAAGTTCAGTTTTTACAAAGCAAAATTGCTGTTAAATTACAGTGCTAGAAAAAAAAATCAAATTCACAGAGAAATTATTAGTTCAAATAAATAAAAATCATACATGCACTACTATGTACATTTACTTGTAATAATTGCATCGTTGTTGTTTTTTTGTTTGTATCTTAAGGTTTCTAGTACCTGCCATCATGTCTGTGTACGAGGATGAAGCAGCCACTTCTACAAAGGCTTTGGCTTTGGAGCTTACATGCCCCATATGCTTGCAGCTGTACTCCGAGCCGGTGTCTCTTCCCTGTGGTCACATTTACTGCCTTGCCTGCCTTAAGACCATGGGAGAAGGCCTTCATCAACACAGCTGTCCTGAGTGTCAAGCTGAGTACAAGGGAACCACCGCACTTGTGAAAAGCTTCAAAATGTGTAGTATCGTAGAGTCCTACAAAGCGACTGCTGGGAAAATCATGTCCACTGCAGACCCCTCTGATGTCGACCATGTAACATTAAAGAGCACTCCTAGCTCTGTTACAGGTGAACCAGAAACACACTATCATCACGACTTAGCAACAGCTGGAGAGAACAAAGAAGATGGTGCAGAATGCAAGGCAAAGGCTGGCTTTAAAATTGGGTCTGGATCCACAGAGCACCCCTTTAATTTGAAAGAAGAAAAAGGCAGTAGCCAGGGCAAAATGGAAAGTAAACTGAAGTTTGAACTGGCATCCCAAGTCACAGAGTTAAACCTAAAGTGGGAGATGGCAGAGGATGATTTGAAGAAAGAAGAAGCATGGAAATCTGAGTTGACTACTTCAAATTCTCAGCTGAGAGAGAAAGCATCCAAACTGTTAGAGCAGATAAAGGATTTGGCACAGACCTATAGTGAACAGGTAACACAGATGATTGAGGAAGAGCTAGGTCCAGGTGAGGCCAGTGTAGAGAGTCGAGTCAGTCAAGCCTCTGAGCTGACAAAGACGCTGAGGCACACTGTGTTCAGAGCTGAGTCCCTCCTGACTGAAAAGGATGAGACCTCATTTAATAATGAGCTCCAAAGTCTACAACCATGCATTGTGGAATTACTGGCAGGACCAGTAAGAGAAGACGAAGACCACGTTGAAGTTAAAGTCAGCCCTTCACGAGTTTGTCCCAAGTTAGAACACATAAACGCTGAGCTGAAGGAAAGACTTGGAGAGGTTCAGCGTTCACTTCGGACCGCCCTTAACCCATCAGAGTTAACCTTTGATCCAGAAACAGCCCACCCTAATCTCCTTCTATCTGAGGATTTGAAGACAGTAACTTTCAGTGCTGTTAAACAGCCCTACCTGTCCTCACCACAGAGGTTCACCAACTTCTTCCAGGTCCTCAGCACCCAGAGCTTCTCTGAAGGTGAGCATTGCTGGGAGGTGGAGCTGGAAGTCTCTCCATGGATCATTGGTGTGTGCTACAGTGCAAAAATAGAGCGTAGTGGTTTGCCATCTGCACTAGAAAGCAGTCGGAGCTCCTGGTGTCTTATGTGGTTCAATAACCGCTTGACTGCCTTTGAGCAGAGTCACAGTGTCCCACTGAAGAGGACCACTGTGTCACGCAGGCTTGAGATCAAGCTGAGCTTTAAAACCCACAGACTGAGCTTCTACAACATCAGCCCTACCAGTGGGAAGACTCACATCTACACATTCAAGGCTAACCTGAGTGAACCAGTGCATCTAGCTTATAGGATGATGTCAGGACACCCCAAAGCCCGTGTCACTATTTGTTCATAATCACAATTGATCAAAATGTACTGCATGGAACATAAAGTCAAGTAATTGTAACACCAAAGTTGAAACTTGATTTATGTAATGAATCCTTTTAACTATAACAATATGCTTCTGTGATGATACAGACTGCTTTTAAAGTCACTGACATTAAGGCATATGTGTAACTGATTACTCATGCTCTTTAACATACTGTAGTTTAATGCAGTGGTTCTCAACCTATTTTCCTTGGGAACCCCCTTCATGCAAATACTAAAAAGCCATGAGCCCTGCCCCACCCGAGGCTGAAATCATGCTTGGTTTTTTTGCTTTTCAAATGTGAAATTCTCACCATAAATAATGTGTTCTGAGTCCTGTCCTTCGATTAAAGCCAAAGTTCAATTAAGAACATATAGCTTTACTTTTTTTCTTAAAATAGGGATCATGTGTGGACATTAATCACAATGGCTCTGAAAGTTCAAAGCCACTGGGACACCCGTACTCTTTGGGGGACCTTCTTGGGGGTTCCCGGATCCCAAGTTGGAAACCACTGGTTTAATGTATGCATGCATTTAATGTATTATGCGGGGTGCCAGTGTGCGCTTATACAGAAAATGTAAAGAAATGTCTTTTAACTTTACTGCAATGCTTTTAATATAATTTACATGTAGTTAAAACTATGAGTAAACAAATAAAAATATGTATTCATTTCCTTCCTGTCCCATTAGATTTTTTTTTTTATTCCAACCAACAGGTCAAGCGTTTAAAGATTAAAAGCTTTTAATAGTTTGTGTTATTATGAGATTTCAAATTCTGTCTTACCTAGATCTTTTTCAGAGTATTTGTCAAACATATTATAATTGACATGAATAAGCTTCCCTGTCTTCTTATGACAGGGCAGTACAAAATATTTTAGAAAATGAATATGAAACCTAAGCGGTTGGTAAAAATGACAATTAAAACAAACATATTAAAATATCATGAAATAAAGAGGCCAAAAAGCGTCTGTTGCGGACGGTTTGGAAAAAGGAATGTCATCTCGCGAGACTTCTTCATGTTGTTTGGTGATGGTGTCAGGTGACCACACGGGAAATTTTGTGAAGGAAAGTATCCAGCAGAACCAGCCATGTCGCGCATTAGTGATCAATGCCTTCCTCGATTACAACCTGTATGACAACGCTTACAGCTTCTGCTGCTGTCATATCATTGACTTCGACATTTTACAGGAGGTATATACTTGAAACCGAGTCTTCCAAAGAGGTATGTTGTAAATATTTACCATTTAAATAGCTGGTTTTGTTGGATTGGCGTCACTGCACTGGCTGTCCAGTTTCACGTTTTTTAAGGTGCTGACGCGAGCAAGTCTGCTTTTGAGCAGTGGTAATTAATGCCAATTGACCAGCCATATTTTCAGTCAAAATTCTCACCCATACGGTGCTAACTGCTTAAGAATATTCTAGAAAAAACAAATCACAAGTGACACATTTTTTCGCTGGTGCTAGCAAGCTATTAGCTTTAGCTGACGCCTGAAATTCCCCTCCTGCTAAATGAAACTACAGTGATAATCGTTACGCCATAAATAACGTTTATTATTATAATTGTAAACTTAGTCTAACTCCAGCAAGGGCGGTCTGACTTCGTGTCTTGACAATTGTTAATAAGCTACGTGAGCAACTTGACTCTTTACTAACTTTTGAGTAAGCCTACGTAAATATTTAAAGTTACTTTAGCTCGACTCTTTGTTTTTATAAACGCGCATAGTCGCAAGAAGTGTCGTTACGTAATGTTCACTTAGACAGAAAAAGCAGTGACAGGTGTCTGGGTAGTACGTCGACTAATACTTCTTGAAGTCTGTCATTTCTGTAGCAGTAGAGATTTTAATGTAGATGCGTTTGCTCCAGCAGAAATTCACATGTTGAATTCTATTCTTATATTTTGCTTGAGGACTTCCTTTGCCTGTGTTCACAACTTGAGTTGTCCTCATTAAAATAAAACCAGCTGTGGCTTGGCGTGTGTTTCATCTGTATCTTATTTTAATCCCACAGGCTCTGACACCATGCTAGCCACAGTAACTGCTGTGGTAAAGTTTGCTCAGTACAATGACACCATCTCGCCTACATCACCCGAGAACACATCGGCATTCCCAACTTGGCAACCTGACAGTGAAGCCAACATCAGCAAACCTCACAAATGTCTACAATTTCTATATGAAGACATTGGAGACTCCAGGTAATTAGTAGTCTTTTATAGTACCAGTGATAAATAAAACTACAAAACTGTTTGGAAAGCACTTTGTTTTAGGTGAAACTTCTGCAGATATAGAGTCTTTGCAGATAAAGTCTAATTTGTTTTAGAGAATGCCGAATCATCTCCTTTACTTTCACATCTTAATCTTAGGGTGCGATTCTGGGACATTTTGCTGATGGTGCCTAATGTGACCTTCTTTGTGTTCTTGATGTGGAAGCTGCCCTCCGCCAGGGCAAAGATTCGACTGAACTCTAGCCCCATTTTTGTCACCTTCTACTTGCTGGTAGGCCGCACATGCAAACAAACAACATATTTGTAATATATTACATTGGTTTCTAATAATGCTAATGTTTTGACCAATGCCTGAAGATTAAGCTGGTGTTTTTTTCAGTTTGTCTTTGATCTGGTAAAATGACATTTTAGCCTGTGGTTGTTTTATTGGAATAGTAGTAATCCCCTAAAGCTGTAGCGACGGTGCTGCTGTTAGTGCTTTTCATTTTACTACTTTTACTTTCACTTTTGTCTCAAGACATGGAAAAATGACCTTGTCAACCAATTAAATGTACTGCATCTGTCTGTACTTTTGTTAATAACATAACTTTAGGGAACTGGATATTTAAGCTATGCCAAGGTAACAGAAGAACTCTGCATTGTGCATGTTGGCTAGAATATCATCTATGCTTCAGTCTATGTGTGCTTTATAGATTGTTTTATGCTGTCTAACATATTGTGTACTGTATCTCTTAGGTTTTTGTTGTCGCAGCAGTTGGAATCACCCGAGCTATTGTGTCCATGACTGTCAGTGCATCCAGTGCTGCCACCATTGTAGATAAAGTAAGAAAAAGAGTTGTTTTTTTCCCCCCTCTACTTAGAGTTGCATAACAAAAGAAAACATTGCATCATAATTTTAGTTTTCACTAACTTTTGGATTCCTATTCTACATTGGACTAAGCCAGACACTTATATTTTAGAAAAAAATATGATGTGGTGTTGAATAAGGCTCCACACAAACGGTGCATGACTAATTATAGAAACAAGTTCTGGGCATATCTTATCTCTCAATATATGAGATTTTATTCACAAAACATGGATTTTTTAAAAATGCAGAAAGTCTAATTTGTTGAATACCTGCTTAAAATATAATTTAAATAGTTATTTAGCATATTACTGAACCATTGTTCAGTTTTTATTAGATTCAATGTGCTATATAATAATTTGTGTTTGTTATACTTTCATTTAAAACGTTTTTTTTTTTGCATTTCAGAGCTGTCCTTGCCATAGACTGTCACGCTTAGTAAGCTGTTGTGAATAATGATCTTTTTCCTTTGCAGGAACATCCAGTTTAGTGTGAAATTGGTTTTTGAATTGATGCTTGTTTTTCCTCTAAGCTTACCTTTATTGGTTTATTTTTTTTATTTGTAGAAATACTTGACCGTACTGAATAAGCAGGCAACAAACCCTGCCAGAGATGACTTTTATGAAGCACCCAGAGGGGCAGATATGAGCTGCCGTATGAGTTTGTGCTTTCATGTTTAAAAGGAAAAGCATGGCTGACATTCCACAGATACCAGATAGATCCCAGAGGAGTTCATACGGATGAACCCATAACACATTGTCATCGCTGCGCTGTTGAGGGAAAAAAAAGACAATGCCTGAAAATTTGTGTGGACTGTGACCTGATCTGTGAATTTATTCCTGTGTCATGGGTTAATATGTGCTGGAGCACAGCTGGTCTTCTTTGCTCCACTGGTTTCTCATGATGTTTGTTGTCTCTTCAGGTGCTGTGGGAAATCACCCGCTTCTTCTTACTTGCTATTGAGCTCAGTGTCATCATCCTGGGATTGGCCTTTGGTTAGTTTACTCTGTTTGTTTCAATTCTCCTTTCGTTAGTGTGTGAAACACTATGTTGATATAGTTTTGATTCATTTATGGTCTTCTTTTTTTTTCTGTATTCATTAATCAGGTCACCTAGAGAGTAAGTCCAGTATAAAACGTGTGCTGGCTATTACTGCTGTGTTGGCTTTGGCATACTCCATCACACAGGTAATTACAGATGACAAGAGGATAAGTATTAACTGTTGTATTCTATCTGGTCACAGGAAGACATGTTCAGAAGCTGTCATTGTGCATAAAACTGAAATAGATGATACATTCCATTAGGGCACCCTAGAGATACTGTATCCAGACAGTCACCTGTCCGCAGAAGACTTCAACATCTATGGTCATGGAGGACGACACTTCTGGTTGGCCAGCTCCTGCTTCTTCTTCCTTGTCAGTAGTTGTGCCTCAAAGACCACACAAGGAAAAACAAAAGTCACAGTTGACCACTTTTAACTGATGATGTAATCCTTTTTTTTAAAGGTGTACTCTTTGATTGTGATCCTGCCTAAAACTCCAGTGAGGGAGAGGATTTCTCTGCCATGTAAGTTTTAGTCAAGTTATTCATTAAGTCTTTGTCAGTTACCAGCTGACAGTTCAGTGGTTACTCAGCCATGCAGATGACCTGCTTGTCACCAGCCTTTAAATATGATTGTACAAATGCAGTGTTTTGTTATTTTTGCTTTGAAATGAGGTTTAGAAAGTTATTTTTTCTTTATAATGACTCTGATTACTTCAAATCGAATAGTGCCTAACAGATTTTTAAAAGTCTTTTTTCTTATTTAAAAAAAAATCTTTTTATGTATTTATTTCAAATTATTTTTTAACCCAAAAAAACGGTACATAACAGAATATTTTATATTTGAGTTATAAATTGCCATTTGCAGTAGAGGTTTTCTTTACTTTATACCAAAAAAAAAAAAGTATATAAGTTTACCCTGATTGGCCTCATTCTTCGCCTGTAAACTTCACATGTAATTAAAAAAAAATAAAAAATTTTTTACACAAGGGTCACTTTATGTTTAATGTGCCACATGAAATCTTCTAATTAAGATATTTTATTCTTAATTGTCCACAAGGCTTTGTTTTGCTTCCTTTGTCCAGCTAAAAGGAGTTTCTACGTGTACGCTGCCATTCTGTCTTTACTGAACTTTGTTCAGGGCCTGGGCAGTGCTCTGCTGTGTGCTGGAATCATAGAGGGACTCTGGTCAGTATTATTCTGTTCCTAGCATCATAATTGGATATGTTTTTACCATAGAAACAGTATTAAAGAAAAATGTTAGATTTTACAATTACATTGAATTTAAGGTAAATGTTATGAATGTTATTATTATTTTAGTGATTTAAAAGCAGTATAATCGTAATATATAAGATAATAATGCTCCTCAAGATTTGAAAAGAAATGTTGAGGTTATAGTAGTTTGGTTGCTATTTAAAAAAAATCTTTATCTTTTGCTTATGAACTTCTTATGCCCTGAAGGTTTTTACTAAGACTGTTTACTTTTTATCTTCCCTGAACCAGCTGTGTGGATGTCACCACATTCCTGTACTTTTCCGCCTTTGCTCCACTCATTTATGTCACATTCCTCAAAGGCTTCTTTGGGTATGTACTCACTCAGTATGTGAAAAAATATACAGTATCTAAACAACCTTAAAATGCAGAAAAGTATTTATCACTTCTGTTAAGATGAACTTTAGAAAAGCCTTTGAAAGATAATTGGATAATTTTATTGATATTTTTCTGTTTGTCAGGAATTGATTTGATATATTTCCGCGATGTACAGCTGGGTATTGCAAGCATAAACTGGGATTTCACTGTCAATAAATTCATGTATGTGAAGAATAATTATATGCCAGCACTGGTTTTCTGTCAGCATGACCATGAAAGTGAACGTTACCATAACTGTATGTATCGTAGGGCTTGATTTATAACAGCTGACGTTGTTTTGTGTTATTTTTCTGTCACGCAGTTCAGAGCCCAAGATCCTGTTCTCCTACAAGTCTCAGGTGGACGAGCCGGATGAAAGTGACGTCCACCTTCCTCCAACAGTTGCTGCAGCCCTTGGCCGCAAGGACCTGACAGACCAGGGCCTGTACTACTCTTCCACTCAGATCGATGGCTCTGGTCCCAGCAGCTCTCGTATGGTTGGAGCATACCTGGATGACGTTGCATCCGGACCCTATGGGTCCACCAGCATTAACCGCATCGAGGTTGATCGCTGGAGACCTATCAATGTGTGAAAGGATGGAGAGGAAAGATGGCTATACAGACAAATTGTGCATATGTAGTGAATTTGTCAGGATTACAATCAGTAAAGTTTTGCAAAAAAAGACTTTGCAGAACTAAGTGATTGGACACCAAGGAAAAGCAATCTTGGTCTTGCTTTGATGCCAAAATAAGTTAATGAATGGACATGAACGGAGAGACCTTTGCTAACCAATCTCTGAAGGACATAATTTAGCATCTGCTTTTGTAACACTGTTGCCAGAGAGCACGGCTGCTGTAGGGGTGTTGTCCTTGATTGTGGCGCTGAAAGTCTTGATATTTCTGTTCCACGGGCTCTTAGATGTTGGTGCTTAACGACTTGTCTGAGGATATTTTCCGTAACTCTAGCGCTAAGAAGCACCTGCTTAATCCTCATTGATGGGGCTTTTACCCCATCATAAATACCCAAATCTGCTAAATCAATCTAACATTCTCTGGATTTGAATCTTGATGTCTGTGCATTCCCACCAAGAGCTTCCAGTAATAGCTTCTTGCTGTTTTTGTCACAAGCTGCCTTGTGTTAAACATGTGGCTGAGTTAGTTCATTAGTTCCTACTGATCACAGTCCATCTTTGAACACAAGGACTTCATTTTGTTTTGTGAACTTCAATAGTTCCTGTCCCTGCTCTTGACAAGTGAATGGTGTGTTAGGTGTGTGTCACTGCAATATTATAAACACAGTAGTAAGTCCTAAATACAGACATTGCATTTAATGCTCATGGGACATTTGAAAAGCTGTTTACTTGAAATAGCTGAGGCACAGAAACGCTTCTTAAACATATAAAATTCTTTCTCACTGGTATGCTCTCTACTTTTCATTTAGCTTATGTCAGCTTATGCTTTAATTTTTCCTACCAGTTAAATCATTCCTGCCTCTGAAATGACTTGTATTAGCCTCATACTCAATGGATCCATCATGTGTGTGACTTGAACAGGAAATGTGTAGAAGCCTTTTTGTGTATTAGTTCAAACATGCATAAATTTTTTTTTTTTGTCTTTATACGATGACACCAGAAACAAAATTGCTAATTTTTGTAGTATTTGATGACTGCAAGATTACAGTTTAAAAATGCAATCAAGACCTTGGACCCCCTTTGAGAAAGTGAGGCTCAGGGAAGAGATGTGAAATATGGGTAATTATACGGTGAACAATGAAAGCACTAGACCGCCAACAAAAGCAAATCTTTTCTGATTAATTTTGTTAACTGATTTTATTGCATCCATTCATTTGATAAAAATCTGTACTTACCATCTAGCATTACCATTATGTCACATTTACTTATGCCTTCTGAGGAAGTATACTTCTACTTGTCCCTAAATACTGCAATGATTACTACAAATAGCTTGCATATTTAACCTGGAAGTATTAATACAAGAAGATATTCCCAAAAATTTGTACTATTTGCTTGACTGAGATATTTTATCTGCAATTTTGAGAGCTGGTGAATGATGCAGGTTGCTTGGGGAGGTCAATGTGAAAATTTTGTTTAATTATTTTCACAAATTTCGCCGCTGTGGAATAACATTCCTGTCATACAAAAACTTTGGGGAAGTCAATTTTGCAAATGATGTTTAAATTGCCTTTATTCTTAAGTGCATTGGTTGTACAGTAATCTGTTGGTATTAATGCAGTGTATTGACCATTCCATGATCTACAAAATAAACTCTGGATTATTTCATTCTTTTGTGTTTTGTTTTTGTTTGTTTTTTTTGCCAGTTTTTATTTTTTATGAAATACTTTGTTTAAATATATAAATATACCTTCTGCAGAATATCACTATATTAGTCTGCATAGGCCGTCGTGTGATGATTAGATGAGTAATTTTTCTCTGGCCTTGTATTGCTTTGGTATAAAATCCCAAACAGGCTTACCCTTTCACGTTTGACCGATAAGAGTTTAACTACAACTCCCATAAACCCTTCCTCTTCTTATGCTAAATAACGACAATTCATTGGATTAGAAAAATCTCATCTAACCAATGAGCTTTGGGGATACTACAATACAGGAATGACCTTTATTGGAGTATTTTGACCACCGGTCGCTGTGGCGGCGACTATCGTTTCATTTATGTGTTTCTGTCACAGCTGTCGAGTCGGCTTTTAGTATTTGCTCTTATCTCCTTGGAAACTGGCAGCTGGTCATAATGGGAGGTAATGGAAGTACGGCGAGGAATGTGTCATTCGGACTGAACGAAGACGAGAAGGTCACAGTAATTGAGGGAGTGAAGGTATAAAATTAGTTGTCAAAACGGTGTTCTTAGCGATAAATACTAATAACATTACTGAAATATAAGGATGGGATTCGGTGTAAGGTGCGCAGGCAGTCTGACAGGTCCCATGTCCTCACATGAACCCCAGTCATTCCCATTCTTTCCAGTCTCCCAAGTTACCTTTACCCGCGTTTTAAAAGTGGAAACGTAGTAATTATAGTAGTTTATATCAATACGACCAGAGATGTGGCTAGCTAGCAAATCAGTCCAACGTCCATGTTAGCTACTATGCTATATCAGCAACATACAGCATAACGGCACTTTTTTAATGTGAAGATTGCGTAGTTAGTTGCACAGAAAGGAAATAAATCAATGATGTCTTTGCCCAACTATTTAAAGAGCAACGCTCAGCTTTCGAGCAGTTGACTTGCTCAATGAAATTACAGTATAGACTAAATCTGTATAACGTTTTCCAAATGATCTCATATGTATTCACATCAAAGTGCACGTGCTTATGCCCACTTTCTTATCTAGCTGTCAGGGGATGTGTTGCGACGGATGAAGGAGTCTCAGGGGTCTGATGGCACCAAGTCATCAGCTCCTCCACCTGACAGTCACAAGCCACAACCAAGTATGTCCGAATATAAAACATTTGCTTTCCTTATCTAACAGGCTTCCCATTGCAATAGGGACCCCTAGTGTATGGCTTTTACAGAACCAATACAAAACGCTTGGATACACAAACTTATTAAATCTCAAGGATGTGTGTCCAAACTTTTGACTGTTACTGTATGTGCACAGATTTTTTTTATATATGATCTATGAACTGCTTCACAATGATAATAGCATAACTTTAAGTATATAATATCTCTTTATGTATACAAATACATGTAATTCAAATGTCTTGTAGCTTAAATTTTATACCTGATTCAGCATCAGGGACAATGCTGTAAATGGGAGCACTTGTTTCAATCAGTTTTAAAATAGATTTGTCAGGCAGATGCTCCTCTAAAAACTATGCTGATTTTAATTTCTAATATTGATATTTAATGCTTTTATATTCAGGTGCAAAGCCAGCAGAACCCTCCTCTACAGAGATAAAGGAAGAGATGCGCAAAAGGTTGGTGTTCATAATGTTTAGATTGTTTTATGTAGATGCTATTAGTGAAGATTATGGAAGCCCTAAAAGAAAAATTTGGAAAAACACATCTCGTAACTTTATGTTTTTGTTTATGATGCATGGATCTTGGCTTATCTAAAAAAAAAAGAAAACTACATCTGCTTTATAGATTGGAGTGCAGAAAAAAAAGAGACTAGATTGAGAGTGAGCCCATTGTGTTGACACAGTCAGCTTGCTTCAAGTGCAGGTGGCATATATATAAATTAGCATGCATGGTATGCTAACATGTACATGGTGGGCGACCTGTCAGCACTGCCTCTGCAGATTTGCTCCGTCAGTTTAGCTGGCGTGCTGCTATATTGTTCGAATGCTAATGCTCGTTAATGGTCTACTATTGAGTAACATGCTGGAAAGTCCAAAGGTTCTCATCAACTTTCACTGTTATGTTGCTTACTGCACTTGGAAATAATGTGCTGCAAGGCAAAATATGTCAATATAATGTATTCAAATTATATTTCATAACTCACATACAGTTCTGTTTACCTCTCTTATCAACAACACAATACAAAAGAAAACAATCGACCCCTAATAAGGACCACTGAAGTACCTTTCACAACATGCAAGATTTCGCCTGAATTTACTAAAATCAATGTCTCTCTGAACCTGATGGTTAATTCAGGTGTGTGAACAACTTGAGTGTTAAGCAGACTTTCACTGGACAAACACAGTGTACAAAGTTAACAGATTTGATCTTTCATTGCTGTAGTTTTGAGCATCAACAGGCTCTGGTCCATGAGCAGTTGGCCAAACTGGCTCAGAGGGAGAAAGAGACTGCAGCAATCACAGGCCTGGATGATCTGACCTCTGCTGTCGTCATGGAGAAAGGAAAGGCCCGTGAAGAGCAGGAAAAGGCTAAGATACTGGTAAGGGATGCAGTCTGGGTCTTTTTTCAAGAATGCATATCCAACAAAAAACTGACTGCTGTTAAACCCTAGGGGTATTTGGAGGTGTGGTTCGCCTGAACAGACCTACCCAAATTAAATCAACACTAGCTCTCTAATTATCAGGTCAATATGCATAATCTTGGTGTGATTGTATAGCTAAAACCCCACAGAATATAATCTCAGTGTCAAAAAAATTGTGAGTGTTCATATGTCTGAGCAAATTATGATAAACCAAAGGCAAAAATTTAATTTTTATCCTCGCCTTATTGTTGTTTTTTTTATTTACACATTGGAAAACATCGTGATAGAAATTATTCTTTGCAAAAAGATGTCTATGCATGCATTCAGCAACACCTTGACTACATCTGTACCAAGTTAAACGAGAAAAGCACAAAGATAATTGATTTTATGAAGGGCTTAGTGTGGATAGTACCAGGCGGATTCTGTTCTTGGCCACTTTCATATCCAAACTGTGCCAAAGTGTGCCACACAGGTATTTTATTTCTTGGAAGAAAATCTGGCTACAAAATACTGTGTACATACAATTCACAAACTGGCCCTGCATTTAGCCATTATATCATCAGTTCCTACCACTGTGCTCAGTGTATTATGAAATCAGTGTTAGCGGTTAGCATTAGCATCGCTGCTAGCTTCAGAACTGGATATAACTACATCTCTGTGTTTACTTGAGACCTTCTAAGAAGTTGTATTTATTTTGGGGGGGGTCTCTTGGACATGCTGATCACTTTTAGCCTTCTTGTAAATGAGTTTGGTGTCTAAATCTATGAAAGAAATCGCGACCGTTCTATATTAGCTATGTGTGCTGCGCCACGTGTGTAACAGATCTTATAGAATAGGGATGGTCCTGTGTTTAAGCTGAAGGATATCTGTGTGATGGATGAAGTCTCATTCAAGTGTAAGATATCATTGGAAAGCTCATGAGATGTAGAATTTATTCCAATTTTATTTACATTCTCAAGACCCACGAGAAGTTAGCAAGATGGCCATGAATAAAAGCTAATGAAATATGAGCGCATGACGTAGTTGGACTATTATGGACTAATATGCGGTGAATTTTGGTCGAAGAACAGTGTGGATAGACTGAAAATGACCACAAAAAGGTAAGGAAATAAAACATATTGCTTTTGGTGAGAATAGCTTTGGGGTTTGGTGACGTGCTGCGTGGTAAACATGGAATCTGATGCGCTGGCTGTGAAAAGAGAAGATGGGCTGAAGTGTGTGTTTTCAGATTGACGTGACTTGGTCGGGTAAAATCTGTTTATGCTTGGTATCATCTGAAAATCTGACAAAATGCACTTGGAGAGTTGATTTAGTGGCATTAGGGATTCTTTGAGACACATTATAAATAAAATGTCTTTACATCAAGCTAAAGCAAGTTTTTTTTTTTTTTTTTTTTTTTTACCACACGTGCTTAGAGCTGCTGGACCCACCTGGGTCAGTCAGGCTTAAGGGGTTAAAACTTAAAATAGTAAAAAAAAAAAAAAAGTTGTCCTAAAAATCTGAATCGTTTTCACACTTCTCCAGATTTGCACTTTTAAATGTTAAATGAATTGTACTTTTCTAGTCACATGTTGACCACTCAAAATGCTTTTACATTTGTGTGTCAAATTTACACACACACACACTTACACAGCATTTCTATTGTTGCATACTAAGTTCTTTCTATTATCACTCACATTCATACCTCTATAGACACATTGGGAGGCACACAGGACACATTGCAACAATAGCAGTGTTTTGTTTACGGTGTGTTGAGCTCTTTTACATGCACACCAAAAATCTGATCATTACCTAATTTCTGGAGTCATCAGATAATTGAAGTGGTTATATGAACAGCTAAATCCGATAACCTTTATCAGATACCTGCCATTATTGGATTATTAAAAACTGGATTTACAAAGACAGATTTCTCCCCAATACCTTGATGTCTTCATGCATGTAGGCCTTTATTTCTGATTCATTTAGTCTTTTTGCATCTACACATAATGCAATGAGCTGCGTTGCTTACATCCAAAATCACTGTCTCTTGTCAAGATAATGCCAAATTTGGATTGAAAAAAAAAAATCAAACACTTGTGATGACGTTGCTTCTGGACACCTGTTTCATAATCTGTGGGTTTAGGTGGGGTTTGTAATTTTTTAACTCTATCCTGTTTCCTGTTTCATTTTTTTAAGTTGTTTTCCCGTGTATTCTGTGTGATTTACTTCCTGTTCCCTGCTTCCAGTCATTAATCATCCCACCTATGTCTCATCTAGTAATCAGCCCTTCTGTAAACAGGTGGAACTAAATAAATTTGAATATTGAGCAAAACTTAAATTATTTCAGTAATTCAACTTAAAAGGGGAAGCTAATATATTATGAATCATAAAAATAAATTCATGAAATATCTCACTTTTCATGTAATAAGTCCATATAATATATTTGTTCACTTTTTAGTTAAATTACTGAAATAAATTAAGTTTTGCACGACATTATAATTTTTTTAGTTTCACCTGTATGTGCTCCAGGTTTTCCTTTATTCATTTCCAGATCATCGTTGTTTCCCCAGTGTTGTTATTGCTTTGTTTTTCTTTAGATTGGCTTGTTTCTTTGTTGTTTTGCTTTGTTGTTTCCTGTAACCTGCTGTAACTGTGTTTTTGTTTTCTCATCATTCTTATCACGTCTGACACCTTCATCTGCCTTCTTCAAACCTCATAATGACAACCCAATTATAAAAAAATTTGAACTTACAGCTGGAAAATTATAAATAATGTAATAAATAAGGAGGATAAAGTTTTTTGTTTTCTTTTTGGGTGGATCATGCTCACACCTAAACGCCCAAAATCCGCTTCTCTCACTGAAAAAATGCTAAATCTGGATTTTTTCTAATATGGCATGATTAATGAACTAAAGACCATTTCTCTGCCAAGAACACTATTTTGTGGCACATTTCTTTGTACATTTCATTGTAAGTGTTGGGGTGGATGTAAATGGTATATTGACTACAGCTTATTACTCCTCACAATAGCTGCTAACATTAAAGCCACTAGACCAAATGTTTTGAAAATAACAGGAAGTGACATCACACATGTACATCCTCTGAAATAGATCTGATACTGGACTGATAAATGTACACGCATGTTTTTCAAATATCATCTTTCAAAAGTGCATGCAGATGTGTCAGATCAGATTTTTACAATTATCTGATTACTCCCAGATGTCTGATTTTGATGGTCATGTAAATGGACTCATTGATGGATTTGTCTCCTATGCATGTTTTTCTATCGATTATCATGCATAGATATTTTGAAGAACTTGAAACCTTGAACCTTACTTGCTGATGCTTACTTGGGTTCACTGTGAGTTTATATTAGAGAGTTGCCAGGATAAACTCCACAAGTCCAAAGCTAACAGTGACACATGTTTTCTAATTTATAGACTCTCCAGAGAGTGGAATGTGGACGATTTTATGACCCCTTTATGTTGGCTTATGTACAATTATGGAAATACCGTCAGATTAATATTGAAAAGACATTTCAGATCTCATTACTAATCGTGGCCTTTCAACCATGTATGCTAACCATGGATGGGTTTTTGCTTTTGTTTATAACACTTGAATTCTTGAGCAATGATTTCTTACGACTCATTAATTACAACTTCTACCCACTATGTTTTTCACATGCTATGCTAAAATTGAACATGGTGGATATCCCAGTGTCCCGTCTTATCTCTTTTTCTCCCTAATTGATTTGTCCTGCAGTGTTATTTTTTCAGTGTTCCAGCTCTCTGTAATGAATACTGAATGAAGCTGCTGGCTTACCCCGATATGGGCTCAGAATGTTTAATAATGTCGCAACACAATAAGAAACTCAGCACTCTCCCTTTAAAAGCCTTGTTTTCTGCTTTTTCTGTCATTACAAGTCAATACAGCCTGTCAGTGTGTGTATGCACTCTGTGTGTAGAAGTGGGCAGACACTGATGGTGTCGTCTGGCTGAGGCTGTACTGAGAAAAGTGTTAAAGCATCTCAGTCAATGATGATGGGTGTGCTTGACAGGTTTGAGCAACAGTAGTTTGAGGTGTGTGTGTGTGCACACAATTTAAAGGAAGCTTTTGAGCTTCAGCATGTTCATGTGAAAGGCAGAATTGTGGGGTTGAAAAAGGGTTTTCCTGCTTTAAAGTGATAATATATGAGAAATGGATGGCCATATAGTGTGTAAAAGGTCTAGAGAGCATAATGGCTTTGAATGTTTACGTGACCACCCCATTCTCTCTTTTCTTCTTTCTCACCTGTCCTCCATGTTTGGTCTCACTTCTTAACTCTCACTTGTTTCCAATCAACTGTCTAACACATTTATTTTTGCCCAATTTGATTCTTCCCTTGGCAAATTTTTTAACTCCTGCTCATCAAACCAAAAACAAAGGAGCTGAATGCTGCGTAATTCAATTCTTGGATCAAAAATCAAGGTTTCTCTGCTTTCGTAGTAAAGCATCAGCTTTTGAAGTGATTCTGAAAAGTCATGAGTTTGATTAAAAAGCTCTCTGAGTTACACATTTATCTGCTTAGTAGGTGGGCTTCCCTTTCTTTTATTGCATTTTCCAGTGACCTTGCATTTACTAGCAACAACGCAGCTGGAGGCTCAAAGAAACACATTTCTCCATCCTCTGCTTCTCTTATCCTCCATAAAACACTTCACTTTGAGTAGGTTGGAAGCTGCCTTATTTCTCTGAGGAAAAGACAGATACACACCTACGAACATACATTCGCACACACAACTGTGACGCCAACACATTTTCACAAATGTGCGAAGCAACCCCAACCCCAGCCTGTTTTATCACATGCACTCTTGGCTACCCAACATGCAGGCTTTGTGTCACTGTTGGGGTGAGGAAGAGGAGGTGAGGGAGGTGAGAAGGCTATACCTGTCGAGATGAGCTGCTCCCCATACTGCCTCAGGCTGCCTGTCACAAGCACTCACATTAGCCATTTACTCCTGCCTCAGCGCAGACATCCTCTGCTGGGACTTAGTTTGTGTGTGTGTGTGTGTGTGTGTGTGTCTGTTTTTGCATGCGCAGATCGGTGTGTCTAAACCAACTGTGGATTTTTATTGGAGGAATTTTTATATGTTGTGGGTAGAGGTTCATACACGGGTCACACAGTAGTCACTTCTCAGGTTTTCTGTGATGTTTTGTTTTTCTTTTTTTTTGTTCAGTAAAAGAAATAAAAAATAAGTGCACTTGTGCAGCACCTGACTGTGGTAATAGATTCTTCTCTTTTGTGGCTCTACTCAACTAAACCTACCGCTGAGTGCTAAATGTATATATTCTCTCAGATATGTTCAGAAGAAAGTTAGTTCATTCTGATCTTCCACCATTATTGGCAAAGTGTGGACATTTATGTTTGTGTGAAGTACTCCAAATTAGTATTTTATCCTTTCAAATACTATCTTTATTAGCATTTTACATATTTCTAACATGTACATTAAGTGCAGTCCAGAATGTGTGCATGTGTACACATGTATGTACACAAATATACATGTGTTTCATTGTTTTAAGTCTGCACCAAGGTACAGGTTACAAGAAATTTTCATAACTTTCTGTAGACAGGACAAACAAGGAGGAAAAAAAAAGAAAAGAAGAAACAGCAGGAGCTAAAGAAACCCAAACCAAATGCTCTCAGACACACTCAGCTGCGTTCATATCTAAAGACGCATTTATGCTTGTGCGCCGTCTGCGTCCGCATCACCGCCGTAGGCTCTGCGTAGCTTCGCAGAGGCTCGACGCGCACCTCTTCCAGACCTGACGTGCACCGCTGCTACGCAGACGGTTGACCCTCTTGTTATTGGTCCTTTTAGGATCACGTGTTGCGGGATATCTGGATCTTGTGGCTGAATTTGTGTGGTAACCACCGTTTCTAAAAAAAATAACCAGTGGATCAAGTTGATGAGGGGCTAATCGAATTATTTATTTATTTTCTTCCACAAACTAATAAGGACACTGAACCATACTGGACGCCATTGTTGTTTTAAAACAGAAAATACCTACCGAACTGAAGTTAATCATCAAAATAACTCCGACCTGGTGAGTTAACCGGCCGATACCACCCCTACTGCCACCTTCAGATCAGGAGGAGAAACTGCAACAGACACCAAAACAACGCGCACTCCCTACGCTCGAGTGCGAAAGCAAACTCACCAGTGTCAGCTATGCCGTAGCCGGCTGCACGCAAGCCTTTACTTTACCCTTGGTAGGAAGGAGAGAGGAAAAAGGTTTACATTCATTAGTTCTCAAGTTTCCTCAACCTCAAGTTCCATTTCTTTTACAAACCAAATGAATGGTCCCCACACCTTCTCACACAAGTCTTGCCTCCCTTTCCGCATATTTATTTGCTCTAGAGGAAAAGCTAGCATCTGTCTAACCCAGAATGTGTACTTGTCTTTTTCCAGAAAAGCGCAATTGATTTTTTTTGCATGCAAAAGGCACATGTCAAACAGGGTCCATTACGTCTTTTAGAAAAATCTTTCAATTGTTTTTTTCAGTTTTCTCCCAAAAAGCCTTAACCTTACTGCATTGCCACATGCAATATAATATTGTCCCTTTTTCTGTCATACACTTTGTGCAACAATCTGGAATATTACTATCATATTAGTATTTAATCCTTTAGCTGCATTCCCCATAGCTGCTTGTAAGTGTTAACCTGCCAATGTTGATGGAAAAGTAGAAGTTTCACTCCTGGAAAAAAAAAGGGTAAACAGAGTAGCTATGGCTGATAAAAACTATAGGCTCCCCAGCTTTAAATTCAACTTATTTAAAATAGAATAATTTTTTATGTATTCATAATATGTTAGCAACACAATAACACACACGCTTTTAAATAACAATTAGTGTCTGATAAGATTTTTACATGCAGAATAATTGTGGTTGAAGCATATGATCAGCAGTTCTTTTACCTCAATTTCTAAATCAATGAAGGCCAGCTGGCATCAAGGTGAAAGTGTATGCAACTTCACAATGCCATCCTTTCTTTTTATGAGACTATATTTAACAGTTACACCTTGAGTGAAAACGTGGAAGAGACATTAACACCTCCTCTTATCATCTCCTGCACCTCCTGTTTGTTTTTGCCTCCTGTCTATTCTTTCCACCTTGAAGGTGTCATCCCTGCTGCAAGTAAAACGCAATTAGTATTCACAGGTATTCAGAGCTGAACAGCTCACACGAACAAGCAAAAGCTATTGAATTTGAGGAACCTGCTAGGTGGATGCAAAGGACAGGCTGTGTGGATTATGGGTGAATATGGGTTTTTTTTTTTTATCTGCTGCAGTATCTCCAATGCAAAACACAGTAATAAGCAAAAACATCACTGAGCACAATTTTTATTCAAAACTGTTAAGCAGAATTAAAAAAAAACTCCATGTGCATGCATGGTCGTAAATAATAGATAGATACATACATATAAAAATATCAGAAAATAAAATCAATAACAGGACATATACCATAGGAACAGCTAGATGTTTTTATTTTAGGCAAGAAGGTATTTATACAGCTGATTTTACTGTTGTCCAGTAGAAATTTTAACATCCCCTTTCACAGCTTGTTATTAAAGTATTGTAACTTGTAGTATTACAAACATATGTGGATAATTTCAATTATAGTCTTATTCATCCATAAGGGTATTAACCCGGAAAGCTATTTTTTTATGTTAGATTTTTTTTTAGGAAACTGAGTTATAGATTACTGTTGTCTCACAGCAAAAAGGTTCCTGCTTCAAATCTTGACTAGGGCCTTTCTGTGTGGAGTTTGCATGTTCTGCTTATGTATATGTGGGTTTGCTCCAAGTACTTCAGCTTCCTCTCACAATACAAAAGATGCAAGCTTGGATAACTGGTGATTCTAAATTCACAATAGCAGTGTAAGCATGCATGGTTGCTTGTATCGATTGTCTCTTGAGTCCACCCTGTGATGGACTGGTGACCCAGCCCTTGTCTTGCCTGATGGCAGCTGGGATCCAGCCCCACCATCGACCCTAGATGGGACAAAGTGGGCTTAAATATTGGATGAATGGAAAATGGGCTGTAACTCCTGTGACTCAGTGCGTTCATACTCGTTCTTTATGTATTCAAACCGAGGAGGAACATTTCCTCAAAGCCACTGTCAGGTCTGCCAAGATCAAAATTTTAAACTATACAAATAAGGCAAAATGGTTTAACACCTAAGCTTTGATGGATGCTGTGAAACAGTAGACTGTTATACCTTTTGCAAAAAGAAACAGGTAGAATAATCATTTTGAAAATTAGAAAGAGTTTTGTTGTTTGTGCAATTTGAACTGAATTGTGTGATAAAAGATGGAGCACCCATTTGGCCACTCCTTATGTGCCTGTACCCTTACACTTCCTCCTTCCTTTAACATCCTCCCCAGATTGTTTAGCGTGTATTTTAACAGCAAATCATGTATTTCTGTTTTGATCTTTTGTCTTTCACCTATGCTTCTATGTGTTTTCAGTCTCACCTTAGCCCCTCTTACCATATTTAATTTTAAAATCTATTGACAATGGCTTTATTGTTTATAGTAGCTGGATTATAAATAGTGTTATCGTGCAATGCATAAAAAAGATGTGTAGTAGGGAATGGCCACTAGATGGCATTGTTGAAACATGTTTAGTAAGCAATGGGATTAAAAGCAGGATCAATGCATGCTCTCTGGTGCAACATGTGCTGCTGGGCAACATGTTCTCCTAGAATTCCTTCCTTCTCCTCTGTCTCTTATCTTTTTATCTGTCCATAGTGTGTGTGTGTGTGTGTTTGCACGCGTGTGTGAGTGATGACTCACAGGGAAGCATTTGACACTTTCCAAAAGAGTGATGATGAAAACCAGGGTGAAAAGCCCCACATTCATTAAAGTCAGACCTGAGATGACAAACACTCAGACCACAGCAGTTGATGCCACACATGTTAACAGTGTTGCCCAGCTGCTGTGTAGAATCACTTGGAAATGACACTTGACAAGAGTGTAATATGTTGCAGTGAATATGCAGCTTTCAGTCACAAGATGTTCCTGCTAACCAGAAGACCCCCTGCTGTCGGAGTCTAATTGACATTTTGTCTGATTTGCGTGTTCTTTCTTTGGCACATTTCTGAACTTGAATTGATTTTTTTTCAACCATTGTGTTTTAATTGAATTTCCTTTATCTCCATGATTACAAACATTGCTGGCACCCCTTCTATTATTAATTAACATATTAATTTATTTACTAACCCGTCCCTCTCTGCTAAACCAGCCTGTGGTAGCATTATTTTTTCAATTGCTACCACTTTAGCTGACATACATGAACAGGTTGGATATGTTGGTCTAGCTAAATTTCTATAATCTTGTGATAGATTTTTTTCTTGAACCTGAATGACCATGCATATTGAAGATAATCCCAGATCCCTCGGTTTTAGCAGACATTTGCACATCATTGCTCAGGAGATTACTTGGAAATACAAATGTGATTGTAGAGGAAAGAGAGAATTAACGGGGAAGGAGAAAATGGATAAATAAAAAAATTATTATAGGATTAAATTAGGGGGATTGTTGAAATTGAGTGAATATAAATCTTCATCATAATGATGAGCATTGAGTCTGTTTGTGTGACATCTCATGAAGGAACACACACACGAGGGCACACAAAGATATAAAGTCTGAATTTCTTTTTCAGAGAAACAGACTAAACCATGCAGTAATTCAGACACGCATATTAATGTATGTCTGTACCACATGTTATCAGCCAGTGTTATCACAGAGTTGACATCTTTTCTGCATGTTAAAGCAGCTAAGCCCTTTGTGCACGCTCTTACACACACTTACAGAGCTCCCCCCATCGTCTTGAGCAATGGTAATTGCTGACGAGCAGAGCGTTCACCAAATGGGGAGATTTTGATCGGTGCATAGAGAGAACTGAACACAACCTGAGCGCAAATTCTGTCAGTTCAAAGGACAAATGTGTGGGAGCAAAATACCTCTCTCCTCTGAGAGCAGTTGTGATGTAATGAGACAGCTGGACAAGACTTATTATCTAAAGGAAAAGTAATCTTGCCAAGACAATGGTTCTTATAAAGGAGCATAATTATTCTTGTGTGAATAATCAAACTGTGGGGCAAAGGTTTTTCATATCAGTAATAGAGTCTGTTGCATTTATCAGTCAGAAATTAAGGCAGGTTGTGATGTCTCTTTGTCTATTTGGTTTTCTATTATTTCATTATAGGATTTATTTAAATGTATATTTAAAATACAAAACTATTTGTTTTAAATTGTCAGTTTTATAGCTGGTCATTGTTATTACAAGTTTCACTATACACTATACATTGCTGTATTCATCTTACATTTTGTACTGACATACAGCAGTTTGTTCACAAAAATGTCAAACTGCTTCTTTATAAGAATCAAAAGAATCTCTAATTTTGGACTCTTGTTTTTTTTTCTCTCTTATTGAAATTACATCTTTGTTTCAGTATTCTTTTTGTCGATTACTCCCTGGTAGCATCTTTTATTCTTCTAAAAAACCTTGACTTTTCGACAGAAGAGGTGGTCAATGTGACCGTGAGTTACCACACACTCAGCTTGGGGTTGGACCGGACCTATGCTGCCGAACTAGATTGGCTTTGTCCTAGCGGGTTTGATCGGACCTTTGCTAGCTTGAGTTTTTGTAGCTAAGTGCTACAACAACTATCCCAGGCCTAACCAGCATCAGACTAGTGCTAGTTTCTACTGTGCCAGCATGTTGTTTGGATTTACCACTCCGCAACTCTGGAGTCTTTTTCTATAGAGGTGCTCTTAATCTGGTTGAGCTGCAGGTTCCTGACTTTCCTCTACTAATAATTGCAACCACTTCGTGGACTTTTTCAAAAACAAGGTTGACACAATCAGACAAAGCTTTGTCTTGAGCCAATTGGACTTCATACCCAGCTCTTCTCCCTATGCTGGTCCAACCCTTAAAAATCTTTGCTGAGGTCACTTAACCTGAACTTTCTTTCATAGTACAGAAGATGAACTCTTCCACATGCTTCCTCGACCCCCTCCCAACGTCGCTCCTAAAAAGGTGCCTTTGAGCCCCTGTCCCCTCCATGACCTGGTTAATCAATCGCTCTCTATCCATCCCTCCTCAAACCTGCAGCTATCAATCCTGTGCCTAAAAAGGCACAACTTGGACTCTGACATTTTCCTTACCGTCTTATCTCAAACCTGCCTTTTCTGGCAGTTTTGCAAAAGGTTGTTGCCAACAAGTTGCATCAACATTTTAACTCGCACCATCTCTATCTCACATTCCAATCTGACTTTAGACCCTCCCACAGCACAGAGACCTGCTGATGGCTGCTGACTCCGGCTCCCCCAGCCTGCTTATCCTGCTCGACCTAAGTGGTCGACCACAGCACTCTGTCAGCGCCTCTGAAAGGTTAACAGTTACAGGGACTGCCCCTCACCTTCTTCCACTCCTATCTCTCAGGGAGGCAGAAATTTGTTAGGCTGGGAAATCTTAGATCCTCCACCACATTGGCTACCTCTGGTGTACCCAAGGGGTCAGTCCTGGGCCCCTTGCTTTTTTTAATCTACGTACTCTCCCTCGGTAATATTCTCTGTAGTCATGGCATCAGTTTTTATTCATATGCTGATGATACTCAAATATATCATGATTACCTCATTCTCTTCAGTGACATCCTTTACTGGATGGGCCAAAACTCTCTCCAGTTATATGGCAGTAAGACTGAGGCCATCCTCATTAGCACCCCCCACCAAATCCAAACAAGCTGGGATCACCCACATCACTTTCTACAACCACTCCATCCCTCTGTCCTCACTTATAACCAGCTTTAGTGTCAAGTTTGATTCAGCCCCCTCATTCACTGCCCACATTAAAACAATCGGCCAAACCTCCTTCTATCACCTGAGGAACATCTCCAAACTCAAACCTTCACTCTCCAAACCCTATGCTGAAAGACTGGTCCACGCCTTCATCACATTTTGCCTCAACTACTTCAACTCTCTACTGGCAGCACTCCTCTCCAAAACCATCCAGAGACTACAGTATGTCCAGAATAATGCTGCCCGTGTCCTCACCAAATCCCGGAAATCTCACCACTTTACTGCTGTCCTCCAATCCCTTCACTGGGTCCCTCTCAACCAGCGGATAACCTTTAAGTTCCTCCTGCTGATCTATAAAGCCATCAACCACGCTGGTGCAACCTACCTCCAAGACTTTCTTTCCCCACAATCCATATCTCAGCCAGAACCTTCTCACTGTCCCCCGAAACAGGCTGTCAGCAATGGGTGTTAGTGTGACGATAAATGCTTATACACAGTTGTCCTGTTCTCTTGTAGGAGGCCATGCATTTAGAATTTTCAAACAACTGTAACCAAAAAAAGATCAAAATGAAAACGCTTGCATGTTCAGAAACACGACCAAATATTTTTGATGACTTCATGTGTTACAGGGGATGACAGGGTTATAGGGTGACAGGTAATGGGGTGTTTTTCCTTATGCCCATCAGCTCTTTGGATTTGACTATCATGCTTATGATGGTAGCTGCTGTGCATACTTTCATCCATACATAAAAGCCATGTGTGATCAGCACATGTGTGCTGACTTCCTGATATGGTTCATCATACAATTTGTATCGTAAAGGTTGTTTTTTTTAGCAAATTTTTACACATCACGTCTTTCTTTAAAAACACTAAAATTTCCACTTTCAAAACACTACAATTTTTAATCATCACTTGCTACTACTGAGCTGCTTTCCACTGGCGTGTGGGTTGTGTTACTCTCAACGGGGCTGTCTTTTTGTCAGTATGTCTGTCAGAGAGCAGGTAATGGTGCAAGTTGGCATTATGTGTTGGGGAAACTTATTTCCCTGTAAATAAAAGATTGATTACAGAAGGTCCTTGAATGTTGTAGCAGTTTCCAATGAAAGGAGATGAGCAGTGAACCAAAATGGTCAATAATATAAATGCAATAAACATACATCTTACCTTTTTAATAAGGAGAAGATATTAACAGTCAAATTTGGCATCTTATCATTGAGGTTGATTAAATGTTTCTCCATTTTTTTGTGTGGGTCAAAGCTAAAATATTTCCAGAACCTGTCTTTATTTTTGGTTTATGCCTCACTGTGTATGTGTCCAGGAAAACTGTGCATCATTCAGTGTGCCTTTTAGAGAAAAATGTAAGAAAAACAACATTTATTTGACCAAATAAAAGGTAGTGGGATAGCACTCAGTTGTACCAGTTGTATTTGTTATGGGCACACATGATGAATGTGTTTATCATTCTTATTCCCATTGAGATGTGACAAGAGAAAACCTATCAGTGAATTAGCTGTGTGTCTTTACTCTCTGTCTGCATTTGTGTGTTTCTCCCCTTCTTCCCACCTCTTACTGCCTAATTAAAAAGCCAAAGCAGGAGTTTAACTGTGCACAGTGTTAGCCAGTGACATTCTCCAGACTAATCCTCATTTTAGCCCTGTTCCCTCATCTCTCTCTCTCTCTCCTCTTCTGACTCCCAAGTATTAAACCACACCAAAATCTTTTCTCCCCAAACAGATTTATTCAAATGTGCCATTTGCATAAGTTAGTATTTACATAATTGATTTTCAAGGCAGCGTTTCTCACCATGTGAGGTGGTGTTGGAGACCAAAAGGTCTCATCCTGTCGTGCACACACATATGCACACATACACACACATGGTTTTGTTGAAGTGTCACGTTCTCCTTTTCGGCAGTCACACCGACACAAACACACTGTGTCGCTGGATGCTTAAGATTTCAAGTCTAAATCAAGCATGAAGCGTTGCCAAGCTGGTGCATCTGGTGACCTGCATGGTACACGTGGCAAACATAGTCAACTAAGCATACATAATCAAATACATTGAGACCCATAAAATTGGTGTGGTTATACAGAAGGACCATTAATTTCTTTAGGCTGGTAAATCTTTTGCTCCATTTCACCTAAAAATTGAATTTGTAGATATAGTAGGTTTTGTTCTAATGGTATTCATGCATGAATGTGTTGCTTGACTCTCGCTCCATTTTAGTGTCAGTAAATAAAGTTATTGAAAGATTGTTTGAAAGCGGTGAAATTTGGTCCACCCCTACTGAATACCACAATTTACTGTAATTAAATGGACTTAAGTGAGCTATTGTTTAAATATGGTACACATTTCAGACACTTGATTTAAAATATATATAAATTAATTTTTTTTCTTGGGCCAAGAATATAAAAACTGTGTGTCAGAGGATCAAAAAATGGCTCCATTTTTGCAGCTGCACATCTGAATCAGTTCTGAAGCATACTTGCTGCCTTTAGACAAAAGGAAGAGAGATGGGCCATATGCCTTAGACTTTGGTCAAGTAAAATGGGGGTGGTGCTGGTGAATTTGGTATGGATGGGGGCTTTGAAAATGTCACTGTGAGCATTAACTGTCCTGGGTTCACTATTTATCATTTGGTTTCTGTTGTTGTTTTAAAGACAAGTGGACAGTTTTGATGCAGTTTATAAAGTTTCGTCTTACACACACATTTATTTGGAATATGGTAAAACTATTGGCTTCAACTTTTATTTATACTCTATAGACAATGTTAAACCAGTAGTCTTTAGTCTTATTTATGTTTCACAAGCTTTGACAATTTACTTGGTAATGCTTTAATAGTATATGTACAAGCTTAATGAATTAGAAAAATCCAAGAGAATGAGCCTTAGTCTAATTGCCTTACTTTCCTGGCTGTGTTTTTGCTTGCACAGTTGATTTAGACTCTTAATTTTCACTCTGAGGCTGTGGACTGCTGGTCATCAGGGAGCTCAGACCCACAAAAACAGTGAGTGGATGCACCTGAAAAGCCATTGTCTGCTATGGCCCATGGACTGCACCAGACTGCCTGTGTGTGTGTTTATCTGTGTCTGTATCACGACAAGCCCCTTCAACTCTCTTCTAAAGTCTTTCATCTATGGAAATAGGACCTCCACACTCCAGTGAGCACTCTGTAGGGGTCCCCATCTTCACACACATCCACACGGACACACTTAGACACATATTCAGTTTCGGGCCAGACATTGAAGAGCAGGGAGGTTTAACAGATGGTATCAACTATCTCCGTTACACAGATTACCCAAAACCAAACATATGGATTCTACAGGAACTGGCTTTGTGAGTTCACCTCATTTAGCTGAATGGTGTTTTTATGAGGCATGACAACATTAGAGCCACCTACTGTTCTAATCTGTCCCTCTCTGTTCTGTGTCTAATACCAGACTGGGAGCACTTGGTAGTAAAGGAAAGCCTGAATATGCCATCCACATGTCTTTTTAAACATTGCGTGATTTGGTGATATTCTAGCATATCTGGTTAAAAATCCTTTTTGACTGCATTCAAGACTCAAAGTTACGCAAGAGAGTGGAGAATACCACTAAGAGGTGCTATAAAAAAAAAAGCTATGAACATACAACCACGCCTATACAGTAACATTTAAAAGCTTTTAAATATTATTAATCAAGCAAATTTTTTGCTTTTAGGAATGCACCGATTTTCACTAAAGATAGATTAGAAAAACAGTTAATTTGTTATGCAATTTTGTTGCAATGACAATAAAGTTCTATTCTAAGACTTATTCAAGAGCGCAGTCTGTGGAACCAGAACAAACTGTTATTAAAGTCATAGTCATATGTCAACGCCCAAGGCTGCATCATTTCATCTCGTGAACACACTGTGAAGTCTTGCTAATGACAAAGGCCCACTGAAGAGATCAGTGAAAACATACTGTTGTTAAATCAGTAACCTTCCTCAGCAGATGATTTGTTACACAAAACCACCCGGGAAGTTGCCCGTGGAAACTGAGGAGCCTGGCCTGTGCAGAAACGATAACCAGTGATTAGATTTGTGTCCAACTTGATCCCGGCTTGCTCTGGCTTCATGCACACATGGAGAAGCCACACAAGATCAAAACGGCTGAGTTTCTGAGCCAGGCGCCACAGTTGTTCTTGCTGTAACTGTCTGCACCCCTTCAGGGTATGATGGGAAATGTTGTCCTTTCACTTGATCTGATAAATGATTGATTTAGATGCTGACAGAGCAATATATCATATTATTGGCATAATTGGTTTGGAAAGGTGGCCTTTCTGTGTGGAGTTTTCATGTTCTCTCTGTGTATGTGTGGGTTCTCTCCGGGTTCACCGGCTTCCTCCCACCGTTGAAAGACATGCATGTTAGGTTAATTGGTCACTCTAAATTCTCCCTAAGAGTCAGTGTGAGTGGTTTTTTGTCCCTCTATGTTGGCCCTGTGATCATCTGGCAACCTATCCAAGGTGTACCCTGCCTTTCGCATGCTAATTCCTGGGATGTGCTCCAGATTCCCTACGACCCTCTATTGGAATAGGGGGTACAGAAGTGAATGAATGAATAATTGAATGATTACATATTATTTAATTTTAAAGTTACCTGCCAGCTGTTATGTCACACGCTGACACTTTATCAGAAACATACAAGGTTTTAAAAAGCTGTATTTTAAGCTAAACTGTTATATTTTCTAACCATAACCAGCTGCTTTTATGGTCTAAACATATCCAAAGAGAACATGAGAATGAAACTGGACAATGATAACAGTGCTTTCACATGGTATTAAACAAGAACAATCTGTGGTGTGAAAGCTGATGTCATACCGGACTAAATGCTAATAGTGATACACCTTAAGCCATTAAAGAATGGGTTTTCTTGTGATTGTAATCAGGCAAAGAAATGTCTCACATTCTAGTATTTTATTGGAGCACCTTGTGTTATGATTTTGGCATACATTTACCATGATATCATATTGATAAACTAATTTAGTGTCACAACATACACTTTCTTAAGGTGTTGCAGTCATTTTCCATCAAGAATTACATTGATGATGAGAGTTGGATCACTGTGTAAAGCCTCTTCCAGCACGTCCTTGTTTTTTTCATTAGGGTTAAGGTCTGGAGTTTGCAGTGGTCAATCCATCTGGAAAAATGGCACCTCAAGCTTCCTGAACCACTTTGTTAAAACTTTGAGCCAATGAATGTTTGATAACAGTTTATTCAAATGACATAACAAGACACTTCCTTGAGCTTGCAGCGGTTCACATGCCAAATATCAGGTAGATTAAATAAATTTTTTTCAGCTAAGTGAAAAACATCCAGGTGTACAAACACAGATAATTTCTGGCTGCCGCTAACCTTTTATTGTTTTCTTTCCTACCCTCATTTCTTCTATAATACACAAGCCCTTTATATTCTTCTTTTACTTTCAACCTTTCTGCCAACCTTCTGCCATCTATCTAACCACTATTCTTTCTCTTTTCTAGCCAGCAGATTTGGATGTGTGGGTAAGCAACAATAACATTGCCTTCTTAGTTTTGCTCTTCTTTTCCTCTTACTCAGTCCCCCTTCTCTATTGTCTATTCAGATGTCATGTTTTCATTGTGCTTTAAAGCAAGGCTGCAAGTGCGCTGCTGCCACCGTTCCACACAACAACACTTTGGGAAGTATTCAGCTAGAAAATTACACATCATCTGTGCTGCTGGCAGAGGTGATTTTACATGCAAGCACACATAGACACACATCCCCTAAGCATCAAACAGCCGCTGTAGCAAGAAGCGCAGTGAGAGCAGTATAAGGATTTAAAGATGCGCTCTTTGGGAATACATGTGTCTGTTGAGTTAGGATAAGATTACACTGGATTACAATGTCAATCAGGTAAAGTGTGTGAGTCTGCCTGCGTATGTCTGCCATATCAATAAAAAAGGAAGGGAGATCAGTCTTTTACTGTCTTACCTGGAGCTAGTTTGATTGTGTTCATGCACCATATAATGTTTATACTGTTGTAACTCTATTTGAACTCATATGTGATTATGGGTGTCCTTCTTGAGCATTAGCTGGCATTCAGTTTAAAATACAGGCAAGCAGAGGTAAAACACAGCATGTCAGCCCTGACATGCATGCATGCTGAAGAGAATTCAACCACCCAGTGTGTAACATTTTTAAATATGTATCTGTAAGATGTTGCAATATTGCCATCACTTTTTTCAGATTTCATAGCTGTTGAGGATCCTCTTTGATCTTTCATGTTGACAAAAATATGTAAACACTGAGATCCTTCAATTGCCCACAAGGGTTTTCATGAAGCAGTTCAATTAAGCTCAGTTCAGCATTCAAGTTTAAGTAAGCTAGTTAAGAAATGTTTTAAAATAGAAAGCATGTTAAGTTTTCCTCCATGGAGCATCACACCTTTATTTACAAGCAAGACTAGGTGGACATCCACACAATAAACTCTCTTGCTCTCATGCGCTTGGTAAAAATCTTTGTCCCTTTTTTTTTGTAATGCACTCAGCATTTTTTTTTCTATTTTTTACCTCTGATATGATTAGATGAACGAGTAATGCAGAGTGTTAAGGAACACAGAGATGGTAGCATAGTGAAGGATTACTTGACTGTACACTGAATAGTTAGTAACAGTCAGCTGCCCCATGTCTTGACAGTACTTTCTAACTTTGCGTCAGCTTCATTTAAGTACAGTACATGTCTTTTGTTAGTGCTAACACTTTCTTTTTTGTGCATGAAATGCTGCTACAGATTTTCTGTCTCTTTAGTACATTATTTTGATCATATTTATTTGTACAATTCTGCTTCATTACATTCATTACACACAATAAAATGTCAACACAATGTGTGTTTTCATACTTTAACCAGGTTCTTCCATCACAAAACTCACATCTCATCTCTGCCGAAACATCCCATGACATGGATTCTTTGTATCACACCACCACTGCATGCACATTCCTGTCTTCAAGCTTAAAGTGCTGACTTATTTCCACAGTGTCTCTTTTTGACATCTGTCTTCTGTCCTCCTCTGCTTGCATGCTGCTTCGCCATGGCCCAAACTGTGGATCTTCCTACAGCCAATCTGTCATCTTGCTGCCTGTCAAATCTTGGCTCAGCTGGCTTGTTAAAGACTCTCACCTCATCCTAATACCAGCGGCGCCATGCCAGCTCCTGCCACAGTTGTGCCAGTCTCAATCCACCTCAGTAGTTTTGTAAGTTTTGTTACATTATGTGGACATGACATCAATTGTTTCTTAACTGCATTATTGCGTAATTTTAACCAAACATTATATAACTATGACTGACTACTCAGTTGGCATAAATACTGGGGAAAGATATAAATAGATTTACTTTACATGTAGCTTAGATCTAAATGGTAAACGGTCCGTACTAATAAAGCGCTTTTATCCAAAGCTCTTTACATTATACATCACATTCACCCATTTACACACACATTCACTGTTGGCGCACTGATGGCGGAAGCTGCCATGCAAGGCGCTCACCACGACCCATCAGGAGCAATTAGGGGTTCGGTGTCTTGCCCAAGGACACCTCGACATGAACTCGATTTGGCTGAGGATCGAACTGGCAACCCTCGGGTTACAAGACAACCGCTCTACCTTGCCGAGCCAGGCCGCCAATATCTATTGCTAATCCTTTTTTTTCCCCCTAATATTTTGTTTTCTCACTGTTGGTGAAATGATTTATCTGATGCACCCTGTAGCTAAGCTTGTAACAGAAACTCAGCGATGTGCTTTCAATCTGATTGCACAGTGGTAGAAACAGTTGCAGGAACTGTTACGGATCTAAAATGTAGAG
Organism: Rhadinocentrus ornatus; assembly: GCA_037177495.1. Lineage (NCBI taxonomy): Eukaryota > Metazoa > Chordata > Actinopteri > Atheriniformes > Melanotaeniidae > Rhadinocentrus > Rhadinocentrus ornatus. Next base: position 30,178,822 of record JBAMHW010000003.1, read on the forward strand.
TTTGCAAGTACCTTCAAATACTGTAATACTGGATCACGATTATGTCAAGTGACAATGTGCATGTGCGCAAGTTTTGAATTATGATATAACTATTATAAGGTGCCATTTAAGGAAAAGTACATGGTGGTTTCTGCTCTACTTAAATATGAAGTTGATGGAGCTGATTGATACTGTGAGTTCTGTTAAGAATAATAGCGTAAAATGTGAGTTCACAGTTTTCTTTTAGTCTGTATTTTCACTTTATCAGAAACAAGACTTCTGCTATTACGCAGCTTGCCTTGTTTCTTCATCACCTCAACTTTTATGTCTGGCTGGTTTGTAAATCTGTAAAAGTGGAGAATATGCTGTTTTGGTTCATTACCTGTAAATTTAAGCATGGTTTAATAACTGTTGATACAAGAATATGTTTTCCACATCTCATCATTTCCCTGCACAGATCTTTTATTCGGCAATATCAGGTCTCAGTGTAAGGAATGTCTGCAACAGGTTTTGTCCTTTTTTGATGCCGTTTGGATCGGTTTTTGTTTTTGCTTTCACTCTTATGTCCAATTTCTCTCCCTCTCTGTCTATCACTGTCCTTCACAGGCCAGACAGTTGGATAGGAAAGAAAAGGAGCTGGCTGCAATATCCAGTTTCTACAAACAGCAGTTAGAAATACTGGAGAAAAAGGTAAGGACTCAAAATATGATCCATTTAAAGTACATCACCAGACTTCATTCATGCATTGATTTATTAAATTGTGTTTGTCAGCACGTTTGCAATTATTCAGGCAATTGTATGTGACATGTATGAAGAGATGACACAATTCTCACTTTTTGATCGGCAACAGCTGTAATTAGAAATGTTTGACATGTAACAGGAGACGTCACTAACAAGTCTTCTCACAGTAGGAATAGCAAAACAAATCTTAAAGTGACTTATTACTCACTCAGCTTGGAGATTGAAATCTTGTTGAAATGCAGCTCGGTCTTCTCTATATTTGAAATGTCAACCTCATGTTACATTTTCAAAATGTAAATGAAATGAAAGTCTCAGCAGGCAGATGAAAGTCAGGACTTGCTGTTGATGGACCAGCACTCAAAAAAGGCTTCTCAGACAGCTGACTAACATATTTTTCTCATCACCATGTCCTTTTGCAGCCATTAGTGTTTTTTTATTTGTTATTTTTTGGAAAGAACAGAACAAAAGGATAAAAGCATCTTGTTTGGTGCTTTTAAGGCGCGCTAATGCGTTGCTGATATTGTGTAAAAGCTACATGTGGTGTGGTTTGATGAAGCTCATGTGTTATACAGTAAATTTGTGAAGAATGTTAAAGACTGAGGAACATTTTTTGAAAAATCAGCTTTATATTTTAGGGATGAACAGATACAACAAGAAAGTGTAAAAATAATTTGAGTGAAATTACAAAGTAGAACTGAAAGAGAAAGAAAAATATGTCAAACACAAAAAGCTGGAGAAAGATGATGAGCTGTAGGGGCACACTGGAGTATATAAAGAACCTATGGAAATGTAGCAAGAATACATACATACACTCCTTCACCCTTTTCTCATCCCCTGGCCTATCCTCTGTCTCTGCTTACACCCACACCTCTCCCTTCAGGTATTCGGTACACATTCTTTGGATCTCCACCTCTCCACTCCAGCGCTCCCTGCCTGAGGCAGGTCCCATCAGGCAGATGTGGGACCTTATCTAGTCCCTGGCACTCACCTTCTTTAGGCTTTTCAGAAAACCTTTTACATAGCCAACCTAAATGGAAGGACCTTTGCACGACTCACAGCTACCTGCAAACGCTGCAATGCTTGACGGAAGAGACTGATTGGCAGAAGAGGGTGGGATGCCCTATCTTTCTCTGCTTGCTGCCACAGTCCCTTTTTCTATCTTTTATTTTTTTCACCCTTCACTTTCTCGTTGCTGACCTGCATGTGGATGAGGGAGCGAGAAAGAGGGGGACTGAGTGGGTGAGATAAAGAGGCTATATGGACTGTGCATTAAACAGACTGCCTATCTTGAGGTGGCGTCCATCTCGCAGCTTCTCTTCCTTCATTTTGCAGTCCAACGTTTCATTCATCTGCCATTCCTTTCATGCCTTCTCTCCCATTCCCTGCCCTTTTATTCTTTTATACCTGTTGCTGACATCAATTGGGCTAAAATAAATAGCCACTTAAAAGTTAAATGGTGACTGACAGGTCATTTACATGGATGCAGAGCAAAGCTGGAACTTTAAGTCTTGCATGTGGCATGCATTATGATTAAATCAGTTCTTTAAGAAAACTTTCAAAAGATTACTGTGTACACATTGTCGAAAAGAAAAAAATAAGGATTTTAAAGGAGATCGGTTACATTTCTTAATGTCTTTTAATCCTAACCAAATATTTAAGCCAGAATTATGTGCACAAAAGTTAAAATGACAGATAATTGATGTTTGATGTTACCTTGAATCAACATTTTACTTCAGCTTATGGCAGCCTCTTTATCGTAGGCTAATGAAGGTGTTTGTGTGTGTGTGTGTGTGTAGTTGATTACTGATGCGGAAACAAACACAAACACACTCTAGTGTCCAGTTTGCCTAAGGGATAAATCATGATAATAGACTATTGTGTTTGTCTAAAGGCTTGCACGTCATTTGAGTTCAATTCTGACACAAATCGGAAAATAACCTGTGTGTGAGTGTGTGCGTGTGGTTATTGTGACAGGTTTATGTGCAGTCTGTCATTTCAAAAGTAATTATAAAATAGCCAATCCACTGCACAACTTTGAATTTCCACTCATCTCTCACACACGCACACATATTGCATATACATAGACAAAAAGATGGGATTGCATGTACCGAACATCCCGGCACATCCTCTAATTCTCCTCCATCCCAATCCTCTCCCCTCGCTCTCATTTATATTTGGACGACTCCCTAATCTTTCTTTCCACAGTATACAGGTGGAGTATATCTGTCTTCCTGTGGCAACATACCCTCTGACTGTGTAAACAAGTCTCAGTTTAAAATTCACCTCTTTAAATCCCCTCCCCCCTCCCCCTCCCTCTCTTTGTCGACTTCCTTCTGAGAAAGGAAAATTAATCCGCCTTCGTCCAAGCACGGTGCGTGAATCAACCCCTCCCTCAAAATCCTGACATCAGCCCATCTCGGTCCACAGCTTCGAGAGGATGTTCAGACAAGTGTGCATGCGGGAATCATCTGAAAGAGATTCACGTGCAAACACAGATTTAGTCACACACCTGCATGTATGTAAGATTATACACAAACACAGCACACATGCGCCACACTAATCCCCTCCACGAGCCTTTCCAGCAACCTCAGAACCTAGCTTTCCCCCTTGGAAGGGTTATCATCCCTCACAGCCCCCCCAGCCTCCCTCTTTCTGTCTCTCCACATTGGGCTTTCGTCCCCATGGGTGGAAATGACTGGGAAGAGCCCAGAGTGTGTATGCCGGTGATAGTGGCTCCTCTTCTCTGGTGTCATTGGAGCCGAGCTGGGACCGTTGCTTGGATCTGTTTTGTTAAATAGACACAAAATAACATGTTGATACGAGGAAACACAAAACTGTCTCATGGTCCCCAAACATTTCAGCTGTATAAGCTGTTCGTGCTTGTCCAAATACTGCGTTCACACCATTACATTTCATTCATTTATCTTCACCCTTTTCCTCGTTGAATAAGTATGATCACATGATATAAGTAGTCATGTAAGTAACTTTCAATCCAGTTTTTTTCCTTACAACAAGTCTGTCATAAACCAGCTTGGATAAAAATTTCTATGTTTGTGTAGGACAGACAAATATGTTGATCCAGCTGGTAAAATGATGAAAATGGTAAGAGTCCAAAAATGTGATACTAAAGACAATATCTCAATATGTGATTTTATGTTTGCAAAGTATTTTTTTTCAAGAACTTGCTATTTCTCAAACAGTTAAGCCTTTCTTCCATTAAATGGCATTAAAAGAAAGAAATTCTGTACTTTACATAGTTGTTATGCACTGGTGGTATGTGCCCCAGCCTGTTAATTTGTTATCGTTTGCCAAGCGGGAGCACTATATCAATCTCTGCCTGACCCCTCCAAAACCTTCCAAGACACAGCATCAATTTGCGGCTTCCCTTGATGGTGCCCTACTCTCTACGTCCTGCATAATCACAGGCACCCATGTGTTTAAGTCCCTGTGGAGCCTTTTTTAAAAATCTTTGCTTGAACACTGGATGTCCCTGAAGGCAACCACAAGCTTTCAAGTTCTAGTTCATCCTTCCTCTGAGTTCACCCACTGAGGCCTTGACCCGAGGCTAAAGGCTAAGCGACGGTCATGTGGCCAACTTTGTTCAACATATTCCCAAAGAGCCTGACAAAGTTTTAGCTCACAACCTTCAAACAAGAAATGAGACTTGCTGTCTCTTTCATGTCCATAAATCCAGAGCATGGCTTCTTAATCTGTCAGATTAATTTATTTATTGGCAATGGCTTGTAATGAAAATGGTGATGGGATGTAACACACGTGGCTTGTAGTCATTTGTAGATGTTAGCACTTAACTGACAAGTGATATTTTTGCCTTGTCCATCTTTTTTAGCATTATAAATTACTTGGATTAAAGAGGAAAAGGTTCTTAAATTTACATTTTATAAGAGAGCTAAATTTCCCTTTAAGTTTTTTTCTTTTCTTAAAATTTTTTTTTATGGGAATGCAGATAATCTAGTTGAAATGTTGCATGAAACAACATTTTACTCCACTTAAAGGGGGAAATAGCAATATTCTGATACCTTTTAGTCAGTTCAGACTTGTTTGTCAAAAACAAGCACCTACATTACTCACTGTACGTGTGTACAACATTAATAGTAAAATGAGTAAATGAACTGTACTAATATCTAGTTACTGCTAAATTTTACAGTTATGTCTTGTATTTTACCAAATTGTTTTATGACTGGTGATGAAATGATGCAGGTGCAGCGTATCACATTATGAAAACTAGGAGAGAGGATTAAGTGAAAGATGCCTGTAACATTACTTGAGTCATCTCCAACACCAGACATTCGGTTCAGGACTAGCATGTCTGCAGATCAGCCTGAAATAATAAGAAATGAAAATGATTTGCTGGCGCTGGAGGTGTGGAGGGCTTGGGATTGTGGGGGAGGTTTATATTTGATCCCATCTCTTCTTCGCTCAGTCACTTCAATTATCTTTCTCTCCTATCACCTCATCTATTGGGAATATAGGGAATAATTAAGTAAAAGCTTGAGTACTGCGGTTATTGGTTTAAAATGGTGATTACTGCGCAGTGAATGTGTTTGAGAGGGTGGCTGAGAGATTTGCTTTGCGTTTGGGGTATTCAGACAAACTATTTCATATGTTTTCTCACAGGGCTTATAACGTGATCATTTTAGCAAAGTGATTACTTTTAATAAAAACTTTTTACAGATCTGCATGGCTTATACAATTTCTAAAACTAAAAATCTATATTCTTTTAGCTACAACATAATCAGCACATCATCTTATGAGCAGCTCAGGACATATTGTGGTGTGGTTAACACTGTTACCACTGATTAATCCAGTAAAGGTGTGCTGTATAGGACCTTACCCACTGGGCACAAGCTGCATCTGAGTTGTAATTGCTATTTAAATGCCAGGGTTTCTCGCATGAAATAAAACATTATAGAGTACCACCAGACTGTCAATATTCAGATTTGTAAGCAGGCTGTAAAATTCAAAGGTCACTAATTTATGGAATGTGACATTTCCATCAGTGTTTTAAGCATTTTGCTTATCAGTGCTGGTGCCAGAATTAAGGTTAAAAGAGTAGTTGCAGTTGTGGTGCTATTATGCAGTTATGCATGTAATGCATGTGGTTAATCTCAGACTGATGCATTTTCATATACGTGGCTTGATTTAAAGATTTTGACATACTCTGTTTGTTTAATTTAATTTTTAGAATTATATGATCTGACAATTAAACCACACTAAATCCGGTCTCAAAGCCTATTTTTTCCCTTTTTCATTCAAAAATGCATGTAGAACCCCACCCCTTTTAAGATTTTTGGGCTGTTTTTGCCCCGATTTTGCCTCTTGCTGACCAAGGACGGCAAACGCCCAGAGCCTTATAAAATTTCCCTGTACAATTATCATTTGGTCTGAGGTGTGTCACGAGCAGATTTGTCATGATAATCCACTCCGAAACAGGTCCTAGTTGACAATAGGAATAATTGAACATTCAATATTTACGACCCGATCTCTTCATATGTGTGGTATATGAAATACGACTCATGAATTGTGACAAGGGCCGGAATGTAGCCAATCAGAGAGCGAGCTGGCTGGAGAACAAGGAAGGATATAAAGTCCGTGTTCACGCTGTCTCCAGTTTTTCTTTTTCTTTTTTTTTCTTCAGTTCTGGCTTTTTCTGTTAACAAAAGTCCCAAGACAAACATCATGCCCTCGTCCTATATATCCCCTTCCTTGCAGTGTGTTGTGTTTTCTGGTTGTTACTATGTTTCTTCTTTTTTACTGGTTGTTGCTATGGTTCTTCTTCTACATTTTTGTTGGATGACGTTTGGTTATGTGAGATGTCCGGTTCGGAGGACTATATTGTAGATCAGTTGCGGGACAGCATCGTTATGTGTGTATTGTTCTGTGATTATGGAAGCTCACCACACACAGTATGATTAAAACTGTTTAATGCCTGATTCTTTATCTTCACATGTGAGGTCTCGACCAGATAATTCCCATATTAAAAAAATCTGTATGTGTGTACCAGGCCTAAAGCATAGTCCACATACAGACATTTTTTTCAGGAAAACCTCAGATGTCAGATGATGAGGTTAAAATAATGTAAAATGAATGTATCAATAGATATATCGCCATGAAGGCCAACCAACAAGACAACGCAGAATTTATTACTAACAATACTATGTAGAAATTACACACAGATCAACAGTGAACAAGGTTTTTTTTTCATCTGCATATTATTCTCTCAAGTCTTGGCTTTCAGGAGAATAAATTCTAGCATTGAATTAAACACACAGCACAAACTACAAAGTTACACTTTTTCCTTTAGCTGTTATTTATTTGTTTATTTATTTTGCTGTTTACAGTTATTTATGCTACTATTTACCTACTATACTCACAAAACCAACTCTAACTTAGCTGTTTTTTGGCACCACCGTCAATAAAACAACTTCCTGGTTTTATTCCAGCCATGGAGGACCATTACTTTTTGTTCTTTTCAGACAGGCATACAACTTTCTTATCATTTGTAGATATTTAGCTGCTTCTGATCAGACATTACTGTCAATTTAAGGTTAATTGGTTAATGGTTAAACAGGAAGTGGCTTCGTCATGATTTCTGGGTCACAATAGGGGTCTCTTAGCAGCATAGTAGTATTAACAATCTTTTTTTTAAAATTATTATTATTGCGAAAATGTGATAATTATATTATCATGATCCCTCATTGGGGATTTACCATGTAGAGTCTCAGAATAAACACTACATTTTGTGGTTGAATTATAAACCACCTGAAGTGGATATAAATGCCTGGAAACTTCCTTAGATCACCTAAAGGTAAAGCTATTAATCACAATTGGCCCCACACAGTTACCCACTACTGTTCCTGAGAAACTGTTGAAATAGAAACATTAGCGATTTGGGCGCTGGTGATGTAGCAGAGTTTACAAGGGGGGACAACACACTGGACCACGTCTACTCTAACATCAAGCATGCGTACAGGGCTGTACCCCTCCCCCACCTTGGACAATCAGACCATCTTTCCCTCCT
>JBAMHW010000003.1:30186680-30200776 GCA_037177495.1 Rhadinocentrus ornatus
GCACTGTTTTGGTGATGGCTTAATCTCGTTGTACCTGGGTATAATGACAATAAAGGCATTCTATTCTATTCTATTCTTTAAAGGGTTAACAAAAGATGTCTGCCCACTATAAACTCAAAATACAAAGTTAAATGAATCTCTTTTAGAGTTAAATTTAGAGTTAAATTTCTTTTTTCTCCATTTTTCTGCCTGCAGAACTTCGACAACTACAAGCAGACGGCTGAGCAGTACGACGAGGCAGCTGCTAAAGCTGAAGCTCACATACGGTAACTTTGAATAAACTTTGTAACACTGTTTGTTGAAGAATTCATTCAGCATTTATAAGACTGTTACTTTTCTTGCTGCTTCATTACATTTTTTTTATTGCTGGCTCGAGTATTTGACTGATTTTATACATAGAAATAATCCTAGGTTTATTATGCTGCAAATCTAAATTTCAGATATTGTGTGTGTCAGAAATAAAACCTACTGTGGATGACAGGAAGAAACAGTTGTGAGAAAGCAGATGTGGTCAGACTCAGGAGTGTGAAGGCTATTTGCAATGTTGGTGTGGTGTTAATGTGAACAGCACACCTCCTGCAGCTGCCTTATACACACACAGCGGTGGAACTGGGTGATAATTTAATTTTATCACTTCTCATTTCCTTTCTCAAAGTATTGTGACACAGTTCTGACACTAATATGTGACAGATTACTGTTTTCTTTGCATAGAAGTTAAACCACTGTGAAATGTGTCACAACCCAATAGTTAAAATTCTTAACGAGATACTTTACACTGAAATGTGTCTCTTTTCTTAAGCTATTAAGGTGCATCATATGACTCGTCAAAATCTTATATTGAAATAGTATTTTTAGCTATTTGTATTTTTAAAAATGGTTTCCATACCATTCAGGAATAAATTGAACTTTACAAAGCCAGCACTGAGACAGTGGCAGATGTTTAGGACGAAAACATTAACTGAATCATAAATAAATGCCGGGCTTCTTGCCTCCCCAAAGACATTGCCCTTTGAAACACAGCTCTTTACCAAATTAATGCATGTCAATCAAGGCTCCTTATTCACCAGAGTTTTTACCCATTTTAACAGTTATTTTAGTTAAAGTTTAACTACACACTCTACTTTTTGCGTAACTCCACCCACTGCTAAATTTGAAAAATGACTGAAACTCAAAGGGTTGGGAGTTGTGGGGTGAGCAGGGAGCTGAGAGTGGGTGGGAGGGGATGCACAGGCAGAAATGATTGACAGACAGCCGCTAAGCTCACTAGCAAGATGTAAAGCGAGATTTACAAAGCACCTACGCTACAGAGTGGTCATTGAGGTGGAAGACTTTTCCCCTCCTGAATCTCCTTGGCTACACATGAACAAGGTGGTCCTGAACCGCATCAGTCTGACCTGTTAGTGCTGTTACGCTGATCTGTCAACAGCTCCAGCAGGCTCTGGAAAGCTGTGGAGACTCACGGCAGGTTGTGGCAGCTGCAGGAAGTGCCGCTGTACATTGCCTTTGACACAATGATTGACATCTATCAAACTCCGAGCTGTCTGTAGCTAAGAGCTAACTGAGCCAACTCAGATCTAACGTGAGCTAACCGGCTAATGAAGGTAGGTGGGCTAAAGCTAAAGCCTGCTAAAAACCACGTCTATTTATAAGATAGAATATTATAATTATTATAATAATGGCTTTTCTAGAGCAGTTTTGCAAAGAAGAGTGGATCAAAACGCCACCATTTTGGTTCAGGGGTAAATTTCCAGATATTAAAGGTATTAAGTTAATGATGATAAATATGGGAACGTGTAGGTATTGAGTACTGTTCCTTTTCATGGTGGTAAAAAAGTGACAGCTCCTATATTCTGTTTTAAATCCCAAACCAGAAATTGGTTTGGGACTAAATTGGCCTTATGTTTCTTTGCAAGTACATAATCAAACATCAAAATCTATTTGTTTATATTAGTCCTGCGGCTGCAACATATCAAGGGTGTGTCGTGCCTCTCATCTAATGTCAGCAAAGAATAACTCCAATACCTCAAAACAGGATAAATTAAGCTCTGGGAGAAGGAATGGATATATCATTTAGTAAATAAATAACAGCGCTGTTTGTATTTTGCTATTTCGTGATTTTCTGTGCCATCATTAGGTACAGCTCCTAATTAACTGAAAATGAACAGGAAAAAACAGACTGTGCTTTATTTAATTGTTCTCCCCTCTATCATATGCAAACTCATTGAATTAAATTGATGGAAGTAAATTGAATTAAGTTGATTTATACCTAATTAACCCCATAAAGGAAATTATAGTATTGCAGCATAAATAAGGGAGGAAAAATAACTAAAATAGTTGGAAAAACTCGTGGAGAGCTTGTGTTGGGGTGAGCGAACTGAGTGGATGACATGATGTGCAGCAGCATATGCGTTTGCATGAGACAAACAGTTACTTATAGTGCAACATAATAAATCCAAGATTTCTTTATTTCATCACCTGTTTAACAAGGTGAAACATTGAACATCAATATGTTCAGTAGTTCCCATCCTCTGTTACTTTTTAAACAACTAGATCTTTTTTGTTATGCTAAAAAGATTTAACGTCAAGATGACACGAAAACTCTACCTTTATGGGTTATACCTCAGTTAACAGACAAATAACAATTATAGTTCACTTACCACAGTTTTATCTGTAATAAAGATAAATACGATAAATACGATATTGCAAAAAATGGGTCCGAGTATGGGAATTCTCAGATATTGCAAGTAATTCATTCTCCAGCTGCTAACCAAACGATTAGTTCAATCATTAGTGTTATCTTATTTAGATTATGCATCAGTTGTTTGGTCAGGTACTAATGAAAATAATTTACATAAATTGCAAGTTGCACTGAATAAAGCAGCACGAATTGTTTTAGGTTGTTCATACAGAACTAATATAAGCACAATGCACAGAAACTTGGCATGGTTAACTGTGAAATGTAGATTGAAGTATTTTTTATTATCATTTATTCGTAATATTATATAAACAAAAAGTCCTGAAGTTATTTACATGAAATTGTCATTTTTTGCTGATCAACACAGTTATTGCATGAGACAAACCAGTGGAACGAGGTGTGCTCTGCCTCTAAGTAGAACGAATCAGTTTCAGCGAGCAGTGTTTTATCGGGCCATGGTTGCATGGAATGGACTGCCGAGTTACCTGTTACTGGAAAATAACAGTAAATGTTTTATTCTTTTTGTTTATACAACAGACATAATAATGAAAGAGCATAAATAGATAATATTGGAGTACGTCTAGTGACTTTAAAAGAGCTATGTTTCTGTAAAAATAAATGGTGTTTTCTATGTTTCTTTGTTTTTGAGCTGTTGTTTTTAGATATATAAATATATATATATGTATATGTATAGATATGTTTTTTGGGTGTGTGTGGGCGTGGGTGTGCAAGGTGTATAAAATTATGTATACAACAAAAGTTGTAATGTAATATAGAGTAGACCCCAGGAAGAATTGTTACTGATGTCTCACTAACTAATGGGATCTTAATAAATGAAAAAATCTGTACCTTTTGTCAGGCTGCATGACAAAAGCCACAAGAAACATTCATATAAAATCTGTAAACATACACATTTATTAAAGACACCAGCAGGGGATCTAACGTATTTTAATCTAATAATTTCGTGTGCACCCAGAATAAAGAAAACAAAGTGAAATTATGATTTATTTTATTTATTTTTCTAGGTGTGTTTTGGATTGTCCAAACAGACAATTTAAACTAATTTTCTTGTTTGGAGTATATATTCTCTTCTGTGAATAGTCACTAGATGCCATGTATAAAATTTATACAAAATGACACATTTGAGTGGCTTTCATTGCATTGTTTATTACAATTTTGACATTCATGGCCTCATCTCGCTATTTTAAAATATGGTGATATACCTCAGTACTATTAGTTGTCACGGAGCAACAGCAAGTTTAACATCAAAGCAATAAATAATCAACAACTTAGCCTGGTAGTCTGCTCCAAAGACATCCTGTCGGATAACAAAGTTCAGACCTCACCTGTTGTCGGAAAGCATGTCAGTTTTAATCAGCGCTGAGCTACTGCCTCACTGAAGGTACCCCAGGAAGTGAGACTCGCAAATTTATGCACCTCCATAACACTAATTCTCACCCCACTCCCCCCCTGTCCTTCTTCTCAAAGCCTTTCATTTTCCTTTTAGCTTTCATTAGCACACACTTTCCTCCCTTTTCTCTCATGACTCACTCTGCAGCATTTCACTAAATTCTAATTAAAATTTAGCTTAGCTTTTTGTTTTCTTCAAGCAGGTTTAACTTATCCCAGTTTTAGAATCCACCTGAAACACAAAATTTAACATTGGTGTGATTATTACATTTTTAATTGATTCTTCTTTTTTTTTATTCCTGCACTTTGATGCCATGTGTGCTTTAAATATTAAGCATGTAGTAGATTAGCCTGTGAACTTTCCATTGGATAATGACTGTAAGGTTAATTTGTGGTTCATCTAATAAGCAGTTGGAAAGCTGTGTAGAACTCTATACAGTATCACCTGAATCTGAGTAAATTTGTCCAAACAACGTGGAAATCAAGGCAACCATCAATGCTTAACTTATGCTTAAGTTTTGCTGTATCTTAAACAAACTAAATTTTAAACGTGGAACAAGACAGACAGCAGCTCGATCCACAGTTGTTAGAAAGCAACACACATATTTTAGACACAACAATGTATGAAGCTGTCCCAGAAGGCAATTTATGGATGTTATTATGAGGTCTGAAGTATAGTCTAGAAGCACACATTACAGTGCAAAAATGAAAAAGTAGGTGCTTGGTCATTTTGCCAGCTTTGTGCTGTGTGATGAGCGGTGACCTCATCCACAACACTGACATCTTCATGCACCTGGTCCATTCAATTCAGCAGCACTCAATTCAAGTTCCAAATTTTGTCCAAATGATTACATTTGCAAGGATTTGCTATTTTCCCGAGCTGCATGGAAGAGGTTAGAAGATCACCTCGGCACAAGTGTGCAGTACGAGTAATATTTAGCCCTTGCACAATGTGTTGCTATTATTTTTCCATTGCAAACACCCACTCCCATTTCTTCGTTATATCTCTGCCACACATACAGGCGCACTTTGTATTCAGGCAGTCATGTGTTCATCATGTTCTGTCAGCATCTGGGTTGTGTTTCATTCTGCAGGTGGTCACGCTGTCATTTCACACTACACGACCATCCAGTAATTATTCTATTTACCCACTGGTAAAGAGACAGAGAGCAGCGCATTTCAACATCTCGTAGCTAAAATACATCTTTTTCTTCTGTCTACGTATCTTTCTTCTGAGCCTTTTAAATTTCCACCTAATTGTCTCTTTCTTCTAATTCTACATAACATTTTTCATCGCACTTTTTATTTTTCTGTCCATTGTTGTAACTTTTTATGCATTTCCCGCCTTAGTCTTTTTCTCTTAGAACTGCTGCTTTTCTTCTGTTCTTTTCTTAACCTGAATTTATGTTAGCAGCATCCAAATATTAAGTTTATTCATACTTTAATTTGCACAGAAGCTTTTACACATGGTCATTTTATTTCTCTATATTTTCAGTGCAGATGTAAATAAAAACATAATTCTTGCAGAGTCTTCTCTCAAACAACCACCCATGTTCTTTTGCTGCTTGTCTTATTTGTCTTTTGTGCCTCTTTTTTTAACGGTAGACTGTTCCAGGTGGTAGTGGGCGCACAGTCTGCATGGTTCTAAGTTTTTGGGTCCTGGTGCTTATAATGAAATTCACTTCATACAGGGCTGGCACTAAAGAAGGCAATACTGAATTCAGCTTTAGTGATTATGAATGATAAAAAAAAGTAGCCAAATGGATTTGTTATGTTAGAGTCTTGGTTTAGTTTGATTAAGTATTTTTGGTTGTATGAGTCAGACTTTTGCACTTGACTTGGACACCTGTTTGTAGGTGCTCAGCTTGCACCTTAGCTAGTAAAGCCAGATATTAGGCTTAAATGACAGAAATTATAAACAGCTAATACGATGTAAGAAAATCTGGACTTAGAGCAAGGGTACTTTGTTGAAAGCCAGGTAAAATGTTGGAAGCCCTCGAGGATATTGCTTCTCTTTTCTCATACTTGACATGTCATATAAACATGATCCTTGTGTGGAGACCTTGCAAGTGGTCTTTTTGCTGTAAAGCATTTCGAGGAGTTCATCCATTAGTTTGGCCTTGGGGTATCTTACTACCCATATTCCCCAAAAAACACCTCACTGTAGAAAGCCACAACATAGCCTCAGAGCTTACCTTAAGATCTAAAAAAAAAATCCATTAATCCTCTTAAAAAACCTTGTTACTCTCAAGGTGTTAGCAAAGACAACCTAAGTGAACCTCAGGTGGATTTCTGTGTGAGGATTTGCCATAAAATGACTGCAGGCACTTTGTAGTTTAAAGCCCACTTTCATAAGAGTTTGTTTTATCTGCTTTATTCTATTTGTCTTTCTTTCCATGTGTGTGTGTGTGTGTGTGTGTGTGTGGGTAGCATGTCCCATTAGTAAAACAGGCAGGTATTCTACTGTAAGGATCCTTTAGCTCCCCCAGATTAGCAGCCCATTTAGTCATTACCAGAGACTGGACCTGACTGACTGAGAGCTAACAAAGATTTACCATTTGTAGTCTCTTACACACTTGGACTCTTTGACTGCATCTGGAGGGAGAAATATTATCATACAAACGCTCCCTTAAAGGTAGCCGACTGGATTTACTGATTTTATTTAGTTAGATAAGTGAGCATTCTAAAAAGCCTGTCCTAACACACCAGGTTGAACTGAGTCTAAATAAATCTAGTCAGGTTAACTGGGGCCCTGTTGTCTTTCTGTGGGGTTTAAGTTTGTGTACCAGTTTTATAAAAATAATTTCAGAATCTCTAATTTCTGTGTCATGTAAAATGAGGCTACTAATTGCTGTGGATAAAAACAATGAATCAACAGTCCACTGTGACTGAATGAACGTGAATATTTTACAATGACAAGCTACAGTATGTTTAGTTGTGCTTGACAGTATCAACACTGACTGTACACCAGCTCTGATCACATGACCAGCTAATCATCATTTTGTTTGTTTGTTGGGATTGACAACACAGAAGATTTTTATCCACAGGTTGTTTTTTGGATTCAGACCTTTGATAAAAAATATATATATATATATCTGCATTGAAAATATTATGCAAAGTTTAACTGCTACAAATGGGAAGGAAGCATAAAAAAGAAACTACTGCAACAATGCTTGACGCTGTAACACGCCTAGGTTGCATATTTAACCTAGTACACCACCCGAAGAGACAAAATATAATCTAATTCCCTAGCATTGTGTTTTACTGTGTGGAAATATTGTGTTCAGACCGTACAAATGCATTTTGTGCTGTATGGACTTCCACATAGATTTTTATAGAGAAATGTGAAAGTGTTTTAAAGAAAAGGCCAAACACAGAGACCCAATACTGGAATTGAAACTGCTGATAAAAAGGCTAAAGATGGACACCGATAGCCACCCCATATCCTTCTCATCTCGAGTGAGTCGTCCAACCGAGAGTTTTCCTGATTGTGCGTGACATCTCATTGCTGATAACTGCTTAACCACATGTGCACATGGGCCTCTTATCTTGTTTCTGCATGTCACCTTTTTTAATGAAACACAGCCCTTATCCTCTCCCATCTTTCTCCTTCTCTGTCCCCACAAAGTGAGGTTGGTGGGGATCAATCAGTCTGGCTAACTGAGTGCAAATTTTTATCCTGCAATACCATCTTGCTTCAGCATTTCTTGTGTCAGTAAAGAAAGATAGAGGCAGAGTTCTGACTGTCTGTGGCTTGTAGTTCTTCTCCAGTATTATTCCTGTTAGCGATAGAGACTGCTTTTCAGTGAAGTTGGAATAAAACTTAGTCAAGTTTTTGGGTGTTGTCATATTTTTGACATGAGGTTAGGGTTTAAGTTTGTGTCTTAGCTTAGCAAAAGTAGGATAAGTGATTGTTATGACGACCAAAATTATCATAACTACTGAATTATGCCCGTCCTGAGATGCTTCATAGGCTTTTAAACTAATTCTGCAGTTCTGATTTTGTGTGATTGGGGAGTAAAATTCCTGCCAGCTCAACTATAATGTATAATTTTCATGAAAGCTTCTTGCAATACAAAATGCATGCTCTGTCATTGCTTTTGATCTCACTGCTGCCATGACATCTTTGATCTTCTTTTCTCTTCCTCTTCATTCAGCTTAATATTAAAAACCAAAAATATAATGCCATAGGTGCTACTTTAGAGCATCCCAAATCCTTGTCATCATGCATTAATAACAATTCTCACTCACAAACACCCCAACACAAACAGTGCCATCGTAGAGAATAATAAAATGCTACGCCCCTTCGATCTTTTTCTTTTTCTTCTTATTGCTTTATTCCCCAATGTCATGCATTGCAGCAACGTAGAGCTTCAGCTCTCTTCATGAAAGCCACACACAACAAAGGTGAGAATAAAAATAATGAAAAACTTTAAGCGATTCCAGTCTAATCTTTACCCCTAAAATCTGCACGCATCAATGCAAAACGTCATCAACAGAAAGCAATTTGACTGTTGTTTTGCATCTTTTCCCTGCAAAAGTTAGCTATCAAACTGGCTGGGCCGGCTAATGTTTTTCTAATAAGAGCTCACCTTTAATTTCAGTCAAACGAGGCAGTTGGTGCAGATTAGCTGAGGCAATTTTCTGCTTCAGATTCCATTATTAAAACACTCCTATCAGAAAGTTTCTTGTGTTGAATAGAAAAAAAAAATTAGGTTTTCTTTTTTTTCTCCCCTTCTTAGTTTGGATTAATACCTTGAGGCTATTGTTGCTGTTATCTCCTTTTCTTAGGGAGTAATTTAGAATGCAGCTCTATTGTTGAGGTCCAAAGTCAAACATCAACCATTCATATAATTTTATTCGTGTGATTGAAACTTTTGTCAACTGATTTTAACTTAACACCATCTTCATTTTTTAGTGCAACAATACAAATCTCCAAAGGCCTCCAAGCCCAGTCATTTTAGTCTTTTTTAATCTGAACAAGCACTGCTCTTTAAATCCTAAGTCCTGTATCTTAAAACTTTAATATTTCAATAAAACTAAATCCAACACATCAGTGAGTATATCCATCTTCCTTTTCCTTTCTTCATCAGCCAGTGAATTATGCAGACCCTGAGAGTAACTTACCAGCGCCCCAACTGAAAGACCAATGAGCAAACGTTCACAAACATTTTGTGAATGTTAGATCACCTCCTGTGCATCAAGTGGCATTGCACTTTGTGATGAGGCAGAGGTTTGCTGGTTGCTATGGGTTACTGTTTGTCCATGCAGGCTGCAAGGGTTATTCATCATTTAATACATACTGTCACATTCTCTCTCTTTCTCTCGATCAGGTTGTATTCACTTCTCTTTTCATGAATTTTCTCTACACCAGTGATTTGTTTAATCCTGCCGCTCTACCCTCCACTGCACACGCAAGCACACACAGCCGCACACACCTAGACCGCACAATGGCCGTACCAGTGCTGGGAAATGTCTCCCACACTCTTATTTGTGTGCACAGTTTATCTCATATACGCACACACATGCTGTGGATTTGCAAAGCACTGATCACAGGCACACAGACACACACACAAACCTTTATAGTATATTTGTCAGGGAAGGCAGGAACTACTGAGCTCATTCATATGTGAAGGAGGCATGATTCTGTAATTGCTTTTGGGGAAGGCATGAGAGCAGCTGTGTATGTGTGTGTGTATACCAGCATCTGTGTCTGTGTTGTTGTGTATGTGAATGTCAAGTGGTCAGCTTCAAAATTTTTACTTGACATGAAGGAACTTGTACCTCCTTATCAAATTAAACACCATATCTTCCTCCCCCTGTCTCTTCTCCTAGTCATTATATACACCTAACATTATGGAGTTCATTAGCTTTATGTAAAGCTCTGTTCGTAGGTGAAACAGATCTTTCATCTTCATCTATTAGGTGCATTTTAAAAGTTGATGGAAACTTCAACATCTCAAGGAACTTTCTTGCTTGAAGACCTTCTTTCTTTTTAAAAAAAAAAAAGACTTTATGCACATTAGGACAAATGATCATTCAAACGTAATAATCAGCATTTTTTGTCATGGTCTGTGGGTTTTTGTTTTGCTGCTGTCAATTTAGTTTTCTAGTCATGTAACTTTTTAGTTCTACCCTGTTTCCTGTTGTATTTGGTTTTATTCCTTGCTTCCTGTCATGAATATTCACATCTGCTTTTCTACTTGTAATCAGCCCTTCTGTATATGCTCCAGGTTTTTCTTTAATCTTCCAGTCTCAGTGTTCCAGTTTTCATAGTTTGGTCTTTTGTCTTTTGCAGTGTTTTAGTTAAACCTTAATTCTACCTTCATCCGTCTCCATGAGTCCTACATTTGGGTCCTTCCACCTCGTCTCCTGCGTCCAATCCATGACAGTTTTGTCCTTCATGGAATGAATGCTCCCGGCTTGCATGAAAGAATAATCACCACCTTGCTGAAAACTGAAAGATATAATAAAGATAGTTATGAATTAGAGCTCGTGACATGATTAAAGCCCCCAAGACATCTACTAAATAGGAGCAGTCAGAGATTGAATACCTTTGCTCAGACTGAATTAATAAATCCTGTTTCCAGATCCACAGTCACTTCAGACTCTGGTCATGGCAACCCGTAGATATCCATAGGTGAATAATCCTGCCAACTAACAAAAAAACAACCAAGCCATATTAACCACACAACCTCACAGAAAGATGTTTTACCCTGAGGTGACATTGTTTTATTGTTATATTCTATTCAGTTTTATGCTATTAAATAATTTTACTTTAATTTATTATATATATTTCACATTAGTTTCTATACAAAAACATTTTCATCTGTTTTGTTTGTTCTATCTTGCTGCCCTGGCCTCTTCTAGTTAACACTTCTCCATTCTGCCTAAAAGATCTTATTACAGCTTCCGTAGGTGGTTCCCAACCTATATTCCATGGAGAATGAAACTACACATGCAAAAAAAAAAAAGCGTTTCCAGGCTCCCAACACATCAGTTCTATGTGAATGAAATGTCCAAATGATTGAAAGTTAAGTGGATACACCTAAACTCATTTTCATGTGGACATGGCATCTATTTTATCAGCTCTGCACGGTTAAAGCCTCGTGGACCCTCTTGGAGAGTCTGGGACCCCCAGATTGTGAACCATTGATTTAATGTGCACAAAATCTAAATGTAGAATTTCTAAGTTCCTGCAAACATGCCGCAAATAAAAAGACAGTAGAACAAGTTTAGGTGGGATTCCACTTGTGGATCAGGGTTGGTTCACCATCATGAAGCCTGTCAACCAGCTGCACTCTTTCTTTTCTGGCACAAAGAAGAAATGAAAACAGTTATACAAAAGGTATTATAGGGATCTCTGGTAATGTAGGTTATGGAAGATGAAGGACCGAGTGTATGATTTTGACAGTAAAATCAGCAGTTTTTCTCTACTGTAGATTATAACAACTATAATCTGGAACTAATAAAAATTGCCTGCATGTTTACATTATCATTTTGTGGCAGGTGTAGATTAAAAGATCTTCCTCTAGAAAAAGGACCGACTTTCTCTTTTCCTTGCTATGAAGTTCTAGTTTTAAAGCTGCAAAGTGCATATTAGTAAGCATTAAAAGCTGTAACTCCTCAACAGTTGCACAGACCGTTGCATCCATTAAAACGGTGAACGGGTCATGTTGTGCTTGTATCACGCTGCGATGGGAGGCCTCCATGGCAGGGTCATGATAGAGTGATAAGTTATATTTCTGTTTATGTGTATGTTTGTTTGCTTACAGTCCATGTGTACTTATCCATAACCCAGTCCCTTCAGTTATAACTTCTGTCACAAAAGTAAGTAAATTACCACAAGCAACAGAGCACTCAAGGATTACCCTGTTAAAGGATTAGCATTTGCTACCTGTATGAGGGTTTGTGCATGTGTGTATGTGCCTTTATATCTTTGTAAGTGTGGCTATAATTGCTTGCTTTTGACAGCACACATGTACTGTATGTGTGAGACAGATGAGACGAAAAGAGAAAGTTCGACATTGACTCCTAAGCTGCTTTATTAATGCATAATTCATCTCTGTCTGCAGACAGAACCTTTGAAATTATCTTAGCTTGTTCGACTGCAACTAAAACAAACCACAATGTCAAGTTTTATTTCTTTTTATTTCTTTTTTTTTCTTTCATATCTTTTGCTAAGAATAAGATTCATTGACATGAACCAGAAGTTGTTTGTGCTCCTGTAACCAGGGTTTATAACAAGCCCACAAGTTGAAACTTTTCAACTGGCTGTGGTTGGGGGTTTTCATTTGGCACAGTTGGGATTACATTTTATTTATTTTAATTGTAGTTTTCTGAATTTTTTGGTCATTTTTTTACAGAAGGAAATAAACACTTTCTTTTCCCTCTTACCCAATAGTGACAGATGCTCAGACTGTAGATTAATCTTGTAATAATTGCTCTATTTTACATGTACAATATGAAGAAAAATGTAAATTGAGTCACTCCCCAGGCTGTGCAAGTAAATGTTACAATGAGTAGTAATAAATTGAAGAGTTCAAATAGGAATAAATTAAGAATTGGAATACTGGCTAAATAGACGTATGTGCAGAATGTTCGAAAGAAGTATAATCGTAATAAATAAAAATGTAAACAGCATAAGTGGTACCATGAAAGAGATCAAACGTTGCCCATGTTGCACTTAATTAAGGTGACCAGTTACTGTGCAAGGCTTTAAAGTAAAAGTAAAAAATTAAAGTAAATTTTGCAGTTCTTTAAATAAAAATAGAAAAATTTAACAAGGTTATTGGATACCTTTTGCTACTTCCCTCTCAGGTCTGTTACTATTCTTATTGCTCTCTGCTCACAAGGTAAGATCTGTTTTAGGCTCAGTCTGTGATTTATAACTTACTATGACAAATAACAGCCAGAACATTGACATTAAGAAACATGATTCTTTTAAGAATTCTATTTTCACTTATTGTGTTCATTTTAGCTAACAAACTCATAAATTTTTTTCCTTTTAGACATGCCTTTTGTATGTCTTCCTATTCGTTTAGGTAAAAAAACAAAAGCTACTTAAGACAGGCATAACTGAGGACATCACTGCTTCTGAGCCTTCTCTCTACGTTCTGCTTCTAGGCCCTGGCAAACAGCATATATGTGCACTGATCTGCAGGCCAAGGTGCTCCAATGCTACAGAGACAATCCACAGCAGACTCTGCAGTGCTCCAGCCTGGCCAAACAGTACATGACCTGTGTTCAGCAAGCAAATAAGGTAATGTGGCTTTTTCTTTTTATAAATACATTTTTTTTAGCCTAGATTCAGACCTTCAGGGGAGCTTGTTGGTGATGCTGACAGTTCAACAAAAACATGAAAATTAACTATTTTTTGGAAGTTTCTGATAAGAGGATTACATTATTATAAGTGCATTAAAATCAGTTTTTGCATTCAGCGCTTTGACATGCATTCTGCCCTCCGCTGATGCTTTTGTAAATACTGTTCAAACCCCACACTTATCTACAAAGTGCTTATTTTACCAATTTCTCCATCAAAAAACAAATTTGAACAGCACAATTTGCACATTATTATTATGACAAAATGCATTGATATGGCTCCAAAGCAGATAAAAGGCACAAAACAACAGTTGGATCTGGCAGTTCCAATAGTTGATAAAAGCAAAGGCTCACAATGAAAGCTATAATTGTTTTTAAATTGGTTCAAAAGATTGATTTGCCAGTAGGATGGTCCCCTCTGTAGAAAAACATTATATATTTTTGTGCATAACGTAGTTTTTTTGAGCATGCATGATATAAATTGAGAGTGGAAGCTGTTTTTCTCATCCACTTGTTTAATTTAGACATCTTTCACAGTATAAGTTTGAGTAAAAGACTAAGTCAGATTTGGAGAATTTTGGAGAAAATAGGTTAGGTGCAGTGTGAGCTGGGCGGCTGCCAGAGGCGGGGACCCTGGTGGTCTGATCCTCGGCTGCAAAAGCTAGCTCTA
>JBAMHW010000003.1:30222086-30239821 GCA_037177495.1 Rhadinocentrus ornatus
ATAGATAGATAGATAGATAGATAGATAGATAGATAGATAGATAGATAGATAGATAGATAGATAGATAGATAGAAGGTCCTGTTTTGGAAGTTACACTTTCAGTACTGATCAAAGGCTTCTAACGTGCACACTCTTCCTCCTTCATGCTTTCTCTGTGTGTCATCCATGCACTCACACAAACACAGTGTCAATAATGGCTGGGTGCTGTTTGTATAATGATCCTATCTTCCAACATAGACAGGGAGCTATCTGCTTTGTCTGTCACACAAAGAGGAGATGCAGTGTGAGTGCAAGTGTAAACCCCCCACCACCACCCTTCCACACACACACACACACAAAAACACTAAAGCCCTGCAATAGACTTCCTGTGTCAACAGAGGCTTTAACTAGGGACAGGCACAAGTCTTTGTATCACTTGGATAAAAGTGATACAAAGCAGAGACGGCAGATCAAGCAGTTAAATAATGTTTACACTCTGACACGATATGAAAGAATATTTTTTTTAAAACATCAAATCATTTCCTGCGCCTCCCGTCTGCTTTATTCTCCTCTCCTTGTTTGTGGTAAATACTTTGGATAAAATATTAAGATGAAGCTATATATGTGCTTCAGTGAGGAATCATTTAGAAAACATCAATTTAGGCACATCTGATTTTCTTTCCCACTGACAGTAATTTTTACCTTAAACTTCCAATTAGCTGCCCTCACTTCAGCTATCAGTCATTGCTGATCCATGCCACATGATGTGTATCAGCCACACTGTGATCAATTTACCTGTGATGATGGGCATGCAGGCTGCATCCATCAACTCCAGTATCTTAAAGCACCACAGGGAAATTAATAATTTGCTGCTTTCATGCAGAATCTGACAATTTGTGTGGGCTGAGTGGCCACAAGTGTTTGTGGATGTTGTGCAAGTGCTCTTACCCTGAAGGCAGGAGGCGTTTGTGTGTTTAGTTGCAGATTAGTGACAGAATGAGAAACATCTCAGTGAAGCTCTCTGGGGTTTTTACCTGCAAACAGGTGAGAAACTGACCAGAACTCACAGAGCAACTGAGCGGCACTCAAGGTCATGTGTGGACGACTTCGTAGAAGCCAGGAGGGGGGTGATTAGCTGTGGTAGGGATTTTGTTGTTATGTTTATAATTAGCTGTGTGTGAGACTGCATATTAGACTCATACGAGGCCGTGAAAAGATTCTCACACATGTACGAGACTTAGAAGCATACAACATATCCTGTATGATGCTGTGTCACGCAGAGCACCCACACCAAACACCGTGGATGTGGTTCGAACATGTTGTGCATCAGTGTGGTTGTTTTGAGCCTCCTTGCAGTTTTTTTGTATCTGTATTCATATTGTTCTTTTTAGTCACCTTCTATTTTTGTTCTTTTTTTCATGTATTTTGTTTTGTTTTCTGGTGGTTTGTATTTCTGTTCCTGTGGGGGGAAGAAACAAGCCAAATAACAATTGTGTGTATGCACCCTAACATTTTGAGAACCTCTTGGTTGGTTTTTTTGGTCATCTTGTATCTCTTTACCACCATATTTGCCTTTTTTATAGTTTAATTCAGGGATCCCCAACTCTGGTCCTCAAGGCCCACCGTCCTGCAGACATTGATGTCTCTCTGCTTCAATACACCTGAATTAGCAGACTTATGCAGAGCTCCTCAGAGAGCCTTTTAATTTGAATTAGGTGTGTTGCAGCAGGGGGACATCTAAGACCTGCAGGATAGTGGGCCTTGAGGACCAGGGTTGGGGACCACTGGTTTAATTGACTTGAAATGAGTTGTTGATTTTCCAGTCAGGCCTGACCTATAGATGGCAGTATTTCACTCTGTCAGTGTGTCACACCTGTTTGCAGCAGCACAGACTTCACTCCATCATCCTACAGAGAGATTCTCTTGTCACTTCTATAGGGGATAAATACGGGTTTTATATCTAAAATTGATGGAGTTTCTTGTTTAATGGTGACTTTTTAAGTGTCAAATTAAAACTCCCATCCTTCCAATTTTACTAAATTAGGCTGGCTGTATTTTACTGCACGATTCCTCAATACTGTGTAAAGCTTCAGCCGCACTCACTTCTTTTTTTTCTCATAGTTTGTTGGCTTTTCAGGCTTTTTGAAGGTCTTTCTTTGCAAAGTTTAGTTTTTGTACCCATTTACAGAGGAACATTTAATGTTTGTCGAGTCATTTTCACTGACCTATGAATTGTGCGTCATATAAAGGCACCTAACTTAAGGGGCGAACCATCTAAAACAGCACTTAGCAAAAGAGAAAAAAAATAGTGTAATCGTATCTTTAGGAAGTCTGTTGCAAAGCATTCACATTAATGCCAAAGAAATCTAAATTTTAGTGCCAAGAAGCATCTATTAGCCAAAAACACATCATAGATCTGTATTATGGCAGTCTCTGTTTAATGGATTTTGTTGAAACTGAACAAAGTAAAGGATTAAAGAAGTCTAAAAACAGTCAACAGCAGATTAATATTTGACAGATGTTCTTGTGAAATAGGAAAAAGTCAGAGAGATTAATCTAAATCTTAAGTTTACTGAAGCCTCATCAGAAATAGTGTCCATGTAAGGGTAGTTGTCAAGAAGCCATTATCCAGGGAAATTGGGAGAAACAGTATGGCAAATGACACGAAAACTAGACTGAAAATCAGTGGCAACAGGTTTAGGGGAGTGATGAATCCTTCCCAGAGCGCAAACCTCAGTATTAGTGGACAAGTGACTCTGTCTCCTCTATCTTGACAGAGAGCAGTACAAAAGTCAGCCAACGTCCAAAAAGGAGCTTTGGAGATTTCTTTAGGAAGCCTGGAGAACTGCTCCTTAAAACTGTATTAAAAAGAAAGTTAGTCTAAGAGGTTGTGTTGAAGAACAAAGCCAAATACTGACTTTTATGCTTTCAGAATTGTACGAAATCTTTTTTCACCATATATATTCAACATATATTAAACATGTTTGATGACTTGTCATCAGCTTCTCTTGCAGGATTGAATGCGGCATCATGCTCGTCAGCATCAAACCTTTGTGTCTTCTGTGAGGGAAAATTATGTCTCATTACCAACTTCACGATCACCTGTTTAGGGATTTTACCTCCTTCCATCAATAAATCAGTGCGGCTGATTGTTCTGGGAAGAAATGAGATCAGATTTTTGAGTTGAAAAGCTGTGGATTTTATATGAATGTAATATTAGGAAAGAGCTGGAGTGCCCTTTTTTCCTGCTTGTTATCTGCCTGTCCATGTGTAAACTACAGTATCTGCTGGCCTATCCCTGTTAAAAAGGGGGGGAATTGCTCCACGGCAGGGCTCATCTCTTGTCTGTCTATAATGCATCTGTGATGAGAGAGAACAACACCTGAGGCGCCAACAAAGGAAAGTCCATTCAGCCTCTCCTTTCTCTGCGTTTCACATCTCAAGGAAAGTCTGTGAGGCTGCTGCAGTCTTTTTCTTTGCATTTTTCTTCCTTTGAAATGACTCTTTTATGACACATTTACAGGAAGCCTTGAGAAAGATGCACAAAAGAGCAGCTGACATAAATGTGACCATAATTGTAGCCTTTGAGTAATGTAGATGCTTGGGGAAAAATATATATCTTTTTCGGATTTGTTTAATTAACTAAAGCAGACATATTAATGAAGATGAAGCGGATATCCTGGCAGTTTGTATTATTTTCACTTTGTGCAACACTATTAAAAATCACTTCCCTTGGAGCCTAACATTAAATTTTGACTTTATTTCTCCCACTCAGACAGCATGAAGGAGTGTTATATGTTGTGTTATTAAAAGGGAGGGAGCTCAGACAGTGACTAATCTATTTCCTTTCACACACTGCAGTCAGTAATCACTGTTCTATGCTGCTGCTCACTCATCCATTCATAATGTTATCAAGGCACATTATCTGTGCGTATGTGCCGGCGTGTGCTCGTGTGTCAGTCTGCTTGTGTGATTTTTTTTTGGGGGGGGGCTGTGAAGGCAGGTGTTAAAATATCTGCGTGTGTTTGGGGTGTTTGCAGGAGTTTGAATGTTAAAACTGTGGAATTGTTGGTGCAGGACCTTGTTCACACTAGGTGCAGATCCAAATGTTTTTCTTCCTTCAGTCTGTTGCTTGCTCTCACATTGCCAATATGCGGAAGTCACACATTTATGATTGATCTTTTGGTCTGCCTGCCTGGCCATGAAAGGCAGATCCAGCTTTCTGCTGGGACAAAGCCACAGAGATGAACTACCCAGCTGTTTTTTTTAAAAGAGTCCCGCTCAGTACAAGACTACACTGGAGGTTTAGAGTGAAGCATGCATGACTGGTATAGATGCAGACAGAAAATAATGTGGACATCGTCACATTTTGCACCAAGGTTTGGTTGGTTGACAAAACTAAACTGAATGTAAATACAGCTCATGGTGGATTATAAATCTTTGGAAATGTACAACCCTGTATCTAACAATAATGGGACACTAAAATATTAATAATAAAAAAAAACAGATTTCAGTCATCTGTGAATCTTTAAAATCCTGTATTTGACTAAAAATAGTCAGTCTTTATCTGTACTGCTTATTCCATTACAGGTCACGGGGTAAGCTGGAGCCTATGCCAGCATTGTTTCAGGCGATAGGCAGGTAGGGATTCCTAGGGAGAATTTAGAGTCACCAATTAACCTAACATGCATGTCTGTGAGGGTGGGAGGAAGCCGGAGAACCCGGAGAGAACCCACGCATACATGGGGAGAACATGCAAGCTCCACACAAAAAGGCCACCAGCCCCCCACATTCCAACCTCCCCCCAGCCGAGGCTCGAACCAGTGACCTTCTTGATGTGAGGCTGCGGTGCTAACCACACCCCCGTGCAACCTGATTAAAATTAGTGGAGAGAAAATGTATCAAACACTGTAACATTTTAAGCATTTGAAAACTGAGGAGACCAATTACTGCGTCTTGAAAACATTTGTTTATCTATTGTTTCTGAATCTCTTATATTTTGCATGGCAGTTTTGACTTGGCTCAGTGGATGCAGTGAAGAAGCATGATCTTCTGAGGCTTTTGGTTCAGGGCTCATGTTCAGGGACAGTTTTTACCTGACAGCAGTAAGAGCCCTGAACAAAGGGTCGACGAGTACTTGATATTCCAACTCGTGTTTTGCCTTAATAAGCTACCTCAGGTTTTTTGTAACCTTAATGTTGCACTAAACAACTGTGCCTTAATTAAATAAAGGGACATTGCAATAGCTGTTGTAGGTATGATGTATTTAGTCTTATTTGTGTTGTTGCAAATATTTCTATTTTACTCTGTTTATTCTGTTTTGCATTGACTGGAGAACTTTTCGTTGCAATGACAAATAAAGTTCTATTCTATTTAATTAACTCCATATGAAGTGTGTGTTTGTCTTTCTTTTTACATAATAATGACATTAATTATTTTAGTGCATAAAATATTTTGTTGGTTCCTGCTGGACAAACATGTCTCCAGGTGGGTTGCTGCCTGAAAAAGTTTAGGAACCCCTCCTAATATAAGAGTCCCGTTGTGACTGTTGTATTGAGCCTTTTGGTGATGGCAAGGGGAAGAAAGAACTGGACATGTGGCTGATAGTTTTGTGTGAATGTTAGTTTACATGGAATAATGAGTTTTGGTGGTGACTTAACTCGTGTTATATGTGAGCAGTGTATGGGTTGAAGTGGGCTGGATGGGTGTATGACTCCTGGCCTGACATTTTTTTTCCCAGTCCGGCCCTGACCTGAGGTAGTACCTGGGGTGGGTGACACCTGGCCACCCCTCTAGCTCCCCCCCTGCTTATAAGCACAATTGCTTGACATACCACCGGACTGTTTAATTGGACCACCCTCCTTGTCATAATAGAGTGCATGCACAGGAGCAGAATCAAGTTATTATCTAAAATCTATTCAAGAACATTGAGGAAAATCATTCAATGATTCTGATCCTTCAAACTTTCTTTGTGAGAGATTTACTCAACTCCATGCACAGATTTAACTTAAGCAAATAGTAATCTTCTCAAAGAACAAAAAACAGGAGATTAAGTCATGACCCTACAAACAGGAAACCCTCAACCTCCTTATTTGGATAATCTCCACTTTCAAGAGTTTTGATTTTGTATGATTTCAGCTTAATCAACATGACTACAAGCATTTTAAAAGTTCAGCTTAGTTCTAACACAATTTTTTTTTTCTGGTTTTGTGAAAATGTGCTCACTGAAAAAAGTTTGCATGTTTAATTAGGACCTAAACACAGAACTAAGCAGGAGAAAGTCAATGAGGGAAACAAAAATACTTTTTTCAGCAAAACAAAAAGTGCTACAGAAGCAAGTTATCCAAAAGACCAGCCAAAGCATAGACAGTGAAAATGAGGTAGCAAACAATGATGAGGGTCCTGTACTGACCAAAGGAAACCAATTAGCTCATATACTGAGAGAATAATAACTTGCAGAGCAGGTGTGGAAATCAGAAGGGTCATTTCAATTAAAAGTGTATTTATACTTTGACACACTCAGGAAAGTGTGAAGCTGCAGCTAAACGACTTTTAAACAGTTAAGTTGTGTCAGTTTAAAAATGAGGCTCTGACGCAAAGATATCTCATTTAAATGCCTTTCACCTAGCCTCCTATCTCCTGGTCAGGCCATGACAATTCAGTGATTTGCTCTGCAGAATGTCTCATTTTAATGGAGGTGATGTCTGAGTTTTATACCCTGTCCCCTGTTTTCAGAGGTTTCCCGTAGCCTGTCTCAAAATAGGGAATCCCTCCCCATCTTACATTACATATATTTAGGTGATGCTTAGATCCAAAGCATTGCAATGGTTAGGCAGTACCATTAAGGGTTTTGCCTAAGGACCCAACTGGAAGGTGTTAATGTTCTTTCCCTGGGGGATTCAAATCCTGGTCTCCCACATGGGAGACTGATGCTTTACCAATTAAGCTAACCAGCCACTTTGACAGCCTCAGTGATGCCTTTTTTAAATTACTCAGACATGTTGCTCACTGGTTGTGAGATGTTTTCAGTTCATCGGTGCTTCTGAGGTTGAAAACGATGAAGAAGACCTTCTGCGTAACTTTTACTATGTTTTAGAACAAATATCTGTACTTTTAACGACTTGCATTAAAAAAAAAAATTTTTATCGTTTTGATGGCACACTGCAAGGGAACAACAGCTCCAGGAATGTGTGTCATCAAAGCCATTTTGAGGTTAAAAGGTTATGCAGTGTTGATTTTAAAATGATATAATGTGAAGTTCAGTTCAATTAACATTGGAACTGTGGGTGAAGTGTCCTTTAATTTGTTTTATTTCACTTTCAACATTCCCAAACATCTGTTTTGGACATGAATACACATATATTTTTGTTTTTAACGTATCTTAATCGAATTAAAATGGATGCATTTCCACAGCGCAGGAAGCAGACATTGTGTGCATGTTTGTGACTGATAGACACACTAAGTGGAGCAAACACACGTGCATGCATCTAACAACATGCTGCAGTATTTGTCATCAAGGTCGGGCACAGATCCCTGTGGGAGTGTTAGGATTGCAGTTTCTACCTTTAGGTGAACTGAGCTTTGTTTTACTGCCCTTCAACCTGCTTCCACCCACACCTGTCATCACCCATCAGGTGTTATGGCAAAAAACACCACAGGACATATTCTCATTCAGTCTTTGACCTTTTTCCTCTCCAATGTATAGCTGGGATGTAAAGTAGTTAGTAAAGCTTCCCTCTGTCTCTGATAAACAGCTGCAGCTACACTGAGCAGGCTGAAAGAAAATGCTGACGGAAATGAGCCGCTAAGATTGTGGTTACTTAGTAACTGAAAATATGACTCTGCTATGACTTACTAAACAAAAATTTTACCAAAATTATCTGCAGCTCTTTTTGCAGCTACATTACAAACTAAATAACTGACCTAATATCTGAATCAAATCTGATGCTCCGTTATGTCATACATTACATAAGAGCAAGTCCAAGCCAGATATAGGGGTTTTTGGAGACAAGGCATATTTTCAACCAAGAAGTCATGGCAGGTGGCAGGTGTTTGTTAAGGTGGAGGAAAAGCATTGTGTGACTGGTGAGTCATGTGGCACTGCTTCTCTCTCTGTAAACACTGGAAAGCAGCCCGTGCGCCTTGACTCATTCCCCTTGGGGAGTCCTCTTCGTCTGACTGCAGGGGAAATTGACCTGTAAGCAAAGTGGGCATTTTTGGGAATGGTTATTTATTGAACCGGTGGAGAAGAGACATGATGATTCACTGACAGGTTCACACACCCACAGATGGAGACACACTAATCTGAATGTTCTCCCTCACAATCAGAGGGAATTTTAAGCAAGCAAGTCAGGAACTCGTTTGCTGTGGAGCCGAGAGGTTTTCCTCTTATCCCACTCATTCTCTGACTCACTGAAAAGCTCTGTTCGGGTAAAATAAGAGGGTCCCCTTTCCTCTATTTAATACAGTTTTATATGTCAGGAGATAGAGAATAAACTCAGCTTTTCCAGCAGGTTAAAAAGAAGAGGATAGAAACTTTTTCTAAGCTGAATAAGACCATGAAAATTAGCTTCAGATCTAAAATCTGAATTGCTGCTTTCATCTCCAAATAATCTGCAAATATTGAAGTAAAAATTAAATTACAATTCAGTTATTTATTGTAGATTTGATAGACTTTCAACTTTCTTTTGCAAGCTCTAGCAGTCTATTAAATAAATAGGAAATGATTAATTACCAGTTGGGCTCGCCAGGCCGATCGGGCCGTGACAACCCAGTGTTGTGAGAGGAAGGTGACAAAATGACCTGTCCTTTATTTACCAACTTGATATGCGATGGAGCTGTCACTGTACAATCAGTGTGAGAAATACACACGAGTCCCTGCCTGATTTTTCTCAGAAAAGTCTGTACTCAGACAGATTTATTACATGGGGTGACAAAATTTTTATTTCCAGCTACAACCTCTGGGATCATGTGTGAACAGATTTTGAGTCTAATTTGAGCCCATACACTAAGTTTCATTTGAAGTTGTGTTTAATGACTAGATTATTTGTCACCTCTCTTTGTTTTGAGTCGGGAAACCTAAAGTAAAAGGGAAATAAACAGGCTTTCCAAATAAACAACATTTATTTTTAACAACAAAGAAATAATCAAACAAACACAGATTTCCTGTTTGTGCAAAGTCAGCACTTAGTGGCTAGAGGAACCAGTAAATTCACTTGTCACAATTCCTGAATGAGCCACGTTATATTTCTATGTTTTAGCTCACCAGATATCACCTGACTGGTCTGAATCCCCTGGCTCATGCACTCATCTCACCTTTTCACAGTTCCTAACTAATCCTCATGTTTTAATTTAGATCTTCCATCTTTCTCTTGTTCCTTGTCTGACTGTCACACACCTTCACGGTTCATGTCACTGTTACTGCAAGATTCTTGTTGACTTGTTACTGTTTGCCCACAATCTGCTCATAAGCTGAAAATATTCATCCAGCCTAGTCATGTCTGTATGTTTGGCTCCTCCTTTCTACTCTCATGATAGAAAACATGACATCTCCAGCTAATTGGAATAATTTAGCATTTGGTGCTTTACCCAGAGGCAACACAGGCGACCTACCATGATGCAATGTTACAGTTGTCACATTAAAATATCATTTTAAAGTACAGTTGTTAATGGACGGTGGTCACCAGGGACCAAAATTCATAAACGAGTTTTCATTCGCAGGTGGCCTCAGATGCAGAAGATGACTGCTTTACAGGCGACTACTTTGCACGTGTGCACTTTCTTCTTCTTTGGGTCTCTTTTAATGTTTCACTTGCTCTAGTATCTTTCAAACAAAGCAAGTACTGCAGTTTCAAAGCTCAGAGGATTCTCACTTCACACAGAGTTGTTTGTCCATTCAGAGACACCGTAGTAAAATAATGGTGACAAATATGGCAGTTGCAATGTATGTGGACCCATGAGTAGATTTAAATGGCTCATTCTAGAGAAATAAAACACAAGTTGTTTTAGTAAACTGATTAATGCCAATCGAAACAGTTTTAAATCATACATTATTTTTTAGTTTTGTTACACGCTGTACTTTTACAGACTGTTTTTAGACACACACTGTATGACTGTCTGCGCACTGTTAGATAAAAAGGAAAAAAGAGCAAAAGTCATCATAACAAGGTCGAAGGCCCAGAAAATCTTGCTAAATCTTGTCTGATATCAACCACAGCATGCTATTTGGTAACTTAAGCATATAACTTAATGCTTATGTTTTTGGAATTTCTTTTAGCAACTTGGGCACAATAGGGGGTCAGATTCTGCAGAATCAATTTTTTTTGTTGTTGTTTATTTATTTGAGTAGTTGGAAAAATTTGAAGTGGAGTTATTTTTTGCAATTTAGTGCAAAAAGTGGATCCATATTAAACTACTTTAATTTGTGTAAACATTGCTCTTTGGCATTTATTTCAATCAATATTTGTTTATCTGACTTTTTTCTCATTTACTCTTTTTCTTTTGTCCTATCAAAGTAGACAAACAAACTAAAAACCTAATAAAAGCAGTGTTTACTATAGAACCATGCTTGTCAATAGAGGTTACATAATGTACCTCACAAGATGGTATTCCCGGACAGACAGGTAATCACGCATGACACTCATGTAATCTAGACAAAGGAAATATAAATATATAGAATTATAAATACACTTTTTTCTAGATTGTATCTATCTTGAGAGACCTCAGCTGAGCTAAAGGTATGGCCTTTCAACAGGGTGCAAAAAGCACACTTAAACAAACTTAAAAACAGTCTCAAAGTGGCAAACAACGAAAACCTTTCAGCTCTGAAATCTTGCTTCTTGATTCTTCCTCAGGAGGCTTCAACCAGCCTGACCTGAATGAACAAAGAAAGAATGAGATGCCTCGAGAGCGTTTCATGATATCTTTCTTTACGCAATGCATCCCGCCCAGGTCAGCGGCCCAGCTGATCTGATGCTTAGCGACATGACCTTCACGTCCTGCCCAGTACCATGGAAAACCCCTCGGGTGCTCTCACCCTGTCTCGCGCTCTCGCCTCCCCCCACCACGATGCCTGTTTGGGGCCCTCCCTGCTCTGGTCTGGTACCTACTGTCACTTACTATTCACAGGCAGCACAAATTCACAGCAGCCAACACACAGGTGCAGCCAGGCATGATTAAAACACGCAAAACCACATATACACACTCAAGCAAAGCATGCACACACAGGTTTAGGGACAACATGTCTTTAGGGGACATAGTTGGAGGAGGATTTAGTTTTATTGGTTTTTGCTGTGACAAATCAGAGTTAGTGAAATATACATGACTTATTAAAAATTATTTAGTTATAATTGTTCTCTCTGCCGTTCTTGATGTGATGCAACTCTTACTGTGAAATTATTAATTTCATTCTTTACAGAACAAACAATAAATACAACATTAACACTTGAATGAAAAGGAGCAGAAAGAATAACAACACTCAACAACACAACAAGCTCTAATGAGCTAGAGGTGGCCAGTGTTGCAGTGTGTTGTGTGAATGCCAACACATAGACTTGCAATCAAGCCCCAAGCCATCCTCTCCTGACATGCACTGGTCACTTGCCCTCCCTGCAACTTTATATTCAAATATTATTTAGCCAAAGTTTCTTGTAGAACATCAGCCATGTTGGTCCACAACTTTGGTCCAAATAGAAACGAATGTGAAGATGGTCTGAATGATCTGTTCAGTCATGGATGGTTTAGTTTTAGTGCATTTCCATCCAGTGGTTCATAAAAAGGAGTGTACAAATGATGTGCAGACGCTGGTAGAAATAGACAAAATTATACCAAAGCGTTGACAAATTTGTGTTTGCTTGATTATTTCTCCCCTTTAATAATACCAACTGGTTGTATTATAAATTCTTTGTTGCATATTTAATTTCTATTTACTTAGCTTTAGTTTCACTGCTGGATTTTTACGAAATAACTTTATTGTTGATTATTCAACAATAGACATATATATATAATATATATATTCTGGTAAGACACTTAAACCACGTTCACACTGCAGATAAATATACCTTTTTTAATTATAAAACCAGTTAGCTCAACTGGTAGAGCATCAGTCCAGGGTTCGAATCCCCCAGTGGACGAACATTAACACCTTCCAGTTTGGTCCTTAGGCAAGACCCTTAACGCTACTGCCTAACCATTGTAAGTTGCTTTGGATAAAAGCGTCAGCTAAATGACGGTAATGTAAAATAATAATTAATTCCATACGTTACATCTGTTTTTTTGTTGTTTTTTTCTGAACAGCCAAGTCTGATATTTCCAAAACAGACCCAGTCTGCTTTCTGTGTCATCCTAAATCATATCCACATGTAATGTTTCCCGTAACCTCGGTCAATGTGATTGTGTCACATTTCCCACTTTTATGTCGCTGAAGTGAGGCATCACAATCTGCACCAGAAGAGGCAGAACAATAACATGTAAACAATAAACAAAACAACATTAAATCAAGATGTTTTCATCTCTGATTCAACAGCCACTACAAAACTGGTAAACACAGGCTGACACATGAAGCTTCCATATTTACTTCCATAAACCTTGCGTGCCACTTGTGTGACGTCACGTCTTCCGCTGTGCATGTGGTCACATCAGAGCTGTGGACTGTTCACACTGCAGTATGATTGAGGTATTTTCCCTTAATATGCGAACAACCAGTGTCAACATAACCTGATCCTACATTTTAATGGTGGGAGGGCAGTAGAGGACCTACATATTTGATAGGGGGGCATTGGCTCAAAAAAGATCAAGAAGCACTGATGTAGACTAATAAAATCTCCTATGGTTCAGCTAGCATTGCGCAGATGTGGTAGAGATTTCATCTTGTGGTCCAGTTATAGCTCTGGTCCACACAGTCAGGAGTTAGTTAGGAGCCGATCAGAGGGTTTACCTTGGTAAACTTGGTAACAATTATTGTTTAAGTTTCAAGTCAATGAAGTAGAACAGTGAAAAAATTATGGTAAAAATCTGAAATGATTTGTCTGTGTAGAAGGAAATAAATTAATTGGTGAAGCACTCAAAGATCATCACATATTAAAGACTTTCTCTTTCTTGTGTACTTAAAAAAATAAAAGGTGTAACATTCCCCCGTGGATTATTAAAACCTTTCTTAACTAGAAACTAGAAGTTATCCCACAATACTGACTTGTTATTGGGTTATATTCACAACTTTACCAGAAAATGTTCATAGCAAACAGAACATGCAGAAAGTTTCTCCTTACGGTTCAGGAAGCCGAAAATAAGCTGAATGTTACTTTGACTTTAGAGGAAACACAAACTTAAGCTCATTCTTGGAAACAAGAATGAGATGTTTTTCCACCTTTGTGGCCGGCCTGATGTATTCATGACTGAGAAGAACTAAAAGTTAGACACATTGTTGTTGCTTTTCTCTGCAACAACGGAAACTCCTAATTTGTGCCGAACAGGTAGGAAAAAAAAACAGTTTCTTTTGTCTGAAGTAGAAAACCAGCCCTGGTATGTAAAGTTAGAGCAGGATAGAAACACAAACAGCGCATCATCAGTGACAAGAAAAAAACCAACACCCAGAAACAGATGTACATTTCAGTTTGTTTAGTGCTTCTCCGTTTGTTTCCTTTACTGACACTGCATGAAAAACTGCAAGGTTGTGTTTCCGAGGGATGTTTTTATATGTGAGTTGTGGTTTCAGAGGCTCTGTAAGTTTGAGAAAGATAAACACAATGCATGTGTCTGTGTTACATGCCTGTCTCCAGAAAGTCTGAGTCAGAATTATATGTATTAACGCAGCTTTTGAAAAACTTGCTTGTTTGGATCAGCGTCTGCTGTTGTCCCTCATGGTTTGGGAACTCTGAGGCTTTAATTTGCAAAACCACATGTCCAACAAAGTTTAATTGTTAATTTCTTTTTCTTTTTGCAGGGAAAACAAAGCCTTTGTGAGGAAATTCCTTTGGTTTTGTGCCTCGTGGACTAGATACTTGGATAGCTTTATAATGTCTGCACTGAATAGAAACCTCCAATCTGACCTCAAATCCAGCACGTAATGTGCTTTTTACCCTCCACATTTGAGTAGCATGGTCCAGTTATAGTGCCAGACATTGCCAGTGGGCTCAAGAAATTGCGTGCATGTATGTTTGCATGCATTTCTATGTCTGCGTGTTCCTGTCTTTTTACTTGTCAGTGCATCTGTGTGTGTGGGTGTCTGTACAAGTCAGACATTTTCTATAAGCAGGAATCAAAGCACAAAAGTTTGTTGAAGAGATTCTTTTCTCACATTTTATTCACCAACTTTTTATGAACTTTCTGGATGAAAAGAGTCCAGTAGATTGGCAAGGAAAGGCAAGCTGAGCACAGAAGTTTGAACATTTCGTCAAACTTTCAGAAATCAAAATTGTAAAATTTTAATGTTTACAATGATGCAAAACAAACAAACACAAAAAAAAAACACACACACACAAAAAAGATAATTTCTTTGGTGCTGCAATCTTTAACTGACTGAGCTCAAAACTAATGTTCAACGCTATTACATAAAAGTGTCCTTTATGCATCAAGACTAGAACTCCAAGTACACCTGCTGTTAACATGAAGGCCTGCACAGACACGCTACCTATGTCATGACAAGCTTTGCCTTTCAGATATAGCCATATTTCTGCTTGATTCTATCTCCACTGCAGAAATTACAACAGCAGACCAAGCAGGCTTATTAACAACAGATCTGGGGAAGTAATGCTGGCAGACAAAAATAAAAGCAGGCTTCCTGCCAATTTTTTTTTCTCCTTATGACACAACACAGGCTCAAAGAAGAGACTAACTTGACAGTTACAGTAAAATCTGGATGAGCTCTTTTAAACACAGAAGCTGCTTCTTACATCATCCTGTATTATGCATATGGTGAAAGATGAAGGCCACTTAAACATCTAATGTTCAGTAATAGATTCAAGTCACATGCAATGATTAATGGCATTGCACTCAAGCTTGAAAGAAACAAGCTTCAAGAATTTTACCTTTTAATAGATGGCATCAAGCAGAGACAGACAGGAAATGTGTGGCACCGGAGCTGAGTTTGCTTTTGATGGAAAGTTATGGCAAAATTCAGGTCAGCAGGCATTTTTTCCCAGAAAGTTGGATCACAGTAACTGAAAGTATCACATTTGATGGTTCCAGACTTCCTCCATTTAAGCCCCTTCAATACTGCAGGACATGTCTTGTTCTTCACCAGAGCCTTGACTTGTCACAAACCTCTGAACTACTGTCTGTGGTCTACTCTATCAATTGTGAGACCTTACTGTAGGTAGGAAGGCATGTCCCTTCTTATGGGATGATGGAGGTGCCACAAAAAGTATTATTAAATTAATAAGAAAATAACTGAGGAAATATATAAACAAACAGAAAAACAATAATTATAAACACAAAGTAAATTCATTAAATTAATACATTTACTATATGTGTGTGTAGTAAATTTATTAATTTAATGTGTTCTCTTTGTTTTCTTCTTGTTTGCACTCCTGTACCCAGTCTCACTGCAAAAAGGACTTTTTTGTAAAGTAAAGAAACCTCCAAAATCAGTTTTTATTTTCTTATTTAGAGAAATTTATGTGGATTGACAAGAAACACTGAGAATTTCAATCTATTTTGAGTTTAAAGCTTAAAATGTTGGAAATTTCATGCTGGAAACTTTCATCACATTGTATACCATAAAAACTGGAGCAAACCTATTTTCATCCTTACATCTTATATCACTCCAAAACCAGTCAATAATGTTGAATAATGGCTGATATTAATGTTAGGCTGATGTATCCGTGCATCCCTAATTATTCAAACCATTACAAAGAAATTACATCAGCAAAAGATCTTATGGACCCTGTGGGTTGTGGGCGGTGGTTTATGTGGATTAAGATTGCTTTCCACATGCCCCGTTAAATGTGGGGAGTGTGGAAGTTGGATTAATGTCCAACATGACAAAGAGTCTAACACCTGACACACCATGTTACTTGAGCTCTTCCTAAGCAGTCTTTTGCACTGCTGTCCTGATGGAGACTGGTCTCCTCCCCACTCACATTCATACACACTGCTCTGCACAAATGCTTAGGAAAGACTAAGTGTCAAAGTGTCAAATCTTTATTATCCCGTGAGGGTTATTTGCTGTGCAGAAAGCACAATCACACAAACAACAATAAATATCTAAAAAGACTATGATATATACACTATATTACTAAAAGTATTTATTCGCCCATCCAAATAATTGAATCAGTTGTTCCAATCACTTTTATGGCCACATGCATGTAAAAAGCACCGAGTCACGCACTGTTTCTACAAACCTTTGTAAAGGATTGGAGGAGACAGGAGAGGACAGGAGCTCAGTGAATTCCAACTTGGTACTGTGATACAATGCCACCTGTGCAATAGGTCTAGTCAAGGGATTTCCTCCCCCCCAAAAAATTCCACAGTCAACTTTCAGTGGTATCATAATAAAGTGGAAGTGATTGGGAATCAGCCAAGAAGTTTTAGGCCCCGTAAAATGTGTGAGCGGGGTCAGCGGATGCTGAGGCGCAAAGGTCAGCAACTTTCTGCAGAGTTGATTGCTACAGACGTCACGTGACCTGCAGATCAGCAGAAGAACAGTGCAAAGCGTCGGATGCAGTGGTGTAGAGAACTCCACCGCTGGACTCTGGATCAGTGGAGATGCGTTCTCTGGAGTGACGAATCGGGCTTCACCATCTGCCGATCTGATGGAAGAGTCTAGGTATGTCTGACTGTATTGTGCCAAGTGTAGAGTTTGGTGGAGGGGGGGTTATGGTTTGGGGTTGTATTTCAGGAGCTGGGTTATTCCAACATGACTGTGCACTAGTGCACAAAGTAAGGTCCATAAAGACATGGATGAGTGACATTGGTGTGGATGAACTTGATTGGCCTGCGCAGGGTCTTGACCTCAACCCGACAGAACACCTTTGCGATGAATTAGAGTGGAGGCTGAGAGCCAGGCCTTCTCGTCCAACATCAGTGTCTGACCTCACAAATGTACTTCTAGAGGAATGGTCAAAAATTCCTATTAACACATTCCTAAACCCTGTGAAAAGCCTTCCCAGAAGAGTTGAAGCTCTGATTACCAATAGCTGTAAAGCGTGGGCCAACGTGATTTTGAAATCATTTGATTAAGAATGGGATGTCTAGAGTCAAGGCAGGTGAGCCAATACTTTTGGCAATATAGTGTAATTAAAAACTGAAAATCGAGCTACTTGTTCAACATGGGAATGGCTGCAGGGACGAAAGAATATCTGTGTCTGATAGTCCTTTGATTTGGCAGGACGTATCTGCGCCCGTGATGGACGTAGCAGGAACTCATGAGCCAAGGGGTGGCTTTGAAAATTGAACAAGCCTTGCTTAGGACTCTAGCTGGAGCGGATTTAGGATTGAAGAAGATCCGGGGCTTAGCCCACAGTGATAGATTTTTTTTTTTTAGCATGTGCAAAAGAAAATGTATTTTTTTTTAAAACAGACACAGCATCTTCACTTTCAAATTCTGACCACCCCAAAGCAGACAAAAAGCACTGGATCACACAAAAAATATGCTTTAACAAAGCAAAATCACACTATAAATTAACAATATCACTCACAGACTCGAGACTATTTGTGTTATAGTTCTGTCCTATTAAGTTTGATAAGCTCCTCCCTGAGCCGCCACCTTAACGTGGTGGAGGAGTTTGTGCGTCCCGACGATCCTAGCGGCTATGTTGTCG
>JBAMHW010000003.1:30243595-30256998 GCA_037177495.1 Rhadinocentrus ornatus
ACTGTAAACGTGCTACACCGTAAACGTGCAACAACAGAATGGACTCACCGGGAAATGACGTCAGCACTCTGGAAAAAACTATCATATTATAGTTAAAATCACAGATAAAGCCTCTCCTGGTCTAAGGCAAGCCAGCTGCCAGGCAGTTTGAATCATAGACTTTGCAGGGAAGTGGCTGGAGAGTGAATGGGCATAAAGCGCTTTGGCAGCTGGCTGAAAAATTCCCACACCTACCTGCCTGCACCTTATACATTGAATTACTTATTTGCTGGATTTCAGTTGGAATGTTACAGTGTAACTGTATTAGATTTAGTGCATGTCTGAAAATATTGCTCCTAAAGAGCCTAAAACAGCATTTAGCTATCTACATCACTCTGTGTGTGTGGAAAAGCCAGAGAGAAGGAAAATTCTTTGTCACTTGTGCAGCTTGTTGAGGCAGCCCTGCACTGTTGACAGGTTTTCTCTTCACTCTATCAGTCCTTCTCTTTAGCTCCTCTTTAGTCTACATTTAGTCTACCTGGTTATAATTACATCCAGTTGTACACACGCCACAGAGAAATGAGCCTCTTCTAAAAGACCAATCATCATGCTGCTCTGTTTTTATTAAATGCAACTTTCTGCACTCTCATTTTATACACTGATCGGCCAACCATTTAAACCCTGACAAACTATGTAACACTGCTCATTCTGGGAAAGCTTGCATCATGGATGTTTCTTTTGACTCTTGCCACCTAACTAAATGTTTTGTTAACCACTTATTCCCCAATCTGACAAATGCACTGCCCAACAGTAGCAGCATTTCCCAGCAGAACAGTAAGAGCTTCCACAAAACCTGTCATGAAACACAATGAAGAGGCTGATGTGTTCATCAGGGCTCCAAATTCCCCAGATACCAGCCTGATCAGATCCCATGGTGTCTGTGTGAAGAAAGGCCCCTGCACAAAGAACCCATCCCACAACCCAGGACCCAAAAGATCTATTGATATGTCCTTGTACCAAACAGTGGATACACTCAGGGATTTTTGTCCACTCCCTGATTGCCCAAGGCTCTTTTAACAG
Source organism: Rhadinocentrus ornatus (assembly GCA_037177495.1). Taxonomy (NCBI): domain Eukaryota; kingdom Metazoa; phylum Chordata; class Actinopteri; order Atheriniformes; family Melanotaeniidae; genus Rhadinocentrus; species Rhadinocentrus ornatus. The sequence goes on from JBAMHW010000003.1 coordinate 30,244,655, forward strand.
GTGTTGACCCTTTACCATGCAAGCCACCTTTGTCTGAGTCACCGTTCACAAGCTTCTTCCTTTCACCACATAACAGCTTATGTGTCGTTTACAACAACAAACCCCCTAGTAAACATAACCCCTACCAATCATTTTAGTTAAGTTCATGCTTAACATGTAGAGAGAGCCAAAGTTCAGCAGACTGTGGCTTACAGATACAAAACTACAGCAATACAAATGCAGTCTGAGGAACAACTTCATGTTTTACCAATGAGTGGACAAAAAGTTACAGCTAGTTTGCAGAAAAAGTTGAGACAAAAAACCCAGGGCATTAATAGGAACATTTTTAATCACATTTTTTTTAAATACATGCATATTTATAGTTTAATTGCATAAATATATTTTAGAAAGGTATGAGCTGGAAATGTTTCATCTTTTAACATCAAGAGGTTGGAAACTGACAAACCAGTTACAGAAGTTTGAAAAAAAAACTAAATAAATTAAATTTTTTATTTATAGAGTGCTTCAGCTTTTAATAAACTTGTGTTATTGCTTTTAATTATGAATTGTGTTCACTATCAGTGATTCTCAGAAGTGTCTCTAAACCCTTGCAGAGAGTTTCAGTGCAGTTTTTTTGATCCAGTTCTGCGTGTCAGAAGGTCATGGCCATTCAGGGCAGCCTTGTCCCTTGTTTAAAAAAATCTCTCTGGATTTTATAAACATTTGTATATGATGTCTTAGAATAAACTGTCCAATTTCCTTTTTTAAGTTTTGCTGCCCAAGGTCTCAGCAAAATGGGAAGTTGCAGCAGAAAACAGAAAAGTTTGTATCATCATGAAATACGTTTAATTATTTCAACTCTAAATCTGTTGGGAATCTGTTGGGGAAATTGTTATAATTAAACGAAACATGGGGAAACAACGCAACTGCGTGTTGTTTATTCTTTTGCTCCAACTCCACAGAACAGAACGTGTCAAAGATGGCGCAAAAAATAAAACAAAACGAGAAGCAACACATTTAAAGAGACAGTGTCCTTACAACACTTGAGGTTGCAGAGTAACAAAACACATTTTTATCTTGAACCTTCGGTAAGATATCTGCATAGTGAATTATGTTCCACCACACTATGTTATATATATACTGTATATATAACTCACTGTACTGTATTTCCAATTTATTTATTAATAGTATGGCATTTGAGTTTTTTATTAAACAGATTTGTACAAAACAAGTTTCCACTTCAACGACTGTTGTCTGAGTTCATTTAGCTAATGAAGTATCGTCTGTGAGCTACTTCAAGCAGATAACTCGAGCTGCTCTGCTACTTCCCACATTAGCTTCCTCACACTCTACATACCACTTATCATCTAATCTGGGCGGGCTATGAAAGCTGCAAAGTTCCTGCCTTGATCTCTGCCTTATGCTTACTCCCGCTGCTGTGGCTGCTGCCCCTCAACACTACACCCCTCCACACCTGCATCCACCTAAAAGAAGAAAAAATGTCTTCACTGTATTATTGAACTGGGAAAACGTATACACAGGGAATGATGCATCAGAGCTCAGATGTTAAACTTCAAGCATATTTGTCACTGTAAAATCTGATAAATTAAACCTAAATAATAAAGGTTTTTCACATTTTGTTTTAATTTCAACACAAGATTATTTCAAGCTCACCTTACTTGAATTGTTCTTGCTTTGCAGCGGGAGGGTGTGTGCATAGTTTTTGATAAAATAATGTCAGACCACAGAGGTGCTGGATAATTGTTTTTAAACACAGGGATGCCCAGTAACTAAAACAGTCACATGACACGACCAAAACGATTAAAAAAATTTAATTTTCATTATTTATTAATCTTATCACAAGTAATCTGTATTTTTATGTTGAGTGCATGTCTGAAGGTGAAAGGTGAATTATGGCTGATATGAGCTTAATACAGTGACCAAAACTCTTTTGGTGCCAGTTTGGCTGCAAACTGGTTTCCTCACACGGGAGCCTTGGAGGTAGAGATCATCAAGGATGACATAATATTATGTTTTTGTCCTGTTGTTGTTGTTGTTGTTTTGTTTTTTTACATATTATTATTACTAAATGACATGTTATTTATAATAATACTGGGAAACAGGAAATGTTTTGTATGATTGAAAAATGAACATGACAGTACAAAATCTTTTTTTGTGTGTTATTTAAATTCATCAAATTTCAACTATTTCTTTACTTGCAAAATAAAAGTGCAAAGTTGCAAACAATAACTTACTCATTTAGTCCATCACTCCTTTTCATGTAGTCATTTTAATTACTTGATTCAGCTTTTTCCCTCCAAGGTTCATTTGACTTAGATGAGTATTAATAACAGATAGATAAAAATTATATCTACTGACTATATCCTATTAAAACCATTTTGCTGTGTCAGCTGTCCTGCTGAACTGCTGGTTTTTGATGAGGATTTGCACATTTCTCCTCAATACTGAGTTAAAAAAGTCTTTCACAGCTGACAGCTCAGTGTAAAATGTTTGTCTTAGGTTGTGTACACTGTTTTCAGTCAATAAACCTGCTTCATCTACAGAAATCTCCTTCACTGTGGATGTTTACAGTATTACTATCAGAGTTTAAAGGAGAAAAATAGCCAAAAGGTATTGTGGAGTAATGCTCCGAGTCCATTCAGTTTCTGAGTGAAATATGGCGACAGAGCAAGGGACAGCCAGACAGCTGAGAGAAAGAACTAACAAATGAGGGAGTGAAAGTAACAGTAAACAGTCAAATGATTGATGACGGACTGACGTGACTCAGCTCTGCGTTGCCGGCCAGCATTTCCATGACCGGCAAACCGCCTGCACGACAAAGACAAACGACCCGGCAATGAAGGAAAATGAGGATTTTATCACCCATTTCCCTCTCACACCAATCCCGGCCCACGCTCCCCAGATTGCTTGTGAGTGCATGTGTATGTACAGTGTGTGTGTGTGTGAGAGAGAGAGTTTCTGGACTGGGAAGTTAACCAAATGTGCACTTTCCTGACAGGCTGGCTTATGCTCATACACCGACCCAAGGGTGCAGTTTAGAGAAATCACTCACACTGCGGGAGACTTGGGGAGAAAGGCCCAAGGTCTGAAACATCTATATGTTACCTGGGATCTGTGTGTGTGTGTGTGTGTGTGCAATGGAGTGTTTTTTACAAGGAAATTTATCTCACCCTCAGATTTAATTACAGCGCCCCAGGTTGAGTAGAAATATCACTACCTCTTCCTTCTCAGTCCTTCTCTTCCTTTTTTTCTTACCTTCTCTTTCCTTTTGCAAGCTAAGAAAGTCAATCCAACTCTTTCATCTTTGGAAGTTATTATGGGATTAACTTATTCCCGGAGAATGGATCTTGTCCTAGGACCTCACTTACCTGTGCATGTCTCATTCTTGCTGGGATAATCAAGCAGCAGCAATCCATACTGCAGCCTGGAGCATCAACTCAGGGGAAATAATTTCATCCAAAATATTAACCTGGCAAAAATCTACTAAAAAAAATAGTACGAAATATATACTGATATGTTTTTATTCAGCAAATTGGTTCTAAATCTGGAAGGAGGGTAATGAGAAATGCTGATTCTTATTTTAATCTTAGTTGTTTGAAGTAATAGTTACAGCCCCTGGAGCTGACAAACAAACAGGAACTTTGTTAATGATAATAAGAGCATTTCCACTACTGTAATATTAGCACTTCCTGTTTGTGAATCCTTCATCCCCTTGGGGCTGGTGGGTAATGACACCTGCCAACATGCCAACAACTCTCACTTACTCCCGGGGCAAGATTAACATTTAAAGGTAAAAGTAGTTTGTTCATAAGGCAGGAGCAGTTTGAACTGGCTTTGGAGGGTTTGTAACGCTCCTCACCTCCACTCAACTCAATCATCTCACCGATGTGTGCAAGGCTCTAAATGACAAATACAGCACAGCTATGCACTCTGCAGTCATAGATGTTACATAGCCTAGCTCTTTATGATTTGGCTTGAAAAATTAGGGGAAAAAGGAGTAAGAATGACTAATTTGTTGTGTCACATAATGTGTCTGTTGATAAAATAGTTCAGGCCACAAGGCACTAGTTTATGAGTGTTCAGTGTAGCGAAATGGCCCACAGTAGGCCTTTTCTGTACTCAACTGTCTTCACAACTGTGCAGCTGTCTTTAGCCTTGCTCGGGGACATAATAACCATGAGTGGATGCCACACACACACACACACACACACACTCATACACCCAGTGTTATCTTCAGCCTCACAAGTTCTTTCTAAATTGGGCCATGTGGCAGCCTTTTGTCATAAAGAAGCCACACATGTTTTGGTGCAGGCTGCACATTTATCAAGCATAATGTGATTGTGCTAATGTGCCCTCATGCTCTGATAACCGTCAGGGTGGGCCACATGGTCTTGGGTTGGCCCTACTTTTACTCACAGAAGAGCTGGTTTTTGTACAGATGTCGTCCATCAGGAAATGCCACTCAGATTAAAAGTGTCAACTACTTATTTAAAGGCTAGTACTCTATCTTTTCTATTTTTTCCCTTTTGCAATGGGTTCCACTTGCCATCTTCCCTCTTCACAAATTTTTTACACAATCAAGCAAAAGTTTTGTTGCCTCTGGTTGAGAAGGTAACTTTTTCCGGATATAAAGCCTAGTACACACATAAGGATTTTTTTATCTGGTCGAGACCTGACACGTGAAGATAAAAAATCAGGCATTTAACAGTTTTGATCATACGGTGTGTGTTGTGCTCCAATAATCTAATCGCAGAACAATACACACGATGCTGTCCCGCAATTGATCTACAATCTAGTCCTCCAAGCCGGACATCTCACGTGACCAAAGGTTATCTAATAAAATGTAAAAGAAGAAGCATAGCAACAACCGGAAAACACAACACCCAGCATGGAAGAGGATATAAAGGAAAAAGGAATGATGGTGGTCTTGGGACTATTAACAGAAAAAAGCAAGAACTTAAAAAAATAACAGACTGGACACAGCGTGAGCATGGACATTTCATACTTCCTTGTTCCCCAGCCAGCTCGCTCTCTGATGGGCTACATTCTGTTTCACGTCATCATCCACACTATCACAATTTCCTCACACACATGTAGATTTCGGGTCGTAAATATTGAACGATTAATAATTCCGATTCTGAGCTATGACCCGTTTCGGAGCCGATTATCGGGACAAATCTGAAAGAAATCTAAGAGGAGGAAGTATTTTATAGTCAACTTTGTGAAAGTTACCTGCCTCATGGTTTCAGGTGGGTCAGGGGACGAGAACAGGCCTCAGCCTAAATGTTTCATCTATGAGGAGCAGTGGCGTTGCCTGGCCTGGGCATTCCCGGCTCCAGCCCCGAACATTTCACATCAAGCCCCGAATGTTTCTTTCGCCCCAGAAGGAACCAGTTTAAATAAACTGAGCCGCCTTATGACATTGAAGAAGATGGTAGTTTTGTAATTTTCTGGCTTTTGTGAACGCAACACAGGTAGAACAATATGCCCCCTTCACATAGGAATTTTATGGAAGCAGAGAATCCTTCGTGCTTTATTGGCTGACAGACCAATGTTTTATCCCTCATCTGAACTCTGGTGTTATTTCGATCGGTCATGATCAGCAGTCAAAAATGGACATCAGACGTTTTTTTATTTAAAGAAGAGAGACAACTCTTCAGTTGTGGTGGCTATATTAAACCGTTAGCCTTGCCCTTTTCTGTTATACACATTTGCATTAAATCCAGTGGCGAAGTCTACGTGATTCGCTGGTATACCCGCTAGAAAAGGTCCCGAATTTCCCCAAAGCGCTAAAGGCGGATTTATGCTTGCGCAGCGTCTGCGTGCAGCTGGCTACGGCGCAGCTGATGCTGGTGAGTTTGCTTCGCACTCGAGCGAAGGGGGTGCATGTCGTTTTGGTGTCATGTTGCAGTTTCTCCTCCTAATCGGAAGGTGGCAGCAGGGGTGGTATCGGCCGTTAAACTCACCAGGTCGGAGTTATTTTGATGATTAACTTCAGTTCGGTAGGTATTTTCTGTTTTAAAACAACAATAGCGTCCAGTATGGTTCAGTGTCTTTATAAGTTTGTGGAAGAAAATGAATAAATTATTCAATCAGCCAACTTGATCCACTGGTTATTGTTTTTTAGAAACGGTGGTTACCACACAAATTCAGCCACAAGATCCAGATATACGGCAACACCTGATCCCAAACTGACCAATCATAAGAAGGTACTACCGCGTCAAGCCTCGGTGGAGCTACCCAGAGCCTACGGTGATGCGGACGCAAGCATAAATCCACCTTTAAAAGGATCTTTCATGATCTCACCTTTGTGTGGGTGTATACTTTATGTATTAATGAGGCTGGGGGTGGTTGTATGTGTGTGTTGCTCCAGGACAGGGGTGTTTGAGACTGGGAATGAAAAATCAGAGTATACCACTAGTTTTAACTAGGCTGTACTACTGATTAAATCTACAGTTTTACTTTTGTTCTGAGTCGTAGACTGCTGTGTTTCATGTTTGCAGTTATTCATATAGATTTTGTCAATGTGATTATTACTGCTACTACTGTTATTTTTTTCTATAGCGACTTACATCTGAGAGAACAACAGGAGGGTACATCATGGATAAGTGCTGCTTAGACTGCTCTGAGTCCAGTTGGACTCAGGTGCTGCCTTACAGTGCTAGAGGATTTATTTTTTGTTTATTGACGTAGATGAGGCTACATGATATAAATTTAGCCACATTTGATTTAATAATTTGAATTACTTTGAATGCTTAGCTACCATATAATTGAATAACCTGTCCTGTCTGCATTTCCATGGATGTACTCAGGAAAATAAAATGTTTTTATTATGTTTGCTTTCTAAATTTTTCATATACACAAATATTTGCATGCAGGCATGATACCCAACTATTCAGATAGGAGAAATTTATTAAATTTAAACCTTTGAGTAGCATATTTCATAATTAAAACTAGATAATTGAGCCAGTTTTCCCCCAATAAATGACATTTACATAGGAAATAAATGGAAAAGGAATGACGTCGCCTCCTGTGTGTCTTGCCTATAAGTTTTAAAAAAAAACATTTGGAAGCACATAATGCAGTATTTGGCTTTAAACAAGGTACCACAATGCTCAAGAAAGCTTAACTATAAAGCCTTTTTTAGTGCGTTGGTTCACCAAGATTCCTCTATGAAGGTGTGGGCTCAGCCCCCAATGACCCCAGGTCCAGGAAACGGCCCTGCATTTATCCATATTTGACTGCAGCTGCTTTGGCGCGTTTTTGCCTTGTTGACTGTAGTCTGTGACCGTGTCTTCTCTCTCACGCCCTCTCTCGGTAGCAAAGCGTCATGCAGGTGCACAGCCCTGCTCTAGTCTTTCCCACATGTTGTTGTTTATGCTTTTTTGCTTTTTTGATTGATAATAGCTTGGTTTATTATTCATTTTGGGTTCCAGCCCAACTCTCAAATTTTTTTATTAATTTTTTTTTTTACCAGGGCACAGCAAATGTTGGGGAATGACTGATGACATGTACACATCATCTGGTAAATAAAATATCAAATGTTTACTCGTACCCCCTGTAATGTGCTCACGTACCACTAGGGGTACGAGTACCCCTGGTTGGGAGTTCCTACTAATTCAGCAAGTGCAGAAATAACATGGGATCCATCTGAGAGAAGGCTGTAATTATTAAAGAATTAGCATTTGTTTTCCGCAATCTCTTTGAGCAACATACTGATGTAGTGAATTTAAAATGTTTTGGTTTGTTGTAGTGTATTTTGTGATAATAACTTATGAATTATTGATCCCCATGGCACAACTACACTTCTGTCATTTCCACCAGTTTGCTGCAGCACACTACGTGGGATTGACTGAAGTAAAGTAACACTGAAGAAATTAAACTTAAATGTCTCCAGATGGTATGCATATAGTACATCAAACAAAGGGAAAGCAGATCCATATCTTCCACACTGTCACCACATGAATCATGGGGAGAATCAGAAGACATGCATGCTTTGTTACAAACATGCTGTCCTCCTCTCCCTCGTAGCATCTTGCATTGCTGCTGACCCCCCACATCTTTTTGCCTAGCATACAGAAGGAACCTACAAATTAGTTTCTCGTTCTAGAAATTATTATTAAGTTAACAATATATTTGAATTCAGGCCGAAAAGATGTTAAAGCAGCATTTATATAATAAATTTTTCAATTCCTAGGGGAAGCTTAACAGTTTAAACATCACCATATGAAGCTGGTGTGGTTAAAATGTTATAAAATAACATTATGAAAAACTTGTTATTTCATAATGTTTTTAGAAATGTTTAAAACAACAATATTTAATTTAAAGTATTTGCTGAAGTCTTTATAGCTTTTCTGTGGTTTTCATATACTCCCGAGGGAAATATTTGAGTCTTCAGCTGCTAAATGCTGCACTATTTTCATCAGCCAATCACTAACTTTGCCTGTCTGGTGTCTTTTTGTCTAAAAGGAGCTGCTTTCCAAATTTGAAAACGTTTCAGCTGTGACCCCGAATCAAAAACTTAAAGCTGTGCTGCAAAAACGTGGCTGAGGAAATGTTTTCTGATCATTTTTACATGGGCCTGTCGCTGCAAGTGACCCCATTTCAAAACATTGATTGCATCAGCTTTAATTAGCACAATTAGCATATTAAAGATTTGATCACGTTAAAAAATGTGTTTCTTTTCTGCAGCAAAAACAAAATAACTGACTTTGATCAACACTGCAGATTTTTACATCTTTCTTCTTCTTAAATCAATACCACTGACAGCTCACAGTTCAATTTGTCCTCTGGGCTTCATTTAACACCTTCTGTATAGTCCATAATTAATTTCCTCTTTCTTGTTTCAGTCTTTCTTTACCTTTCTATGTCATTTTACAGCACTGTCATCAACAATACCTGATTTTTCCCTATATTTGACTTTAAACCTCCATCCTCCATCTTTCCTCATTGTTCTTTCAACCCATCTCAATCTGGCTCATTCTGACCGAGAGTTATGACTTTTTAAAACCAAAAACATAGCTTAAGTGACATTTTGAGAACGGAGGAAATGTTAGTCAGATTGTTGTTTAAGACTGGCCACGCAGGGGAGACAGACAGTCAATCTCTGCCAGCTGAGGGTTAAATATTCCACTTAGGTTTCACTTTGGGGGCAGCACTGTAAGACAAGAGGCTAATCTTAACTTCCACAGGCTTTGGTGAGGAGAAGAGTAGGGTTGTCGGTTCAAGTCTCTGTTGGAAAGAAGAGTGGAGAGTGTGGTCTCCTAAAAGAGAGAGGTTAATTTTGCATTTGTGCCCTGGCGTAATGTTTGTCCACAGATTTGTGACTGCTAGATTATACATCACTCCATCTTTTGCTGTCATTTTCGTTTTCATTTCTTCCTCCCCATCCCCCTCTGCTGCTCTCTGCTCTCCTATGCTCACCGCTGTGGTGGGTTCAGTTCTTGACAAGGCCCCACATCTAGCTAGTTGCTAAATGAATAATACATGCATGTTCTTGCAGCGCTGTTAGATGGAAGTAGAGAGAGAAAAGGAGGGAGAGAGAGACAAAAGGAGCACATGAGATGCTGTGTGTGTGTATGTGTGTGTGCGTGCGTGCGTGCGTGCGTGTGTGTGGGTGTGTGTGTGTGTGTGTGTGTGTCTGTTTTTATCTGTGCCAAGGACTGCCTGGTCTGGAAACCCCCATTCTGAAATGTCAAAGCTGTCACAGAACTTTAGATTTAGTCTATATACAGCCTATACATCAGGAGGTGTCTAAAGTAGACAGTCTCAAGTCAAACACAGCCCTTCTTTCCTTTAGTCCTTTAGCAGTAGGAGGCAAAGTTTGTTGGTGATATTCCCACTTAGGTGAAAAAGAGGCCAGTGCAGCCCTGAGGAGAATCATAGGGAACATCATTTAATTCTGGATTTAGAGAGCTTTGCTTTCTAACAGTCTGTGTGCTTCTTTGTCTGATAGTTGTGCAACTGTTGAGTCTCACCATTTGTTTTGAGTATCATGAGTTCCCTCTTACCCAGCAGAACGAGGGTTGTCCTACATTTTATCAACTCCTCTCATTCAGTTTTGATGGAGATCAAAGAAATATGCCAGCAGCCAGCAGAGCATGCATGCATTATCAATCATGTCTGTGGCTTTTTGTTGTACAGGAAAAAATATTGCAAAGATCAAAAGGAGAGGGTCATCAAAGGCAAAAAACATCACAGATGCAGTAGGTAGATTTATACATGTATGCTTGGATGCAAGCTAATTCAACCTATTTTAGTTGCATGCAAATGTACTTTTATGCATGTTTGTGACAAAGAAAATAAGCGTGAACATAATTCCTTCAATCTGTTCTCTGTCCCCCAAATAAGACATGTCCAAGGTATGCTGTTTACCTCTGAGAGCTTTTTGTTCCTCCTCATTTTCTCTCTTCTAAAGGCAAGAAATTTCTGGTATGAGCATGGTACCTTTTCTGTAAAGACACAAGCAGAGTTAATGACTTGCCTTTTGCTCTGAACTGCTGGAAAAAAAACAGAATAAATGAATGGGGGCAACAGGGGTCTGTAAGCGAAGTAAAGTTTGTAGTAATAAGCGAGCCAGATTTGTTTTCAGGTAATATCTGTAAAGTAGGTTTTTAGTGGAAAACTGTGTTTTAACAAGGATGAGGTGCGGTTTCAGCTGTTTCCAACGCTACAGGTAGAAAAGAAGTTCTTAAACCTCCAATAGCAGGTTGCTAATTGATGCATCATGACTTCATGGCTGATTGACAGCTTAGGAATCAGCCCGGATCCAGACTCATACAAACATTCACAGACAGTTTATTTCTGGGCAGAGGACCTGTGAGGGCAGCCTATCCTTAGGCACTGTCTTGAACCTTGACACACACAAGACATGACCTAAATGTGTGTCTGGTCTTTGTCTTGCTGACTTTCTTTCAGCCGCCCCCACACACCAACATTCACACACTGAACAGCTTAACAGCTCATTTTGTAATTCTTAACAGAAGTTGGATGGCATTTAACACTGTCAGACCACTCAGAAGCTTAAGAGGAGAGTGTTTTCCTTTAATGTGTTTGCGTTGCAAGATGAGTGAATCACCACTGGAAAATCTTTGCTTGTAGCGCCATCTGTTATTTCAGCCATTGTCTGTTGACGGGCTTATAAAGTAACAACATAAATATAAAACTTACATGTGTAAACAGCCACCCAGCTGTATCTGGCAACCCATGTACATATTTTTTTTGGCTATTTTCTAACCATCTAAAAATGTAAAGTCTTACTTTACTATTGAGATTTGTGCAGAGAAGCAATTCAGCCTTTCTTTTATTTTTAAGCTGTTCTTATGCTTAATACACTGATTGCAATGAAACGCTATGGTAGGTTTGATGTGCATTAAACTGGCTGCAGTCTTCATCTTAAACAGTAAGTACCACTGCTTTATAGATAACTTTGCTGGAATAGTCATAGACAAGGAGACATATTGGAAGCATATCAGTTTTAAATGTTCATTTTGACCCTGAAAGTACTTTCAACCCAAATACCATACTATGTTTTGTTGTTGTTGGTTTTTTTTAGCTTTTTTTTTTTTTTTTTTACCTTAATTTATTTTCTGCATTGGCGAACCAGTTTGCAGAATTTTACAAATGTGTAGGAACACAACAGATTTAAATTGGGATGTGCATAAATAGGCCAAAATCACACATAGGACATTGCGATCTATGGTATTGCTATTTTTAAGACTTCACACACGGAGACGAGCACATGCACAACACAGGCTCTTTAACCTCTCAGTGGAAGGGTACCCTAATATCCAACCGGACCCGTCCTTGTTTTTTGAGACTCTTCCATTGGGGATCCCATCTAACTGATCCAACCCAAAAGGGTGGAGCTTGACATTCTGAAACCCGTTAGTTGGTTGAACAAAAACACTTCCTGTGTGACCTGGCATATAAACAAAGCAGGAACAGCTCCTTGTTTAGAGCAACAGATTTTCTTTCTTTTCATTAAATCTACATTTAAAATGGCATCACGAAGCACCGCCAAGAAGAAAGAGCATTAACTGTTGGATGACTGCTATTCTCCTCCTTTGTTTCTAAGTCATGTTTTGGTTATAACTCTGGTTCTGGTTCTGTGCCAGGGATAACTTCAGTTCTGGTTCAGTGCCGTGGATAAATTTGGTTCTGGTTCTGTGCTGGGGATAATTCTGGTTCTGTGCCGGGGATAACTTCGGTTCTGGTTCTGTGCCGGGGATAACTTCAGTTCTGGTTCATTGCCGTGGATAAATTTGGTTCTGGTTCTGGTTCTGTGCCGGGGATAACTCTGGTGACGATGGTGTCATGCTATTACGTAGCTAAGGCATCTATCG
>JBAMHW010000003.1:30257098-30282886 GCA_037177495.1 Rhadinocentrus ornatus
TGCCGGGGATAACTCTGGTGACGATGGTGTCATGCTATTACGTAGCTAAGGCATCTATCGCTATCAGGCTGATACTCCGCCTCTCAAGTAAGGTTATGGTTATCTGTGGAAACACAACAAGATTACAGTTTACAAACCATATCTGTGCCCTAACCATCCCGTACCAACCCGCACCAGCACCCGTTGGTGGTTTTAAAGCGACTTTTCAAACCCTAATGGCTGGAGCTGAAAAGGAGGAAAATTTGAGGTTTTGTGTCCTCCTTTGAATTGATGTCTCAAATGTGGTTTAGCTGCGGCAATAAGCAATAATTTAACTGTGGAAAAATCAAAATACTCCTTATGAGCTGTATTTTATTTCAAATTTATAGCCCTCTTTCTTAAGGGATGTTGCAACCAATGATGAGAGGAAATAACAGATCTTATCTTTTACACTGTGCCTGTGTTGTGTGAAGAGCAGACTGCACTGAAATCATCATTGCTGGAAGTTTAGGTAAAAATATGTTTGTGCATGAGTGGTGGCACGTATACATCACTGATGTCTGAGATAACTTTAAACTTGCGTTTGGATGCTGAGTTTTTAGGTGAACCTTAAAACATTTGAATACTTTCTTCTATAAGCTAATGCAGCTGATTACAAACCACAGAGCAGAGTAGTTGTGAAGACTGACAAGTTCAGTCAGCCAGCCAAGGTCACAAAACATATAAGGCTTTATTTGTATAACCGGACAAACGTGGTTTCCATAGCAACTACAGTGGCAAATCAAAGAGACTGCCTTTTGTCTCCGGGTGCCCATTTTTTCTCCACAATGTGAGTATATATAAAAGCCATCTTAGACGTTCAATTCTCCTCATGTACAAAGGTACTGATGGCTTATGTCTCTATTTATTATGCCCACCTCCTATAAATGCATGTGCTGTACCCATAAAAAGGTGTTTCGACATGTCAGACCATCCACAACAGAGACCGAAAACAGAAAAACATCTGATAATGCAGAAGGACGTCTAGCTCAAATCTGAGAGCAGATGCAACCACATAACCTCACAAGCTTCCACTGGCATGGCAGCTCAGCCTCCTTTTGACAACCTCCTGTTATAAATGTGTTTCAGTACAGAGGAGGTAAGAGGCTGTAAGCTCCAGTCTGTCCTCTCCTCTGCATCCTGATCTTTCTGATTGCATCTATGCTGTTGTTTGATTCTTGATCTCTTACACTAACCCGCAGTCCCTAATTTGCCTTTCCAATCCCAAGTGCCTCTTAATCACTTCTTCTCTATGCTCACCCTTTCCTCCTCCTCCAATCTCTGTCTTTCTCGCCACCTCCTCTGCCTGAGAATCCATTGAGGATTCTCAACAATGGAGTTGTTGACTGGATTAAGCAATACAATGTCTGATGGAGGACGTGTAGTAGGGGGAAATCAATGGGCAGATGTGATTTACTAAGCTGCTAAATATCCTCTGACATGTCAACCAATTAGCTTTGTCAAACGGGGATATCTTTACTCTGTGTACAAGGTCATGAGATAAGTACGTGTAAAGCAGAAGAGCTTTTTGCACTTGTATCTCTGTGTGTGTGAGTGTATACATGCGTGTGTGATAAGACAAAGGAAGTGTAAGATAGAGACATTTCACAAAAGGGCAGAGCATAGCTCAGTTGTTTTTATTGTTGTCTGTTTTGCTTAAAAGCATTTAGGATTTAGCATTTTTAGAGTTTGCACTTTGTCACACTCATTGCAGGTGTATCCGGGTTAGACCAATGATTGAACGAGTCACTTTTCCATCATTTCTGTTTCATACGGTGAGTGAAGCAGAAAGCTAAAATGGATTGTTTGTGCCTCTTTCAACACACCCACTGTTTTTCATTTTCCTCTGTCTGCTGTCACAGGACACCCATCGACAGAAATGAATGAATTTCTTCTCTGCACAGAAAAGCATCTTTCAAACATTTGCTCACAAACTGTACGTAACAGTGTAATTTTCTCTGATTGTAGTGAAAAAGTTGTTGCTTAGGTAAAATATGTTAGATTGGATTCTTCACGGCTCGGAGTGTGTGCTTAGTGCTGATATGCTGGAAGAAGTACAATGTAAGGGGAGGGGATTTTACTAATGTTGTACACAAAACATAAAAATTGGTAAAGAAAAGCCAATATAACAATACACTTCACAACTTATTAAAGAATAGGAAATTAGTGGGGTTTCTCATGTGAAATGTTTACTTCCGGTCCTTCTACAACTTTTCTGTTGCAGAAGGACTTTGATTTTGAAAAATGCATTGCCAAGTGCATCTTAGCATTATAACATATTGCATTTTCCAGGGTTGAGATCTGCTTGGCTGACTGAGTCCAAGACAGCTGTGAGTGAGGGCCATTCACTGCTCTGACAGGGTTGGATATGGAGGCAGTGAACTGAGGCAAGCTATTCTGTGCTACTCCTACATGTCACCATTTCTCTCTGTAACAATTTCCCGTGTGTGTCAATAGTAGTACCAAAAATGTTCATATATAAATTCTTATCGAGCTCTTGAGCACAATCCCCATGGAACCTGACGGTCTTACAGTAGAACTGATTATACAAGTCACTACCGTTGACTGTAGAAGAGGCACAGTGTGTGGCTTCGTGACCCTCATTGTCATAACATGTGTCATTTAAAACTCAACCATTTTGGTGTATGAAATGATCCAAATAAATAAGGTTTCGAGGAATTTTACTTATTGTGGTATTACATAGAATGTAACACAAAAGGCGCGTTGTGCTGTATAATTTTAGTTTGAGGGTCACTTCTCTTGACTCACAAAGACTGTCTTGTCAAACGTTATTACACGAGTCCATCACTGGAAAACATATGACCACTTGCTGGTTTAGTATAGCAGTTTCCGTTCAGTCTGAATTTTAATAGTCGCAACATTCATTCTAAATGCAAAATAAAATAAAACTCATGTACAGAGAAGCAGAAGGAAAGACAGCAGTATATGTATTACAACCTCCATGCTGCCATGGTAACTAGGCCATGCAGGGGACAGCTGCAGACAGGAAGAAGGTGAAAGGTTTTTATACAAACTGTGGGTATTGAAATGCCTTTCACGGTGTACATTTAATTATAAAACAATTTTCTTTGCAGGAGTGTTTTATTTATCCCAAAATTATTTTTTCTTTTCATTCATTTCCCACAGGTTTTAAATACCAGTCACCGCAGGTTACTCTTTGAAAGAGAGTGTATTCTACACAAATCTAATGACTTTGGGCTGCTCACAAGAGAATTAAAAACATAAAAAGCTCTTATCTGTGCAATAAAACACTGCCAATAAAATGGGCAGCTTTGCAAAAATAAGTGTGTTAACGTTTCTTACAAGAAAACTATTTAGAGAAGCTGCGTGTGGAGATGCTTGTGTGTTGTTGCTCAGGCGGGACTCTGCGCTTTATGAAATATATAAATACTGTAAATACCACAAGCAGAGGCTGCCTTTTCGGAGACACATGGTAGGATTCTCTTTGTAATAACACTTCTTGTCTTAGGGGATTTGCTGCTTAAGACTGCTGTACTGACATTTGCACTGTCTGCCCTTAAAGGACAGGGATGTCTAACTTATCTTGGAGAGACGAATCACCATAGCTCACATATATTGGGTAACTGTAGCTGAGCTGCTCTCCTGGTACAACGCAGATATTTGCAACTGGTATGGCTGTGGCTGTTCTGTCGCTCATTAAATCATATGAGAAACTTAGGGAGTGAAAAAAATTATATGGGATATTATTTACAAATATTTTTTTAATTAAATTAACCCTCTAAAGTCTTAGTTTTGCTCGCATTTCAGATAAACAAATAAAGAAAACAAATAAAAGAAAAAGACTGGAACAAAATTAAGCACAATTTAATATTAAATAAGTTAATAACAATAAATACATAAAGAAGGATTAATAATAAATAAATCATGTAAAATAAATACATAAATAAGAGTGAATACAAGCAAAGAAATAAATTAGATAGAATAACTAGATATAACTAGATATAAAGACATAAAATTTACAAAGGCCAGAAGTGGTTTGATGCAAATTTGCAAGACTGCGTTTCACAAAAATAGCATGGCATTCCTAAATAGTTCCAACGTAATGCCAGAAATATCTAAATAAACGTAAATAAGTTCAGGCAAAGCAGCACTTGCAGTTGTGGGACAACATCAAAGTGGTAAAAATGTTCAGTTTACATCCATGTAAATTTGTTGTCATGCTGAAGAGGCCAGCATGGGAAGAATACAGGACCTAACAGGAATATTTTCTTGAATATGTTATATTGATGATATCTTAAACATTTGCACAAAGACACAAATACAAATTTCCATAATACTGTTTCACTTTCAGACTTTCATTTATGAAGGGTTTGGATGTGATGTATGTCGGAGGTCAATAAATGTGCAACATAATTAGTGCCATGTACTACAAACTTCCAAGATTATGGCATTAGCAAAAACTGGTCCAACATTTTTCACGAGAACTTAGGTGGATGAAAGTCTGATCAGGACAGAAAAGATGATGATGATGCTTCATCTGTCTATGAGGTGAGGCTGATAATGATGAGGTTTTAACTAAAGTTTCACAGGTATGAGCACAATGTTGCATATTACCTGCTAGCAGTGATACAAAGCACTAAAGCGCATTAAATGTCAACAATAATGGTGTTTGACTTTTACATTTCATTCAGCTGGTTTGTTACAGGAAGCGGTCACTTCTTTGGCCTCCTCTGATTCACAACCATCGCAGAGCAAAAGGAAAAAATGACTAAAATCTTTTCATGTAGCCATTCTTCAAAAACTTTACTCACAGTCAAGCGAAGCAAACTCAACACAACAGAAAAAGCACACTAATGGTTCTCTTATCAAGTCAAAGTCAAGATCGGGGTCAAGTTTATTAATATAACACATTTAAAATCAACCAAAGTTGACCAAAGTGCTGATTTACACCTGACTACAAGGTAATAAGAGATAATGATAAAATATTAAAACAATAAAACTCAATTTAAAGAGTAAAAGAATATTAGGCTTTGTATTGGGTCTTGTTGGCACATCTGCATTGGAGTGGTTTGTTTTGTTTTGTTTTTCATTCATCTTTATTGATCTGTACTCCCTTGTTTATTTTTACGCTCCTGTTCAAAAATTGCATACCCACAATGAACGAGTATATGTGCAACCACAAGATATATTTGAATACTTTTGAATTCATAGTAACAGAAATGTGAAATTTGTGAAGATGTGTTAATATCAGTTTATAATACTGAGGGAGTTCAGAATATTGCTTTGGAATTGGAAAATTAGACGTTTCAGTGCAGACAGTTTAAGTTCTCCAAAGTGACCATTTTAGCAGTGTTGTGCAAGTTCATGCTTCTCATCATGAACTAGTTCAAAGTTCGGTTTATTCAGTTTAAAACAAATTGTTTATGTTCACAGTTCATTTCAATTTAGAACTAGTTCAAAGCTTAGTTAATTTCAGTTGTTTAGCATTAGAAGTGAGAATGAAAGACTGAACTTGAGAAACCTGTAACTAGCCAACTAGCCAGTTGCTAGGAAGTCATTCCCCTAAAGGCTGCAGGCAGTGTAATCTGGATCATTTGCGGCTGTGGACAGAGGGGGTCTTGGTTTTTCCTAATGACTTTATTTTTATATTGGCAAGGACTTGCAGATATCTTCTTAAACTGGGTGGATTCTTCAACTCCACATCTCTTCAAATTAGAAGTCAATGAGTGTGACGTTCTAACTTGCTTTTTCAGTGCAGCCGGACATAACTCGCATAGAAAATGTAATCATAGGACACGAAGCACGTGATGCGCACTCTGCATTTGCAGCTTCTCTCTTTTCACCTCCACTTGCCATTTCAGAGCGGGACTGCACCAGCATTGCCAAGGAGCATTCCCGAGGAGTGCTGTCAGTTTGTTATGATAGAGAAAGCAATGCATTGTGGGTAATGTAACGTGAAGTAAAAAAAAAATTGCTCAAAACCTGAATATTGCAAGAAAAAGCTGGTAATGAAAACACCATTATTCAAAAAACCTCTCGGATATCGCTAAAAGGTTTTTATGATCTCATGAGGTGGTTTTTCAGACGTGTCGATATAGCAGTATATCGCAAAAGTGTGATGAATAAATGAAAAAACTTTATTGTCATTGCAACAGGTGCAACGAAATTCTTTTTCCAGTATAAACCCGTCCAGATCAGGCAGACTGAGGCAGCAGCCGTAACAGCGCGCCATTTAATGGAAACACTTTTTTCACATTTACACGTCCCTGGACATGACGTAAGGGGTCATGTGACCAGTTAAGATGGCACGGCATGAGTAGCCGCACGAGGAGACAGAAATCTTTTTATAAACAATCAAAGAAAAAATATGTTAGCCACTGATCGCTGCCACCTGGAGCTAATCCAGCATGTAATGATCGCTGCCACCTGGAACTAATCCTGCATGTGAAGGCTGGCCCGCTGCTGCCGGCTCGGAGTGGCCGGAACTGACAAACCTCCTCCTCTCTGGTTGGCTCCTCGGTCGACCAATACCTGTGTTGGCCGTCACCACCCCCGGACATAAAAGCCCGCTGTGTCTCTTCATTCAGTGGCAACTGTTTGGCACAGACAGTTTGCCCTTGGCTTGTGGAAAGGTGGTGACTTGGACCGTGTGCTTAGCTGGTGGAAATTTGTAGAGAAGAGTAATCCTACCGTGTTAGGACTGTTTGGTTTTGGTTTTGACTTGTGGATTGTTTACTGCCCAGTAGTCTTGTTTTCTTTATTAGTGGAAATAATGTAAAGCCCCTTTGGCTTCTCTTTAAGTTGTCTTGTTTTGGTTAGTGATATTATGAGTTTTAGGTTATTCAGAATAGATACTAGTAGAATGTGTTGGGCTAGTTCATTTAATAGGAATTGTACATAGTTTCTTTTTAGCTATTGGAGCTGCTTCACCTTTTGTTAACCAACTTAGTAAGCCAGTTTTACTTCACCTTTTTGCGTAGTCTTAGTTTTGTTTTCAACTGGCTGTACTTTGCGTTAGACCTTCGCTAACCCCAGCACTTATTATTACCACTGGATGTTTGTTATTGGATTCCTGTTACAACAATAAAACTGCTTGCTCCCTTTAATAAAATCTGTCCACAGTTCTTCATTTTCATTACGCCTTTGCATACCCCTATAGTGGGACGAACAAAATATAACTGTCATCCTTGATAGCAAACAACAGCAAAATGCAAGAGTTTTTTTACAAAGAATTAGAAATCTCCTCAAAGATGAGTCTCGCAATAAGAGATTTTATGAGAATAATGGCTAATGCACTTGTCAGGGACCAAGCAGTCAGCAACGAGGACACAGAGTGTAATTTCAAACAAACTGGGTATTTATTGACCCAAAATAATACAAAAATCCAAAAGAATGAATGAATTTGCCAGCTTATAAAGAGGTCAACTAATTTTAACAATACTCAAATGTGTAACTTAACAAAATCATACTTAACTGAGGAAAAACTGACCTAAACACAATGACACAATGATGGGAACTTATAGTGGTTTGGCCAAACCAAAATTACACAAAATGGCCGACAACTACTAAACAAAGACTCGAAACTAACTAAACTTGATGAGCCGGCGCCCAGATTTAAGGTGCCACACCTTTCAGCAATCAGGAAAGACAGCTTGCCCCACCATGGTAACTCAAACAAAAGAAAAACATGTTAAAGCACATACCCTTCCCTTGTTGATCCGTGTGCACTCCAAATCAACAATGCAAGGTAAAACATAAATACAAAACTGGTTATTGTTTAGGTTTATCTGTAAACAAATATGTGAAAGAAATCCAGCCATCACAGCACTAACCAACATTTAATGGAAACGCCTGCATATTGCAATTGCACTTTGTCGAAATTTTAGAAATATCGCTATTATTATGCGAAATACTGTAATGAAAATGCAGCTAGTGACTTTTACAGGACCTCACATGATCCAAACAAGTTTACGTTTAAGTTCTTCATTCACAGATGCGTTTAGCTCAGCACTGCATTTTGGCACAATTTGGCAGCATTGGTTCTCAAAGTGCCCCAGTTGGAGGAACTTAATTAAAAGCATATTTTCTTCTCTTAAGCTCTATTGGTTATAAACAACATTTGTTGCTATCAGGTTCTCGGAACACAATGCTGTACTGCAAAGCCAGGCTGTAAATCACTGTTGTGAATTGTGATATTTCAACCTCTGTGCGCTCTAGGACAGTTTGGGATTCAGAAATTTACTTAGTCAGTGCCAGTATACTTCGAAATGAGTTAGAAACCCAGAGTTTTATAATTCATACACATCTCTATTAATGCTTAAAGTTTGAACAACTGAATATTTGCCTCTTAGTTTAAAACGGTTTTAAAATGACCCCATAAACACTATTCTAATCACCTGTCTTATTTGTGTAGATCGGTGGATACAGGAAAATTAGAGTTTTGCGGCATCTCTAACAGGGAACTTCCTATGTGTCCTGTGGGATTTTGTGGATAGGGTCTGTTTCAGTACATCCACCACTAATAGGCCTTGCTTTGCCAGTGAATCAGTGCGCACTCATGTGGTAGCATCTACATGGGTGCCAAGACTTGAGGATTTCTAGCAAAGCACTGCACTGCAATGAGATGATCAAAGGTATTTACTTTATATTATAAATGACTCTTTTTATTTTCATTATCAGCCTCCAGATTAAAACCACAGACAGGTTGTCATATTTCAGGGTGTTGGTCATGATATTTGTGTTTGGCTTTTGTCTGTTTTGGTTTGTTCTGGTTAGATCTTTGTTTCTAGATCTTGTTTTTGTCTTTAGTTTTCTGTTAAGATCATCGTTTGTGTCATGTTTTAGTTTTTGTCTTGATTTTTGGTTTATGGTTCTGGGGTTTTTCACATTTAGATCAGTTTTCCTGTTTTCCTCGTGTGCTGTGTTTTCTGTCCCTGGCTCATTAGCTTATCTGGTTTGATTTTGATTCACTTCACCTGTTCTCAATTTGTCCTGACTTTTGGAAAGAAACTCTTACCAGCACAGATTCTGACTCCTGCCTGATTCTGCCTGCATTTGAGTTCTCATCTCCGCTGCCATTCATGGCAGAAGGAGGCTAAAGAAAACTAAAGACAAAAACCAGCACTAGAAACCAAGATCTAACCAGAATGAAACATAACCAACCAAAACCCTAGATAATGATCCATGCAGAAATAAAACCTGAAAACCACAAACTATAAACCAAGATGAAACACAAACCAGAACCATGACCAACACTATGAATTATGACAACCTGTCTGTGGTTTTAATTATTAGGCTGATAATGAAAATAAAGAGTCATTTATGAAGGTGAGCTTGTTTTTTCATACCTTATTTAGTCCTGTTTTGGAAATTTGTGCCACTTTTCTCCAGTCCATTCACTCTCAGACATTTTTTTTAAGTGTTGAATCAGATGGACGAACATTTCAAAATGAAGCTATGTGTCAGTGATAGTAGATTTTTTAGATCACTGATTCATTCAGAAAAACTCAACAGTATCATGTGGATGTGGTCTGTTCCTACACAACAGTGTCCATTTTGGATTTTTACCCTGAGGCCACAGGGATGTGTCTCTTTACATAGGATCTTGTGTCTTCTCCACCTTCTCAATAATTCAATGGAAAGAGGAGATGTCAACTCTGGTATAATTACTGTGTGAGGGTGACAAGCTCCTCTGTCAAGGGCAAGATGGGAGCAAGCTTTACAGTGCTGGAGAAAGCTAAAAGGCACAGTGACAGTATGTGCCGCTCACACTGTCAATGACAAATGCCTCATCTACCAGGAGGTGATGAAACTAGAGGTAATTTGGGTGGAGAGCACTGAGACAACATCGTCTGTTTATGTTTTTCACTGAGAACGCAATTCACCTCCTACTCATTGCAAAGTAGCTTTAACGTGGTGGCAGCAAAATAAATTATTAGACTCAGGTGCAATATCTTATTTTTTAACTTGAATGTGTGTCAGGGGGGTTTGCATTGACATGCAAGTTCTCGGTGGTCAAAATGCAACACAATCCATCAGTGTTAGGGAGAGAGATGCAGTACAGTGTGTGAGATCTGATTTCAGCTCTGGGCCCAGCTGAGATGACAGACTTTGTTAATTCAACACCAAGCGAACCTCAAACTTCCTGCACAGAGAAAACCTCAGCGTGAGCAAACCTGCCAAGATGTGACTAGAACTGTTACTGTCACTGGGACCTCAAATCTTGGCATGGGCGAAGGCTTGGCATGAGGCCCCGGCTTTAAAATGAGATAGACAAAGTAGGCAGTAATCATTAGAAGTCAACATGACATACTGTTACCCAGCAAAATGCCTGGCTCAGGATGCATCAGCTCTGCCAGAGTGCTGATTTGGACTCATTGAGGAGGCTCCATAACTGTCACATTAATCCACACGTAAAAGGCTGAGCTGATCCAAGATCAGCAGTGGTGATGAAACTCTTCTTATTTATCTGAAAGCTTACAGAATAGGCTATGAATTCAAGGGCAGCTCAAGGATTTCATCATGTCCTGCTGTATATTTATCTCTACTTTTGACAAATGTCTCAAAAGTTAAAGAAAAGAAACAAAAACAAAAAATTAAAACTGCACCACACCAGTATCACTAGTGATATTAACATCCATTATATCCATTATTTATTTTCTTATTTGTTGATATATTCTGTTTATTATATTAATGATGCAAATATTAATATGCTTTATTAACAAAGGAAGTTTTGTGCTGTCTAACTGATGTTAATTGTTAACCTTCAAGCATCAATTTCAAATTTCTTAAATAAGAAAATGTCCACTTGCATTAATTAAATATATCAGCATGTGTAATTAGCACATTGGCTTGTCATTAGCTAAGTAAAGGACAAATGTAATTTTTGAATAATAATAAATTTAAAAGAAGTTACAAAACATTTTTGTGGGTCCAGATCTGAATCTATCCTTTGAGTTGACTAATATATTCAGCGCTGAAACATCAGTTTGTGTTTAAACAAACACTCTGACCATCAGCCAATCTGCTGCATGGAGGAGATGAATGCTGCTGCAAAGCTATTGTTGACAGATACTTTAGTTTATTTTACATTTCTGAGGTGTTGATGCTGCTTAACAGATAAGGAAACACCAAGCAGATGTGTGTACATGGTATATGTGAAATCTTAAAATTTAGCTCAATTTAGATGATTACAGTGCTTTGAAGAAGTATTCACACCTCTCAAACTTTTCCACATTTTGTCACAAACTTCAGGTATTTCAAAAGGATTTTATGTGACAGACCAACCAAAAAGTAGCGCTTAACTATGTAGTGGAAAGAAAGTGACACATGGTGTTCAAGATTCTTCACAAGGAAAAATCTGAAAAGTGTGGTGTGCATTTGTATTCTGTCTGTTTGTAGAACCACCTCAATGCAGTTAGCTGCTAGTATTTTGGGGTTCGTCTCTACCAGCTTTACACATGTAGGACAGCAGTTCTCAAGTCTTTCCACAGATTCTCAGTTGGATTTAGGTCTGGACTTTGACTGGATTGTTTATAAAACATGAATATGCTTTGATCTAAACCATTTTGTTGTAGCTCTGGTTGTTGTCCTTCTGGAAGATGAATCTTTTTTCCTGGCCTATAGTTTAGGTGGACGACCGAGTCTGGGTAGGTTTGCAGTTGTGCCACACTCTTTCCATTCTTGGATGACAGATTGAACAGTGCTCGGAGAGCATCCTTCTTTCATTGCAGGTACAGTAAAGCCACAACTCTCCACACCTTAATTCCTGTGTTCCTGCTGTGTTCCTTGGTCTTAGTGATGCTGTTTGTTCACCAACGTTCTCTGAAGCCTTCACAAAACAGAATTAATTACACAGAGGTGGACTTCGTTTTTTGTTTAGATGACTTCTAAAGGCAATACCTTTCCACACTCCACATCAAGCTCTAGTAATGAGTTAGACAAAAAAAAAAGAAGCTTTTTCTGATATAAATCAGAGAGAGCGACAGTAATGACAGTCTTAAGTTAAAAACTGTGTGACAAATTGACAGTTTTGTCTGACATAAGGTCACTAAAACATTCATCCTGCTGGCTTTAAAATGCCTGTGCAAATAAATCCAATATTGAATTCGAGTACTATAAAAAATGTATAACCATATTGTTTGACTTGGATGGTTCACATTTTTCTTAGCCTACAATCAAAACACTATTTCACACTTTTTCAGAATAGAAGAACATGGACATTATTAGTGAATATGAGAGATTGGGGAGATTATAAAGCCAAGGGCCTGGGCACCAAAATGGAAAAAGACCCCACTTTTCATACTGAGGAGTGTTAGACCCACAATGAAAGAGAAACCAAATAAGCACATTAAGTCATTATATGTCACATTTTGTCATTCTGTGTGTCTTTGAGGTAATTTTTCATTTCTACATGATTGCTTTGTGTGTCATATTTCTCCACTAAGGTAAGAGATGAGGTGGAAGTATGCAATGGTAATTGCCATTTTTTTGTCTGTTATGCTAAAAAAAAATACCAAGTTAAATGTCATAAAGCTTGGTGGGGAGTCCAAGCTTTGTCAAATAAAGAACCCATTTAGTTTTAGTGTCAACACAAATCCATTTAGTTAGAATTGGGAAATGCAGCCTTGCTCCTGGTGAAGGATGTGTTTTCTGAACACTCCTGTTTCTTTTTGTGGTGGTTTGCCTTTAACTAGTAATTTTTTTATCTATTGACAGCCAAAGTGTCTCTTTGAGGTACTTTTGTTACATTTGGTTTATTTTATATCATTTTGTGACATTTCGGTCTTTTCATTGCGATTTTACATCTATTCCGTGTTCAATTTACGTTATCTTAAATCTGTCATTATTGTGAGTTTCAACCTTTATATGTTGTTATTCCAAGCCCACACATTTAGCAGAAGAGTATGACTGCTTTTTAAAAGGATGTAAGCTTATGAAGGACATCTACACAAAAAAAATAATAGCAATAAGTTGCACAACCACATCTTCAAAGCACCCTTTCCTTCTCTTTTACAATCCGTCCTCGTTGTCCTCTATATATTTCTAAATATGTAGTGAACAGAAAAAAATGTCTGAAGTAAAGTAATTTTTGATCATAGTAGAATTTGTCATGTTTAATCAAACAGAGTGTTCGCCAGTCCCCCTGCTATGCACGCCCCAAGGCGCGCACATCAGAAGCTAGCAGAGAAAGGCCACATTAGGTGTTTGATGGCAGCTGAGAGATGACACAAAGAGACTGTTTGTAACTAATTTGGTTCAGTTCGCCTCACCTAGATTTTAATTATGATTGGGTACTTCAAATGTTTCTACACCATATAAATAGTTACCTTCTTTCAGGCTCTCTGAAGAAGCTGGGCAGGGGAAGGAGGAAGAAATTCGCTAACTAGCTTAGCATAAAGTAACCTACTGTTTGACTGAACTCACAACTCCTGGAAAATGGAAAGTGTGGTTCAGGTGTGATGGCTCATAAAGAATGCTTTCTGGTACACAGACCCTCTAATCATGTCCCTCCATTTATGTAATATCAAAGTCTTTTTTGTTCTCTACACCAGCTGCAGAACTGCTACTAATTGACTTTGAACGGCTATGAGATGTGTTTTACACTCCAGTTCTGAGGCATTCAGAAAGTTACAGGAAACTTCTTGGTTATTAATTTAATTTTTAATAAGTTAAATCAAAATGAAGAGCCCTTTATATTATCATCAACACAAGTTTCCTGCATTTTCATGGTCATACCCATTCATAATTACAGGAATCTGTCTTAATGTCGTTCATTCATTCTGAGCAAAACTGTTCACTTTTCTGATTTGTGAGCAGCTGAAATTGTTCCATGAGCAGCTGCAAATTATTATCTTATTAGTCTTTTTGCCTCGCTCTGACAGATTGCAGCCCAGAGAAAAACATTCAGCAGAAGTGTAGCTCCAGCACAGACAGGTGATTCACGTCTAATGGATGTTAATGCAGCAGACACGACTGAGGATATTCCCACTGGTGCACACTTACAGTTAATTGATAACTGAGGTTTATGAAAAGATGCACACTAAATCATAGCCAATGAGCCTGCCTATAAGGTTGTAGCAGTTTAAAGAAAAAGTCTCCAGGGTCCCTTTAGGATTTCCACAACTAATAAAATAATCCTAAAAATCTTAACTCATGTGACTTTATTTAAGATATTACCACTTCAAATGTGCAGCATTAGGCATAATGTTACAAGACATAATACTGTAAACTTTAATGTCCTCCAAAATAGGTTACTCAATCCTCTTATGACACTCTTGATATCTCCTTACGTTTCTCTTTGATAGTTTCTTTCCTAATGAGGCTTCAGTACTGTAGATGCTTGGATGTGAGTCTGCATTTACTTACTCAACATCAATTATTTGCTGTATGTTGTTTAAAAAATGTAAGTCTTTTACCACTGTTTTGTGCAATTCAGGAAAGATTTAATAGAAGCTTTTCGGAATAAACAACGCTTTTTTTGGACATTAATTTCGGGTACTGTAATTGCATTTTCCTGCACAGCTGTCAGTCACTCTGTTTTGTCCACTTTTTGTTCACAAACAGCCCAATTACCAGAGGAAGATGCTGAGAATTTTCAAATGTTTTGAAATGACAAATGTGCGTAATCTTAATGTCTCTCAGCTATGGTTACGCGTCATTATTGAGGTTTGTCATCCAAAACACGTTGCATACTGACACTTTGGGAAAAGCATGCAGTGTTTAAAAGCTGTATTATTCATTAAATTAACCATTGTTTTCTCACTTTAACCTGCTAGTTTTGATGTTGATGTTTAACCGACTGGTTTTACAGTCTTAACCAACAGTTAATGAAAAAAACAAACAGCTTAACAAAAGTCTCTTGTTTGCTAATCGTAGGCCTGCCTACTTTATCCTCAGGTACTACTCCAACCTGTAATTGTGTGTTTATTTGCTGATAAGACATTTGCTCCTGTTGCCTCCTGAGAAACATTGAGATTATACTCTAACGTAGTTTCTACAGATGTGAAGTTATAATGTTTTATTCTGGTAACTAATTGTAAGAAAATAACAACTCAACCAACAGAGTAAAAAATAAAGGTAACCTTTGATAATTTCTAGAAAGCTTTGGGATTCATAGTTACAAAATTTTGTCCATTTAATTTCCAATGTCCTTCAAACCACAACTTTTTCTGTTTTTATGGCGTGTCTGTGCTTACACATATATTGTTTAAAGTCAAATTCCACCAATAACTAAGTTTATCTCATTTTCTTACATAGTATGATTCAACTAAACACGATTCTTCTATCTTTGTCCTCTTCAAGCTTTTAGTCTTCTCCATTAATTGTTAAAAAATACTCTGTCCTCTTCTAGTGCCTGTGTGTGCAGATGGCATGATTCCACAAAAGATGAGGATCCTAAGAGCTGAAATTGGATTATTGTGACTATACAAACAGATCAGACAAGTTTGGCCACATGATATCCTGCAACCCTGCCACCCATCAGTCAGCCATCTTGTTGTTAGCCAATTAATGGCTGATTACCTGTTTAGTTAGAGCTGTGCCACCTCATGTTACAAGGCCACCAAACCTGCTCTGCACCGGCTGGTTTAAATCAGATTAGTTTCACCTAATTGCTGCAGATCAGATGTGGGGTTTTTTTTCTTTCTCTTTTCTTTTGGCTTTTAGGCAACTGCTGCAGAACAGATTGTTGTTTTTGTTGTTTGTTTGTGTGCAATAAAATTATTGTCTTTTTTTTTTTTGGTCAGGAATGAAAAATAAAGGCACTATTTGCATTTTGTTTTGTTGTAACAGAAGCCATGAATGGATCACTTTGATGTGCATGATGTCACGCAGAAGAAATGCACAGATCCCTTCTCATTCATGCGTTTGCTCACTAATGTACGCATGTGGGGTTGGATTAATGCAGGTTAGTGTTTTCTCTATGTGCATTTTCAAGGACAACAGGGACTTTTTCCACTTCATAGTCAGTTCTTTTATCTCTCTGCTCACTTAAAATGTTTGTTCTTCCTGCCAAATGCGGGCCCATTAATAGTGCATGAATTAAAGAAAAAAAAAAGCAAATAGAAAGCAAAACAGCAGCAATGCATAAATTTATTTAATATTCTCATTGCTTTCAGCACAAGCTGCTCAGTTTGTGCACTGCCCAGTGAAATCATGACAGCTAAGATTAATCTACCTCATTAAAAAGAAACATCACTGAGCACTGTACACAAAACTTTGGTCGTAAACTGTAGGTAAGCGCACTGAAAGAGAGAAGCTGTATCTTTATTTGATCTGTTTATTAATATACGTTTTACTTAAAACAACTGTATTAAATATGAAGTTCATATTGCATGCTGTTTTTGGTCCTGTCTTACATAAGGATGAAATTGTACTTCATAATTCATGACAATGAGAATTTCATGAGAATTTTACCTGGCCTGGAGTGAACTGGATGGACACCAGCCACAGTAACTCAAATTATTAGTGTTTAACTGTGAGAGGGAGGGTGGCTTTGTCCAGCGGCCTTTTACATGTTAAGTGGGGCTAATCTTTTTGTATTACTATTGGCCAAACCAATAATTTCCAACAGGCAGACAGTAGGCTTTTAAAAACTACTGAGAGACAAGAGGAGGGATGGACTCAAGGGAAATCTTCTGCCAAGTGCTAAAATTTAGCTGCTCCTCTATTCACCGTCCACACACAAATGTCCTTATCATTCTTCATCAAAAATTCACATTTAGCCTCTAAAACACACACACACACACATACAAGCACATAAGGCCAGGTGGTGTGGTTAGTGCCAGATCTTGCTCTCTGCTCTCCTGAGTGCAATTGGTAACCTGAGCTGCCTGTTTGAATGACTCAGTTATCCCAAAAGCTTCCTCGCTGCAGAGACATAATGGAATGGTGCCCTAAAAACACTTCCTTTAAAGCTCTCATATCCTCTGACTTTGCACTCCATCACCTTCTGACTGAAATGCGGCAGTGTAGCTCTTATCTCTTTAAGGGGCGTCTCTTAAAAGTTCTCCATGCTCTGATTGGTCCTCAAACTGGTCGGTGGGATCTGAGGCAGAACATTTAAATACGTTTCATGGTGATGTGATTCATTTAAGAAAGAAAAGCTTGGACTACAAACACATCATCCAGTTTCACTTTTTTTTTATGGAGTTTGAATAACTTCACTAAATCTGGACTTTTCTGATCTTTAACAGCACACAAGTTCCATAAAAGACTAAAGAGAATGAAAAAAAATTATAAAGTGACTCTGTTACAGTAATTATTCAGGTTGGTTCAGATATGTCATCATAGTCCCACTTGGTATAAGTCAGTCTGTGTGAATGTCTCATCTGATAAGATATGACACCATTGCTAATTTAGTGTTTGCATTATTTGCTAAGTTTAAATTTAAACTGGAGAACATGGGCTCAAGTCACTGTGCTAGCAACTAAGGTAAACCAATGTGGGGCCCTGAGCAAGCCCTCAACACCTCAACTGCTCCCTGGGCGCTGGAATCTGGCATCCCATTGCTCCTAGCAACTAGGATGGGTTAAATGCAGAAAATAATTTCCCAGCTTGATTAATAAAGTATAATAATAAATAAATAAATAGTTTACTGTCAGTGTTTGTGTTTATTTGTGTGTTTCTTAGCAAGATAACCGAAAATTACTAAGTTCAAAGACATGAAATGTAATAGAGAGTTGGATCATTGGTAACGTTAAATAAATAAATGATTAAATAAATTAATTAATTTAAAAAAAGCTTTTAAATTGATTTTTTGTGATTCTGGACTACTTCTGTTAACACAGGGAAAAGCAGCCTTGGCCTTGGGGATAGACTCTGACTGCTTTTCTTTGTAGATATTTGGCATCATCTTTGGAGAAATTATGTTGACAAACTTGAAATCAATCATTTATAAACATATTAGTGCAAATCAGTTATCTGTTGGCCATAATGCTAAAGCTACTAGCCTAATATGTTTTCCTGCTCCAACACACTTGACTCAAATGGTATCAATCCAACGGCTTGTTGTCAAGTTCTGCACAGGGACCCAGCTGGGTGTGTTGCAGAGGGGAAACAATAGACTTTAAAAGACCTCTAAAGGTGTTCTGTGATATCAGCAGATCCTTTAAGCCCTGTAAACTCTGTGATTGGGGGACTCTATGGACCAGATATGTTTCCTCCAGCAGATGTTTGATTGGATTGATATCAGGAAAATGTAGAGACCACATCAACAAGGCACATTATCCTACTGAAATAGGCTACCGCCATCATGATGCACAGTAGTCAGATAGAGGTGCATGCGGTCTGCAGTGATGTTTAGGTATATGTCACTGTGACATTCAGATGAGTACGAGGACCCAGGGATGTCCAGATCACTGGCCTGGTATCACAGTGCCACTATTAGCCTGTTTTCCTTCCACAGTGAATCTTGCCGCCATATCATCCCCACTTGTAAATGCACATGAAGGAATTGAGTTAATGGTAAACATCATTCATCATAGTATGAAATCTTTGTTTCTTTGCCCCAAGTTCAGCTCATGTGCCCATTGACCTTTTATATCATAGAGCTTTAACTATTAGTGCTACAGTTGTTATTCTGTGGGATCCAACCACATGGCTTTGGTCTCTCTATTTGCAGGTGTTTATTTTGAGTACCTTTATATGCTGTTGCTAGTTCAAGGTTGTCCTTATTTGTACAACCTCAGTCCCCCCAAAAAGATGAGATGTTGTGTAAAATGTAAATAAAAACAGAACACAAACTTCATGAACCCAAATCTTATTTCAAATAGAACATCAACATAAAATATCGTGAAGTGGAGACATTTAACCGTTTCATGGAAAAAAGCTCATTTTGAATTTGTTGGCAGCAACACATTTTTAAAAAGTTGGAAGAAAGCGATGTTCACCATTTTGTAGCATCCTCTCTTCTAACTCTAACAACTTCTCTTCTCTTTACGAGGATTGCATGGTGATCTCTGTTCAGAGTGAAGTGTTCCTGAACCCGTGCAGGGATTTCCAGGACAGAATCATGTCTGTTTTTAATGCAGTGACATTAAAAAGGGCATGAAACCAAATCCTCATAAAACATTAGCATCTGGTTTTGACATTCGGCCTTGTCCTATGCACACAGAGATTCCTCTTAATTCTCTGCATCTTTTAATGATATACACATTGTAAATGGTGAGATCTTAAAAGTATTCTAAATTTTACATTGAGGAACATTTTTCTAAAATTGTTTCACAATTTTTAGGTGCTGTTTGTTGCAGATTGATGAATCATCTTTACATCTGAGAGGCTTTGCATCTCTGAAATGCTCTTTTTCATATCTAATCAATTTTCTGACCTGCTTTTCAAATAACCTAATTAATTGTCAAATATGTTTAATTTTTTTAATTTGTGCCAAATATTTTTCCAACCTTTTGTTGCCCCTGTTCTAACGTTGACATGCGCTGCTGCCATCAAATTCTAAACGAGCTGTTATTTTTCATAACAACAGTCTGAAAAGTTTTGTTACACCTAAAAAATAACGGCAAATATAAAACCTACATTTAGTTTATTGAAGCGACGTCATTAATGTTGCAATTTACTATCAATTTGTAAAATTTAAAAGGGAGATCATTATTTTATTTGAGTGGTAAAAATATAAAATACAGCAACGACTGAATTGCATTTATTAAAAATCCAGAGAACTTGTAAATAAACAATCATAGTAAAATTAGTTTGTACATAGTTCATCAATTTGTTGGTGTGGAAACTCTCAACTTCTATCAATCTCCTTATGCTGTGAAGCTCTCTATCGGTTGTGTGAGGTATTGCAGTGGGAAGACACCTCCTCCCTCCTCCTAATCCCTCCAGGAGCCGGAGCTGCATTCCTCTCCTCTCCACTCCATTCACACGCAGGGAGCCGTCGGAGAGAGAGCACCGCCACTCCGTGACCAGCGTGGAAATGTGCCCAAGTTTTGGAATTTAAAACCATGGCGGGGATATCTACCCTAAGGATCAATTGAATCTGTAAGTACAGTGAAAACTCTCGTGCGAGGCTCCTCTCGCGTAAAAGAAACCGGTTTTGGTGGAAATATTACGGTTATTTTTTTCTCCTCGTTCATTGGTCCGTGTGGTGAGTTTTGCCGTTGTTTTCCCTTCCACCACACAGCTCCCCAGCTTTCGGAGACCGGCTTGCCTAAGAGTTTGAAGAGCTTGACCGTCCGGCCAAAGCTAGCAGTGATTATTTCGTGGAGAGGACGTGTAAAAAAAGCGCTAACATCCACTTATTTAAGTGTGGGATAGTGTGTGGAGCTCTGTGTTTAATGCGCGCCCCGGTTTGACCACCAGTCGGATTGATCCTCTTAAAAAAAAAAATTAAACTGCGGATATATGAGGGTAGCGCGAGAGTTTTTAGCAAGCTAACTTAATTAATATAATAAGAACATTTTCTATTAATTACCACGCGCTGAACACCCGGTGCTAAAAACTAGAACGGTTGTTTTTCTGCTGGTTTGGTGCAGTCTAGGTTATTGTTGGCTTAATGTAAGTGGGCTGCAGAAAAACAGGACTTTTTTAAAAAAAGTTGTAAACAAGAAAATAAACCTCCGGAATCGGCGTTTTGATGGCACGGACGAGCTAGCTGTCTCATCTGGCTCGAGGTGCGTAGAGCTGTTGCGTTGCCAGAGAAGGAATGCCAACCATCTCCACCATTCAGAATTACAGGTATTCAAGGGTCTGACACTCAACTGTCGCCTGGATAAATAGCCCGGAGGGGTGTGAGTGTGTGCTTGTTTCTTCTGTTTATTTAGTCACATTTGAATGTATCCTACCAGTCCTCCTTTAAAAGGACCTGAGGGAGGAGTTGGGTTAGATTTCTGCAGAGGGGGTTACGCGGTGCTTGCTCAAAATCGATTTCCCTCTTAGCTTTGAAATAATTATAAATTGTGTTGTGATTTAAAAAGAGCATTAAGCAGCTAACGAATGAGAGGCAATTTGTAAGCTTTGTTATTCGACAGCAATTGAATTCCCCCTTTGAGCGGGGATGGAGTGGTGAGGGCTGTCCGTGGGTGTGTTGAGTGCGCATTGGTTGTCAGCTATTGAAAATGCTCTCATTGCTCTATCGGATTCTCCTCAGTTCTATTTTTTAATCAAATCCTGGTTAACTAAATTAGTCTACCCACCCCGACCCCGCATGCACCGTGAATTCATTTGGAGCCCATTTTAAGCATGTATTCATGAATCATATTAGATGAGCCAAGGCTCAGACATAATTTTAACCTTCTTTGGGGAGGGAGAGATAGGAGAGAAAGTAGGGCCTGAATGGAGTCTATAAAATATCCGCAGTTGTCCTTAAATATTGATGTAGTAGTCTTGCAGTTTATCAGTTCATATTAAAGAGTGATGTTTCTGCATTGTGGCATCACATGTTAAATAATTAGATTCTAAGTTTGCATTACAGTATGCAAGCTGCAGCCTCTTGTTGACAGTGAAAAGAAATGGTCAGCTTTCAAATGTAAATATTGTGGGAATGAAGCATGATGTGTTTGTTTAAAAGGTGGCGCCCAACCGCAAGGATAGTGACATTTTTACCAAATACACAACAAAAGTGTAGCAACTTGCTTTGTCATAACAGACTTTAGGACTGACAACACGGAGAGGTTAGCAACAACAATGGTGACTCTCTTTGTGCAATTACTTGAATATTGACTTTTTAAATTTCAGTTTAGCTGGAACAAGTGCTAAAATGAAAACATGTTTAATTTTGTTCTCATGAAGGATGCCTATGGTAATTATCAGCTAGTAATGGGATCATAATGATATGTGCACGTTGAGGCATGTCCAAGCAACTACACTCCTCTTGCTTGAATCTAATGGTATTTAACAGCCAATTCAAGTGTGTCTCAAACAATCTCTGAGACATAGTCTATGTTAAGTTATTGTTCCTGTGTGGTTTTAAAAAAAATCTCACTATACAGCTGTTTAAAAAAAAAGAAAAAAGTTTTGTTTTGCAGAACTGTCACCTTGTACGGTATTTTACATAAAAAGCCAACAACCCAGCCAGAAAATTACAAGCAATTTGCCTCAATCATCCCTAATTATGATACAGATCTGCCCCCACAATGGACCGGTGGTGTCATGCATATCAGTCTGCACTGTCCGGTCTGCTTGCTGCTGTAAAAGGGTATATCAGTGATGTCCAAACTTTGGAATTTGAGCTGACATGTGCACTTTGCACCCCTCTGGCCCTGCCTTTGTGCGGCTGTCCCCACATCGCATTCCTCTGGACCTTTGTGTTGGCAGCACATTTAAGGTCTTATTAGATTGTAGTTGGATGACAAAGCAGACGGGCTGTGTGGAAGTGAGAACTTAATTCCACATGGTACTCTTAACAACTGGTTATAAATGTCTTTATAACCAGTTCTGTTTTTATGTATTGATGAGGGATTTAAGAAAAGGGGATTAAAAATTAGGATTTAACGTTGATTCCCAGGGGATTTCCTTCTCTTCAGTGGAAAAACTACCTCACTGGATGAAGGAAATTATTTTGTGAAAAGATGTTTGGTGCATAACAGTATTCTGTGTTGTGTTTAGTGAATTGCATGTGACAGACCAGTATATGGATTGTGTTCACAATCATGATATGTAGTGTCTGTGTTTATTGCTACACTGCAAGATGCAGCTCATTTTCCAGTGTTTCTTACCATTTGGCATTTCCAACCAGTGTGACAACCTCATCTTTAAGCATTTTCTTCTCGCCTTCTCTCGCCCGCTCTCCCTCCACTTCTCTGTCGCTCTTCCTGCCTCTAGACTCGTGCTGTCAATCAAGCTCTTTTTCCTCCTTCACACTCCATTCCCTTGCTTACTGTCACAAGCCCAAGTCCTAGTCTAACACTCTCAATCTCTCCCGTTTTTCCATCCTTCACCTTATCATCAATTCCTTTCCTTTGCCATCAAGGTGCATGGTAGTTCTCATCCTCTCTAGAGACTACCTCCATCTCCCTCTTATTTTCTCTGCAAACTTCTTGGCTGCCTTTTCAGTTTACATGCAGTTCTCCATTATGTTTCTGCTGAAGTGATTGGTCTCCATAGTTTGTCGTTGCATATCTATTGCTGCTCCTTGGCTTAATGCTTATAATAGAATAATTTATCACTGTGAAAGAGGATCCCTTCTCAAACCAATACAGTGGTTGTGTCAGAGACAGTTGGTATACCATAGTCTTAGCTTTTTCCTCTGTGTGTGAGAGCTCTCTTGGCTCACTGGTGCTGTAATACAATATCTGTTTTCATATCATAGCTGGTGAAGATGGGTTGTTTTTATTACATAAGTTTTCATTTGTGTCAGTTATCCTAAAGAGGTTAGCTGGAGTGGCATGTTGCTGATGCAGTCTTAGGTGTATGTCACTTTCACTGTTTATGTCTAGTTCTTACCTTTCTTTATGTCTACATCTGAATTTCCTCTTTTTTTAACCTTTCTCCCTTCCCTAGTTCTGACATCCTCTTCTGCTTTTCCATAGTGTCATCTCACCATCTCTCTCAGAGCCTTGCCCCATCCTGTTTCTCTCTGACTATTTCACTTGGCCTCCATCTGGTGCCCTGAGGCGAGGAGCCACACAGCAGCAGCATTATTAAAACGTACTAAAGAGGGACCAGGAGCAGGGCCCTATTTGAAGACCCCGTTCTACACATGCATCCACACACACTTTACCCCCACATCTCTTACGGTACTAACGCCTATCCAGCCGACAAGCCTTAATATAAAATAAACTCACTTGCCAATACCTGGCGGGCCTGTCTTGACTGACTGCTCAAATTGGAATGACCTCCATTTGGCCCAAATAAGAAGCTGGGATTGGGAGTCAGTGGGTGGTGTTGAACTGCAAAGTGCTGGTGCATTACCAATCATTTCAACAGATGAATTTGCAGGTGAGCCAGCAGCATAAACCCTCATCACTGCCAATCAGGGGCAAATTTCAAGGTAGACAGATTTATCTACAGGCTTTACTTTTTCTTTCTTTTTTTTTGTTGTGAAAAAGGAAGCTGTGTTCAGGGCTGACGGCTTTATTTTGGTCTCCAGCTGAATTAGAGAGCTTGCAAGATGTGCACACCAGTGTGGAGAATCTGACATGAAAGCTCAGTCTGCGTTGTTTGATGCCTTGACCTCTCCTTTTTTTCCCCTTGTTGCATCCCCTACTCCAGTTGTATCCAGATTGATTTGACCAGAGCAGTGGCAGAGAAGAAATGTCTGCAGCCAGGAAATGTCTCTTCTCTTTCTTTGAGGAAAGCAGCCTTAGTTTCTCCGTCTCTGTCGTGCTCATCCAAGTGAACTGTCTGTTATGTATAATTAATTTTCTCCTCTCCCAGTTTATTTTTATCGCCCACTTTTAACAGTTTTCTTCAAAGGACCCCTCCCCCGCTTTAGTCCTCCTTAGTGCCTGCTGAAAGTGACAGCTGCTCGGGTAGGGGAGATGCTTTTTGAAGCAGGCACTAAAAAGGCCACTCACGCAAGACGACTTGGAATAGAAAAATCTCTGCCAGTGTGACAGTATCAAAAACATGCCTGCTAATCTGGCTGCAAATTGAAAATAAGTTTTACTGTAGCCTGCGCTGCCTGTTGGGGAACAGAATTACACGCTTTTGTTGCTGATAGGTTTGCTTTGAATATAAAGCAAAGTGACAAGACTGACTTGAGTGGGGTGCATGGACATTTTCGTGTCTGCATTTTTCTGATTGTGGTTTCTATTGAGTGGAGCACCACATTAAAATGTATTTTCTCCTAAAGCCAAATCGACAATCTCTCATTTAATTTGTGTAATGGGCTCTCATCCATACCAAAGAAACATAGTCATTGGTTGTGTTTGACCCTCAGCTTGTCACTGCTTGGATTGAGTTACTGTCATCCTCAGGGTTCTGTTGGAAGATCTGCTTCCTCTTCTGACCCACTGGCCTTGTGTAGAAATCCCACCGCCGCTTCTGCTAGTGGGCTCAACCTCAGCATCTGTGGTTTCCTCCCTGGCATGCTAATACTCTTGTCAGCATTCTGTCCATCTCCCTTCAGACACGGACTCAGACA
Source organism: Rhadinocentrus ornatus (assembly GCA_037177495.1). Lineage (NCBI taxonomy): Eukaryota > Metazoa > Chordata > Actinopteri > Atheriniformes > Melanotaeniidae > Rhadinocentrus > Rhadinocentrus ornatus. The sequence continues at coordinate 30,282,138 of JBAMHW010000003.1, forward strand.
GGCAGCCTGGGTCCCCAATTTGTGGGGACATGAAAAATGCCCTCTCTTGTTGAGTTTGCACTTGTGAAGAAGAGCCTGGCTCTGCAGTCGATCAGGAAGTCACAGTTCCTTCCTGTAACAGAAGACAACACCTTTACTTGTCATCTGCATTGTTGACTAATATTATTGCTGAGGCGTGCATCTGACAGGATGTTGTGTAGCACTTAAGTTTATTCCCTTTATGTACAATTTTATTACTTTTTAAAAAAAAATATTTTTGGGATTCAGTCTTCACATGTAAGGTCCATTTATGTTCTACATTATAGACTGATATGGAGCCTTTCAACCATCTTCTGCACCCTTTACACATTTAATTTGGTTTGTTTGGGGGGCTCTTGTGGATGTGTACCCCGGCACAGCAAACCAGTAGTAGTAGTACCAGTGGAAACTGGGGTGGTGTTGAGCTGTATAGCTGCCATAAGAAAAAGGAGCCACAGTGTATTTAATGACTGCACAGACCACTGCTATCTATTGCACTGCCTCCTTTTATGTCTCTTTCTGAGAATGTACATTATCATGATCTCTTCCATCGTCACCATGTTTGATTTCTGAAACTTGGAGGTTAACTCTGAACTCTGCCATGGCCTTTGGTGGATTTATTGCCTAAGAACCATGCCAACGAAAAGTACACATTGATTCAGATTCAGATTCAACTTTATTGTCATTGCGCATGTCACAGGTACAAGGCAGCGAAATACAGGTTGCATCTC
>JBAMHW010000003.1:30291835-30338152 GCA_037177495.1 Rhadinocentrus ornatus
TATCCTGTGTTTTTTACCAGTTTTTATCAATGACATCCCCCCCCCCCCCCCCCCACACACACACACACACTTTATTTTTTCCCCTTCCCCGTTAGTTTACAAGTCAACCCCAGAAAGCAAAGCATTCAAAAACAGTTTTGAAGTGGGAGTAATTATCTGGCAGTGTTAATATTTGGCTGCTCCCACACCATTAGAATTATAACCCCTCTGAGTAAATTTTTGTTTTGAAAATAATCATGTGTGCCCTGACGCATGATGAGTCTGATACTGCTGTGGGAGTTTCAAACCAATTTTATTTAATGCTGTAAAGCAATAAAAGAGAGTTATAAAGACCACAACTTTTGTGTATAAGGCAAGGACTGCCAGTTGTGTGGAGGAAAGAAGTTTTCCCTGTCAAGGCTGGTAAATGTAAATAAACAGTAGGATAATTTTCCTAGCACCCATTGCTTGGTTTGTATCAAATGAAATTCCAACGAATCAAAGCAGAAATCTGTTAGACATGAAAAGCTGTGAGTCTGCATGACCAGACAAATCATTTTACTTCTTAATCACCAGACTTGCTGGCTTCGTTTTCCATCTATTGACCAATTGCTGTTAAGACTCAGTTCTGATTCAGTTCAGTCTCTTTTGTTGAATCCACAAAGGTCAAAGAAGATGAAGAAACCTGCTCTTAAAAATCTTCATGCTTCGATATTCAGTTGCTTTGTCCTCACTGTGTCCCTGCTGTTTCTGAAACAGCCCATGAGTTAGTAGTTATGGAGTGCCACTCCAACAGATAGCTGGCCTCTTCCTCTCTCTCTTCCTCTCTTTCTCCCTCCCTCCCCATCTCCCTGACCTTGCGTCGGCGTGTGCTGATGAGCGCTGAGTGGATACACTCATGAGTGGTTTGTGTGTGCATGTGTGTGAGGGCTATAGAAACTGTGGGAGCTCCATTTGTTGTGTAAATGCAAGCCGCTAATTGACTGCTGGGCACGCAGCCTCTCCTTCAGCGGCTGAACCCTGCCCTCCGCCGGGTCCTGGGGATCCTGCCAGGGGAATGTTTGCCCCCTCACACACACATCCACACACGCTCTCAACAGCCTTCCTTTCTCTCTTTTCCTCTGCTGGAGCGGGCCTGGCACTGAGCCAAAGTGAGGATGGGCTCAGTGAGGCCCTCTCTGTTCCCTCTGTCTCTGTGATGAGTCCTTGTAATGAAAAACTACTCGGCATTGACTCATAACAGCACGCTGTGTTTTATGATGCGCTAGCTTGATACAGCTTATCATCTAAGAATTATCTATTTTTATTCATCATAATTGTAAGATGCATTTGATCATCCTTAAAACAAACAGATTATGGTAAATATTTCTGAATAAGTAATGTTTTTACATGTGTTGTTTGCACACAGAAACAATGCCACAGGAAGATAAAACATCCCTCAAGAAATGAAATCTAAGTTTAAATGATCAGGGTTTAGGTTTGTTTTTATTTGTAGATCAGTAAAGCCCTAGCCACAGTAGCCATGTCCATGTTAGCCTCAGTGATAAGCCCACATGAGACATGTAGCCCAACTGTTTGCTGGCTGGAGGCCCAGATCTTGCACACATGCATCTACTCACACTTATACAGAGACTGACAAATGTTGCCCAGCTGGGCAAGCAATATTTTGCTGCTTTCAGAGGGGTATATGTAACTGTATGATTTAGAGGAAGGATTCATGATAAAGATTTTATGGTACCCAAGGTGATGGGGGATTGGGATAAAATAGCATTCGATGGGAGCTGCATAATGATGCTCGTATATTTAGTTGAATTCATGCAAGCACATGATTTGTCATGCATATAGTTGCCTGGTTACAAGCTATAGGCTCAACACCAAACCACAAATATCAGCGTCATCAATGTGTCACAATTAGCGCAGCCGGAACGTAGCACATGCACCTGGGGAAAATTGGCCGTACAACTGGTGGTGTGCTATTCCCACCAAAAGAAGCCATTCTATTTATTTATTTGTTTCTTTTATTCATTTTCATCAAAACGTTTTTTAAATATTTATCAGATTTTCTCGTCACTATTCTTTGTCAGTATTTATTGACGTCACCCAGGTCTTTTAAGTTGATTTCTTTGTCTTTTTTAAATCAGTTATGGTAAAACGTGGTTGACTGAAGGGTTGAACATATATAATTCGGTGTCCCGGCCCAAAAGAATTTTTTTAGGAGCAATTTTGTTTACAGAACAAAGACTTTATTATCCATCATACTTATTGTTTTTGGTTGTGTTTGGTTTTCATTCATTGTTAATGAGACTCACCACTCTTTTTGAGTGGTGAGAGGGTCAGGTGCATCTTAACAAACGGTTCCCAGGCTGGATTAACTATGCATGCTGGAGAGGATCCTTCTCAGGGAACATGTATGGATGTCTAGTTTTAGCATATTCAAGTAAAAAAATCTAGGCAAGTGGTTAAACTGGGCCAGTTCTTAGTAATTGTGTTTTGTGTTATTAATGATACATGGAAATGCAATCAAATTAACAATAGTTGGAAAAATCCACACAGCACAAGTCCTTCCGTACTTGGGTTTTCCCATAGCTAAGTCCATTGTTCTGTTGTGGTAAACGTCTGGGAACACAGAGAGAGGAACGGACAAAACAATAAACTGACACGTTCTCGTTACACTCTGTTTAGACTGTAAACACAAAAGAGCAAGAGTGAGTGTGTATGTGTTCATGTCTGTGTACAAGCCAGTAAACTTCAGTCCCGGGACAGAGAAAGGAGGAGAGTTGCAATGCACGACATGGTACGTAAACAAGTAACTTTATAAATCCACTGAGGGAAATTCTAATGTTGTACAAGAGTTTTTATTGTTAATTTATTTTTCATTTATATTTTTCATTTATATAAATCAATAGTTCAATAGTAATCAATAGTAATTAGTCAGGAAGGACCTCCTTTATCTTTCTGTGTTACAGCAGACTTAAAGAAGCCTCTTACTAAACACACTTCAGAAGGTTTTAGGAATTGTCCCTTATGTTCTGCAGCTTGTTCAGCATTCTTCTTATCCCAGCACAGAACCATCCATTTTTAATGATCTTCACTTCTTCTAGACGTAGTCTGCTCTTTTCCTCCTTGTAGATGCTTATGTGTTGCATTTCCAGTCTAGTCTGTTGTCCAGCTGAACTTCCAGGTGTTTATATTGCTTCTCCTCTTCTTAAATTTGTTCATGTTTAAGATTAGGGGATTGTTTCTTTACCATCTAACAAGTTGACTGTACTCAGCTTCTTGTCCATCATTGATACACCCCACAACTGCAGAGTAATCAGAGTATTTCTGCAGATGACAGGACTCAGAGTTTTACTAGAAGTCTGAGGTGTGAAGAGACAAGGTGTGAGGACAGTCCCGTGTGATGCTCATGTGCTGCTGATCACCATCTTAGACACGCAGCCTTGCAGTCTCAAAAACGGTGGTCAGTTTGCTAAACTGTCATATATTTAGGCAATTGTGGAGACACCTGAATTCTCTATAGTTTCTCACATGACAGTACAGGCTGCATTGTGTTAAAACCACATGAGAAATCAAATGACCTAATTCACCTGATTTGTCCAGATCAAAGCAGGCAAAGAGACGATGGGATCTTCAACCCCAAGCCCAGTACAGTCAGCAAACTGGTATGGGTCCTAAAAGGTGTTTATCTGCTTATTGAAGTGAGCCAATAACAGTCTCTCCAGGACTCTCATGATGAGAGATGTTTGGTCTGTGGTCAGTTAGGACAGTGGATGAGATTGTTTAGGTACTGGAACAAGGCAGGAGAAGAACTTCCTTCTGATTCCGGCTGGTGTTAAAAAAGTGCCGGAAAGCCAACATAGCTGTTCTGAGCATGCTTTCAAAACCATGGGGCTGACACGGTCTGGACCTGCATCATTGCTCCATTTCAGTCGCTCCAGCTGCTTTTTCACCCGACTGAAGGAGACTCTGTTCATGTTTTTAATCATCCCATTAAAGATTCCAAATGGCAACTAAATCGTTTAACATTCTTGTCAATTAACAAATGCTGAAAAGCAGCATTTTCAGCTGGTTTGGTGGGGTACTTATACAGTTTATTACAGTGTTTGTTCTCAGTTGGCATGAAAATGGTAGTTGACTTTAACTGGCCCACACTTAAATGTAAAGTACTCTTATTTTAGGCTTATTCATTCTGAGGGCTGTGAATGAGACTCAAAGAGACAAAAGCAAGGATTTCACATCAAGCTCACCATTTGGGCTCTAGAGACAACAACAATAGGATTAACAAACACGCTAAATAGCTCAGGCCTGGGCCAAGCCTCTTATACTGCCACAAGGTCCTTTTCATGCATGCTAATATGGTAACCTGTTATTTAAATATAATACACTTTTTCCACACTTTTTTTTTAAAATTCTTATTTACCTATTTTGTAGAACATAAAAAATAGTTAATTTATTTAGACAAATTTAAAATAAAATATAAATACATAAAAAAATTACAACAATTTTTTAAAAGGAGCATTTTTAAAGGACTGTGTGGAAAAAGTGCCACTGAAAATATCTAAGATATTTTGATGAGTGCCTCTCTTTACGTCGCAACATCATGAACTCAGTGGAGTTTTAATTCCCATAGTTGCTCAACAAGTGTGATTCACTGCAGCTGCAGCAGGACAACAAGAAAATCTAGTTTCCTAAAGTAGGAACAAACGTCAAAAAAGACAGGAAATGATTGCACTGTCTAGAAAGTTGCTCACTGTTAAAAATAAATATATTTCCTGTTTTGTTACCCACTGTAATGTCCTCCTCTGCAGACCCATTTACTGCCAATAAAGTTTATTGAATCATATTGACTGTACATGGAAGAGAAGAGGAAAAGGGGGAAAGAAAATGGCAGAGAGGCTGGTAACTGAAGCAAAGGAGTAAAAAGTGGAAGTCAAACTAAGATACGCACAGACTAGTAATAGAGACAGGGGAAGAGCAAATTGCTCTTCTTCCATCCCTTCCAGCTATGCCAGTAGGATTGCAGCCAGACAAGCAGTGTTGAATCTGAGTCAGCAAGAGTTGAAATGGGTCCCTACCCTACAGCCTGGGGGCCACTCATCACACACAGTCTCACACAGGCGCAGCGTCAGACCTGTAGCCCTATTCTCCCCAGCCCTCCAGCTCCAGCCCTAACTATAGCTGTTCAGCCAACCACTCTTAATTAGTAGCTACCGCTGCCGCCTGCTCTGTCCCGGCGCCACTGTGGTGAAGCCCCAGCCCCACGTCTCTGTGTGTGTGTGTGGTGGGTTTGTGTATGTGTTTACTCTGTACGTCAGCTGTACTGTTGCCTCTATTCGCTCTTTTCAGAGTGCGTGTGCACAGCTCCTCTGTGATATTACAGGTGGAACAGGAAAAGTGAGGTAAAGACTGTAGATGGTTATGTTTGCTTTGCAGACTGTGAATCATATACTTGCACCACATCCTTGTCTCTTGAATCTCTTTTTAAACTTCCCATCTATCTTCTTTTGGTGCTTGAGGAAGCTGCTGGTTTTAAAACTGCCAATGGCGATGGAAACTAAAAGGCTTTCTTTGGTTCCGCTTCTTGAAGATCACACAGAGTAAGTGCAGGAGATGTGTTTTGAGAGTCTGAAGAGACCCCAGGATTGTCAGAGAAATTTATATTGCCCTTATTTCCAGTGTTCTTAGGGCAAACTTTAAGTAACTCCAGACTGAAATGTGTACATAGTTGTGTGTATTTACAACTTGTCTGTACTCAAAGTGCCTGCAGGAGACTGATACAATGCTGCATGTTGTACTCTAGTCTTCACTCTCCCTGATTTTCATCGCATGCTATTGTGTTCACGTTGGGAAGTGGCAGTGAAGGTCCTGTCCATGCTGTGGATCAGGCTGACACATGTCTCCTTGAGGACCCACCCCTGTACAAACACATAACTGGGATACCTTTTCTTACCAGACACCACAGCCACTGGGCTGCTAATCAAGACCATGTTACAGAGAGAGAGAGAGAAGACAAGCTTAGCTCAGCACAGGAAACACACACAGCTGGAAAACAGACAGTGGATGAAGTATAACTATTCCCACATGTATGTTTTCCATCCATGCACTTTATATCTGTGCCTGGAGAAACACAGTGACCCAAATTTCAGCCACTTTTTCTCTCAGGCTGGATATGGGCCACACAGTCGTCACGCTTGCTGGATCAAACACCTCTAGCATCGTCTGCCATTGCCATCCATTCACAGGCAATGACAATACTCCATACATTGATGGATGACTTACAAATCCACAGTGAAGTGAGATTTGGTTGTGTGCTCAGCTGGGAGCTTGTAAACTAAATGGTTACAGCATGGCGCTGTAGTTGAGGCTTTCCAGGAATTCTCTTACTTGACATGACAACAGCTTTAACAGGGTTATGGTGGCAACCAAAGCAGTCATAGGCTCTCTCCATAATCTATCCATCCTTTTTACCTCAAGTCTCCAGTTTTTCTTTATCTCTTCTGCTTCCTCAATGAATAAGCTTAAACAGAAGAATGATGTTGTAGTTAGCTGGTTAAGCTTCATATGTAGCAGCACAATATCCCATCTTTAGTAATGTGTAACTAAACAAAAATTAGATGAAAATCAAGACTGATGAACTGAGTCTTAAACAGGCTTTAGAGACCCAACAATTTTCCTTGTCAGCTCTCATCTGGGTTTTTGTGTCCCTCTCTGCTTTTTTCAGGAATGATTAACCTCCATCATGAAGACAGTTAATTTTAACTTGTGTACTGGTTGGTTGTGCTTTAAGAGAATATATGTGTATATATTTGTTTTTCTTTGCCTAAAGAGGAGGTTTTCTGCATTGCAACTATGATTTAGTTGTTTGCATTTAAGATGCTAGTCTTTTGGGTGAGCAGAATTGGCTTGAATATAACAGTGCTTTGTTTTGTCAGATTTCTTTGTTATTGCACTTTAGTAATTGCAGTTTTTTGCTTTACATAAACACAGTCAGGAGAAATGGGTTCACTTTGTGTTTCCCTTGGAAAGGTCAAGGTATAAAGCAAGACACCTCTTCAACACATTCACAGTTTATTTGTCACTTCGCAGAAAATCTGCTTTCTCTCAGGTGATTGAACTGTAATCCTGCAGTATGAGTGTTAGTGAGTTTTAGACAATTGCTGAAATTCAAATGAAGCATGTAGGCTGACACTTGAAGTATTACTCTCTCGAGGGAGAAACTGGGTCCTTCTTAGGATGTCTTGCACTGCTTGGGCATGGCAGGTACAGGTCACCACTCTGGTGGTAAGTTCTTTTCACTGAGTGAGTGTTAACCTTTTCTCCCTTTTGAAATCACACAAGATTTAACAAGCTAGAACAGATCATACAAGCCATCCGTCAGCACATCAAGGGAAGGGTCAGCCTACCTGCAGAGGAAAGTGGATTGCAGTGCTGCGAGGGAGGCGGCTTAGTGCAGAATCCCATTATCAAATGGCGTTTGTCAAATAATAGGTCAAGGCCTACTAGTACCATTAAGTTGTGGTGTAGCTCCAGAGCTCTTTGGAAGTAATATTGCTCAGTACAAAGCATTTTGACAAAAAAAAAAAAAAAAAAAAATTGTGTTCAAACATTGGTCTGTAGGAAATGCTCGATCTTGATTGGATTGCACAAAACCAGTATAAACATAGCTTAATTATTTATTTTATTATTTAGCCACATTAAAATGCTGAATTTGCTTCCAGCTAGGGTATGTACTTAAATATTGCCATCATCTGATCTCTATAAATTGCAGAAACGCTTGAATCCCACATGTCTGTGCTCCATCCTGGCATACATACCAGCCTTTCTTGCATCATTACCAATGTTATCTACCTCATTTTGAAGCAGAGCGACCTAGCTTGCCTAAATATCCAAACAATGTATGATAATGGCGTTCAAATAACGCGTCTGACATATTTTCAATCTGCTGTGAAAGTGGTGGTGAGTGGCTGAAATAAGCGAGGGATTTGGGAGTTATGAGTGGCAGCTGGTCTCTGGGGGACCATAGAACATGGCAGGTCATTTGTGTGGCTAGTACTAGTGTGATATATTTATATGCAACTCTGAGGTGCTTGGCGGAGAATGCAGAGGATGGGGTGGAGGGAGCGAGGCACTAATTCAGCAGGCTGGCCTGATGTATAAACAGAGGGGGGAGTTAATCAGACTGTGGCAAGTAACATTTAAACACATTCAAAGCCACGGGTAGTAGAATATTTCTTACTCTTTCTTTTCTCTGTACAATATGCTGTACTTTTAGGGTTTTTCCAAGAAAAGTTAGTCTTAGATGTGAGTTCATTTGTCAAAAATTTGGGCAATGTATATGGAAAGGTACTGATCAACCACAGGCTGGTAACATTTAGTCTTCCTTTAAGTCACAGTTACACCACAGATTGTTCACATCTGGCTCATCATAGTGTTGCTAATATATTTAGTTGTCTCCTGTCTTCTTCCCTCTCTTTGCCTCTTTGTCTCTGGCATTCCTCTCACTCATCACTCTTCCTCTCATCTTCCCCCGCTTGCACCGGTTTTTGCTTATCTCTCTTCCTCTGTGCTCACATTTCTCTTTTCCAACACATCTCCCACTGTGTTTTTCTTTCCCTCCATGTCTGCTCTTATCCTCCTCCACGCTCTCCTCCTCCCTGGAGCTCTACCTCGTCCTGGGCACTGTTCCTGCAACACCGACAAGCTCTTTATACACAGTTTTGGCTTTGTTTCCAATCCACCTTCTTGTCACTTGTTCGCCTTAGACATGGTAATAACTAATATAAACCTAAATGAGACACAAAGACCATTGGGCACCCACAAAATACAGGCACACTCCCAGTTTACACTTGCGACAGCTTTAGTAATTATTCTTTGTGCCAGGTTTAGCAGTCCCTGTAATATGACCAAATGAACTTGTGCGCACGGTTGCTGTGTATTTAGCTGAACATCCCTACTCTCTTCCTTCGTTTGCCCCATGACTGACTCACAATGGCTGATGTTACTTGTCCGTCTGGACTGACCAGTATGCCCGGCCCTTCCTTTTGGAGTGGTTCCAAGAACAGCTAGGCGTCTCACATACTGTTCTGATCACGTTGGAAGGAAGATCGAATTCTACTTGGACTGCAATGCTCAAAGTCTTAGCTCATGCAGATCCTGCTTAACCCAAGAGAATTTCTTTCTTGATTAGATCTTAAAATGATCACTGTTGGACAAAACTGAAAAAACCCCTGATAAGATTAACTTGTCTGTGATACCTGTCTGGTTTACCTTAATTTAGTTAAAATAGAAAACGCTAATAAAAAAAATACATTTTCAGACAGGCAAAAATACAAAAGTACTGAAGCACAGCATTAAAACTCCTACATATGCAGGATCCTTGTGAAAATTGCAGCTTGGAGTATTATTTGGGAGCACTTTGAGTTGAAGTGTTGTGCGTTATGTGACCTTTGTTGCCCACTAACTGGAAAAAAAATCTCTTTTTGCCAAACATGCACGGACAGATAGCTCTCCTCTTATCTCCCTCCATTCCTTTTTGTTGCAGCCTGCTGCCTATCTGTAAAAGTATTACCTACTTCTGTTGTCTCATTCCTCCATCTATTCCCATGTTTCTCTTCTACTTTCACCACCACACCTTTTCAATTGCACTTATGTCTTCCCATTTTCAGCCTCATCTATATACTAATTCCCAGCTAAATATATATACACCCACATCTCCTTTTAAATTTTTTCCACTTTGTCTTTGAGATTTCTATTTCTCTTCTTAAGTTTTCTACAGTGGTCTTGTAAAGACAAAGCAAGTTTATTAATATAGCCCATTTCATGTACAAAACAATTTAAAGTGAGAGATCAACAGGCGGATCGGCACGGTGCCTGCAGTGATCTTTCGTGATGTAGAAAGAGCTAAGCCAAAAGGCAAAGCTCTCGATTTACTGGTTGAGCTACGTTCCTACCCTCACCAATGGTCATGAGCTGTGGTTAGTGACAGATCACGATTACTAGCGGCCGCATACTAGCGGAGTTTTGTCCATAGGGTGGCCAGGCTCTCCTTTAGAGATAAGGTCAGCTTGGTGAGCCGAGAGGGGCCCAGAGTAGAGTCGCTGCTCCTCCGCACCGAGAGGAGCCAGATGAGGTGGCTCAGGTACCTGGTCAGGACACCCCCTGGATGCCTCCCTCAGGGAAGACCCAGGATGCACTGGAAGGACTACATCTGTTGGCTGGCCTGGGAAGGCCTCGGGACTCTCCTGGACAAGCTGGCGAATGTGGCCGGTGAGAGGGAAGTCAGGGCTTCCTGCTTAGGCAGCTGCCCCAGCGACCCAACCCTGGATAAGTGGTAGATGCGATAGGTTGATGGATTGATAGACAATTCAAAGTTCTTTACATAAAACATTAAAAATGCTGCTTCTCCATATTTTGTCTGGACCCTGGTCTTGACTAGTTGACCAGAGTCTCCGGATCTAAGAGCTCTGCTAGGTTTATATTCTCTGAACAAATCACAGATGTATTCTGGTCCTAAACCGTTTTGGGATTTGTTAATGATTAGAAGGATTTTAAAATCTATTCTTTGACTGACTGGAAGCCAGTGTAAAGATTTTATAACTGCTGTGACGTGTTCACATCTCTTAGTACTGGTTGAAGCTCTTGCAGCAGCGTTCAGGGTGAGCTGTAGATGTTTAATGCTCTTTTTAGGAAGTCCTGTTAAAAAACAGTAATCCAGCCTACTGGAGATCAATGCATGGATGAGTTTCTCTTGGTCTTTCTGTGAGACTAAACGTTTAATTCTGTTGATGTTTCTGAGTTGGTAAAAAGCTGTGTTAGTAACAGCTTTGATGTGGCTGCTGAAAGTCAGATTTGAGTCTGTCAACACTCCAGGGTTACGAACTTGGTTGGTGAATAGATTAAGAGCAGAGGAAGTGAAATGGTACAAGTAATGATGCTGTAATTGTCAGTAAAGACTTCTGATTTGGAGACGAGGTGTTAGTAACATTCACCCACATATACATACAGACACTTTCGTCTCTGTCTCTGTTGCTGCTTGTAAAGTGAAGAGGTGATGCATGCAATGTGAAATGTGTGTGTGTGTTGGCGATCAGGGACAAGACAGGAAATCACCAGAACTTAGAAGCACCTATTCAAACACACACTGCCTGCTGGCTGGAATAAAACAGGACTCTGTGTTCTTGAGTGTTCATGCTGTTGTGAATTTTCCTGTGTGTTGCAGTGACTTTGGGTCCACGTCTTTCTGGCTGATCAGTTATCTTGTGTAAAAGTTTAGGCTCATATTTTTTTTATAAATCTGCTGGAACAGCAACATCATAGAGAGGCAGAGGAAGAACCTGGACAACACCAGGAAGTCCAGCTCTGTCCGGCTGTTCTTTGGACTCAGTGCAGGAAGTAGGTGACAAAAGGGTCCTGGCAAAACTGACATCTATGCTGGACCATGAGTCCCACCCCCTGCAGGACGCCCTGTCTGCTCTGGAGAGCATCTTCTGTGACAGAGTGATCCATCCTCGCTGTGCAAAGGATAAATACTGCAGGTCCTTCCTACCTGCAGCTCTCAGACTTTACAATAAACACATGTAAACTGTGTTGTAAACATGTTTATGTACATATTTATATACTGTACATACTCGCCCTGTCAGACCATATACTGTACATATTATTAGTTATTGTGTGTGCTTCTGCTTACTGCACCTATACTGTTGCAACAGAGACATTTCCCCACTGAGGGACTAATAAAGGTTATTATCTTAACTCTTATCTTATTCTAATCTAATCCTATTCTTAAATATGTTGCAGTGTATAGCTTAATTCAGTAAAAACTTGTTTTTCTCATAATATAATAAAAAAATTGTCCACACATAAGAAATGACCTGCATGTTTATGCTAAATAGAGGTAATGTTTATGCCTCATAGGTAACCACCATGTCTTAAATTGATTATCACTTTATTTCCCTTTGAAGAACTGTATCCTCGTCCCTCCAAGCTGGGACATCTGCTTTTACCCAGCTGTCTTGTGACCCATTGGGGGACATAAATTAGCAAAACACCATGTGACACAAGCCACACGCCTGTTTTAAAGTATTTAGAGCAGGGACAAAGCCATGCAGTCATAACCAATGATATGGTTAGTGATACTACTCAAGAGCATACATCTGGAAACAGTATGGCCTTAATGGACAAAGATGGATAAGGATGCTGTCTTAGTCAATTGTGAAGCAGCCCTATTCCCCTGTCTGTGCGTTTTTTTGCGTGTGTGTGTGTGTCAGCGTGCACATGAAAGTTTTTACTTTTCCGGTATTAAAACAAAGCAGGGCATCTATTTGAGGCACTAAATGATGCAATAATTCAGACTGAGAAGCAGATGGTCAGTTTATCTGTTTTGTTTCAGGGAGAATATTATCTGCAGACCATATTGCATGTGATGAGGGACCAGAAAAATTCACAGCTGACAAGATGTGGCACAGATTAATTCTTGGACTTGTGTTTGGTCTCTGTGTTCAGGTTATATCACAGTTTTTTCTTATGTAATCTCAGAGGGAATAATAAAAAGAAATCATCTGTCGTTATGTTCCTTTGGCATTATAAAAAACAAAGAATCCACAGATGCAACGTGGTGATGTGGATTGAAATACTCAACAGGAGACAGTCAAAACACAATATGACCTATACAGTGGATCATCTTCATTAGATGAAACAGAGAAAGTTGGAGGGAGTTGTAGTTGAGGACCACAGTGTTTGGTAATAAGCTGTTTCAGGCTGAGCGGGCTGCATTCCATAATCGTGAGCTCAGAGAGAGAATAAAAGCAGCTCTACAGAGGAACTCGCTGCCTTTGTTTCTAGAGAAAGAGCCGTGAACACAGTTTGTCTTTGTGGGAACAGTACAGTTTACATTTTGCTTCTCTAAAGCAGTCACTGTAAGGCTCTGTATCATTTATATGCATCAGTTATAAACTGAATGTATCATATTTCAGTTCTAAATCACTCAATTCACTGACTGAACCTTTTCTCAACTGTGGTTTCATTATGTCAACACCTGTAGAACCAGCTTGGACAGCTAAAACCACAATTTTCTCACTGTAAATAGAAAATTAGCAGGAGAAGCTTTGTGCCGTTTTTAATAAAGTGACTATGATCATGCAAGTTTTCTGGGAGCCTTTACCCTCGGGCCTGACTTTGCTGCAACTCTGGTTTGGATTTTCAAAAAATCTGACTTCCAGATATTGTTGTCTGGTGTCATTTATGTCTTCCACAATTGTTGGTTGCTGATGACATTGGACAGATTTTCATTCAGAAGCACAGACTGGTCCATGAGAGTGGAGCAAATGGTTTGAAACATTTTATAATGGATGATAAACAGTTCTTTCTGTCAAGAGTACAGCTGGGTTCCAGTGGTCATGGATATAGCAGTAACACTTGAAAGTTTAGAAAAAATATATAATTAGTTTTCCTAAAGCAAAAATGATACCTGAATGCACAAAAATGGGTGGAAATGTACAAAAATCTTGCCCCTAGCCTGAAACATAAAACCAAGACTGCAAGTACTGTTTATCTCTTTAGAGAAGATGCGTTCAGGTTAAGCTAACATCTTGTTGCTGCATGTCATCGCCTCCTCTGATCATCCATCTTCACCATTGTTTGCTTAAAGCCATGTCAAACACAAAGAGCATTAGCTTAATGCTCTAGACAAATGTATAAGACTTAGTGTGGTCTTGCTTTAGTGAGCTGGTGGTGAATTTCTAATCTGTAACCACACTATTAGACTTTTTATGATTTTTACAATACAGACTTTGGCCTTGGCCTACATATAGCCTACCTCTCCTACCTAAGCATATACACACAAACACACTGACAGACTGGATTTGTCATGGAAAGAAAGACCCAGTCGCACAACCCAGTCATGAGATTAAGAGTAAACCACTAATCTGACGGTGCCTGCATGATGTGCTTGTGTGTCTGTGTGCTCTCTTTTAAATGTGGGTTGGTTTTAGTTGATTCCCGGTTCAGCAATGCTTCATTCTGTCTGAGCAGATGGAATGAAGGCCTTTTGTTTTGTAAGGTATTTCACCCCAGAGGCAAGAAATGGGGAGGAGTAAATGCGCTTCCATGCTTTAAATTAGGTGTGGTGGAATTTGTATTTTAGTTTTGTATTTTGCTTATTGGAATGAGTCTACAAGACACAGAACAGCGAGAGAGAGATGCACAAAGACGTGCGCTTTTCAGCAAAGAGCTTTTCAGAAGAAAAAGGAGAGTGGTGGATTGTATGGGGATTATTGGGGTAGATATAAAGGAGACAAATACAGTCTGTCTGCTCTTCATGCGTTATTTTAATGACAAGGGCTGCATGCCTGGGAGACAGCCCAGGGTGCTCAACTCTCTGTTCAGCAGCCAAATAAGACACAATGTTCATTAAGCATGCAGAGCACTGAGATGGTGGCGTTGTCTAGCCAACTATCTCAAACTACTCAGAGAAGGTTCAAAAGGGCTGTTTACTTGTTGTTTTTTTTTGTGGATACAGTGATAAGCAAGGTTACAATGGCTGTCACACAGATAACCTTTCACTCACAAAAATGCACGGTATGTACTTGTTTGATGAGGTGTTGAATTCGTCATGAAAGTTCGTTCACTGCACATTCCCTCTGCATTCCTGATCGGAGAAGATTTGGTGTCAAAGGTCAGAATTCAAGCGCTCATGCTGCTGTCAGTGCTAGTTTGGCGTTAGCCTGGTTGTGGTTCATATCCTTTAGGATGCCACAATGTTTGTTAACCTGATGAGATTGAAGATAAAGAATATGTGAGCCCAACACTAAAAGTTAATTATAAGCCAAACTTTTGCTAGAAAAATCAAAGATTTCTCTCTCAGCTGCTCATGTCCGCCCCCCCCCCCACACACACACACACACACACACACGCACACACACGCACACACATTTTTGTTTTGTTTAACAGTTTTAGTGTGGAAAAGTGCTTTCCAGACGCAACATAGCATTTAGCAACCTTATTATTTGTAGGCCAGATTTAAATGAAACTCACTTCTTCAACTTAAGGAATATTGTTTTCATCACACCCATAGACGAGGTGGAAAAACACTAAAACTAGTTTTCACTCTGAAACATTCATCAGCATTTGCTGCTTTGTGTTCGTCATCTATGGTACAGCTGACACCGTCAGTCATTATCAGCTACATCTGTGTGATAGTGACCTGGGTGTGTGGGTCCACAGTTCAGCTGATAACGATACGACTCTGATCAGAGCGCCCATGCTAAAACCAGATATTTGGAAAAAATTGAGGCAAATTAGAAACAAGTTTTCCCACAAACAACCACACAGACACGTTTGAGCACACATACGTACGAAGCTATGTGACACCAGTTGTCTGAAGTATGTTGGGGTGCAGTCCCATTTATCTCTGAAAATGCATGTGTCTTTATTCTTGCAGGAATTGAGGAAAGAAAAGAATTTGTGTGACGTTTGTTTCCCATCTTGGCACGGCAGCTGTCACACACGTGGACACACATCTGTTACCCACACCATACACTTGATATGAAGGAAGCATTTGTCCTTTTAGTTAATGCTGCTCCATTCTTTAACTGGGCAAGAAGTTAGTTTTGTGGCTTTTATCTTTATTCTTTTGGAGGACTCTACTTCCAACCTGTGAAAGAAATGGAAGTGGACTGGACAAACGAGAACCAGAGTCTCAATTTGTATTATATTCTTTTTTTATTACTCCAGGACTCATGCTGCTTATTTTAAAAGAAAAACAAAGTTTGACACTATTATAATATTTTTATTCCAGCTTGTAAAATTGCTGCTGTAAAACATTTAATCTGGGCTATATTAATAAAAGCAAAACAAAGACTAAGCCTCAATTCTTTCAGCTAAAAAGAAGCAGATAGTCAGGTGTAGAAAAAGCTTTAACAGCCTATCAAAGCTGATCATGGGGTGAACATCCACCCAGCAGGAAGGAGCTTCAATTTTCTTCAACGCCTGAATTCCTAACAGACACACATACACCTGTACTTTTCATTTGTACTCTGTTTTTCAGGCCACCTTCCAAAGAGGGAAATAGAAAGGGCACAGATGTTTGTCCTCCCAAAAGTGATTTACGTTGGCACTAAAAGACAAGTCGTAAGGGCTTTTCATGCACCTCAAGGCTTGCCAGGTACTGCTCAGACAGGAAGGAAGTGATACAAGCTCATGCAAAGTACAATGCTGCTTTCTTTTAGAAAACCGATCCCACCTCTTCTAAAATCTGTTGTCTTATTGGATGACAAGAACACAATACAATCCCAGTTGTTTTTGGACTTTAAAAAGGTATAGCTCATTTCCTCTTCTTTCTAACGAGGTCAACATAAATATCAGCATTACTGTACCCATATGTGTTGAACTTTTGGTCCCTCTAGAGATCTAGTTAATATATTCTGCTGCCATCCAACTGGGAGAAAAGGACTCTTCAGGAACAAATGTCCATGTATGGTGACAGATGGGCTTTCCAGTAATCCTCAGTAGAGGAGTGATTGATTTGTTGTGAGATTTGAGTTTGTGGTGAGTTATTAAGACTTTGTAAGCTATTGTTGTTTAGATTAGTATTCTTACCCCCAACTATCTCTCACTTTTGAAGGGAGCCTCTGATTGTGACATATGTCAGACTAGTAAGATAACCAGATTGCAAATGACTTGTCTTCGCCTTGCTTACCTGCTGTGTTTGTACTTGATGCTGTTGTGTCCATAAGAGAGAAACGGAGAAGGAAAGGCCTGTGTGTGCAGAGTTTTGAAAGCTAAAATGTAAGAATAACAGAAATCCTCTCCCCTATAACAACTTCAGTCAGATTTTGTGTGTTTATTTTTGTCTGTTGTCCAGTGATTGCCACCCACTCCCCCGTCAATCCACCTCTCAGTGTGTTGGGGGATGGTAATCCATTCTTCCCATATGCAGATAGTGACGGTGAGATTAGCCAGACCCTGCGATAGGATTAAGGCTGCAGGGTTTGGCTCCCCGTCTATCTTGCATCCTCTCTAACCATCTATCCCCCTTTACCACCACCCCTCCACCTGCTTCCTGCCACCTCTTTGTGGCTTTCAGGCCCTCTACCATCCTTTATCCATCTCCCTTTCCTCCTTTGGGCACATGTCCATTCCCAGGGGTGCAGTATCTGTTTACAGGTGGAAAGCAGATTAACAAGGAGAGCATTTAATTGTTGCATATAATAAGGGGTAATATTTTTCAGTACACCTACAGTAATTAACTGTGTTGTGTCACCACAATTTGCAGGTTTTCTTCTGATTAGATTGAGTTTTCTCTTTATTATTGTTTCCACTTCTCTTAAATCCTTCCTTCTACCCTCTCTCATTTTCCTTTTGTCTCAGATGTGACCCACATGGTATGATGCACTACAAAGGGCAGAGAATTTGTCTCAGTGTCACTCTTCTTCCTTTCTCATCATCATCCCTCTCTCGACACCTTCTCTTCCTCTTTCTCCCTTCTAGTGTGGAGTGCGGTAATTGATATGCCAACAGCAATAAATCAGCAGAGCTTTATGCTCTGAGCAGCGACTGATATCTGAGCGGACGGGTTTAGACTCTTTGGAGGAGAGGAGTTATCCAGCTCAGCTTCACCAACAGCTCACCACTTCACCAAAACATCCCACCTACTTTTCAGGCTGTCTTAAAATGAAAGAAGAAGAAAAAAAAAGGAAGATTGAATTCAAGCTCTGGAAGGACCCCGATCACTTCTTTGGACCTTATTCCAATTCCTAGTGCCCATAGGGATTCCATGCAATCCTGTCAATTGATAGGATGTGCCAATATCAAATCCAATCAACTTGCCCTCTTACAGCCTGCTATCTCTAATGCTTTCCCCTTAAGCGATGGAGGCCTCTGCTTCCTAGATTCGTTGATTGCCCAACTGCAGACTGGTCCAAAATGATTGACATGTTTTTCCTTGATGGTGCCAGATATGACAAGCAACCTTCTTTCAGTGCTCTTCCCACCATTTAATTTAATCCCTGGAGGAAATTGAAATAGAAGAGAGTTTGGGGGAATAAGCATGGCGAGAAAAAATGGAGAAGTTTGAGAAAAAGAAATGTGAGCAAGAAGCAGGGACAGAAATGATCATCAGCAGTCGGATTTGTCTGGCAAGAGGGGGGTTGAGCTTCAGAGAGCTGCAATAGTAAAGACATGATTAGTGTGATTCTTTTATCTACCCTGTTGTCACCCCTATAAGTCTTAAAGTGTTTCATTATTCCTTATTGCCTATTAGATAACAAGCAACCACAGACACCAGATGCTATTTTTCATGCGATTCACACTTCCTTATATCAAGCTGTGACTGGACTAAATGAAAAGAAATTACAGCAGGGGCAGCCTTTTTTTTTTTTCAGGTTCTCTCCTTCTTTATCAGGCATTTGCTCACTTAAAATGACAAAAGAAATTGAAGCAGGCAGCCTCCCTACGCGCTGCCACGCTTTAAATTGACATCTGCTCTCATCTCGCAGCCTGACTGTACCGTTGAGCAAGAAATTAGTTTTTTTATAGTCCGGCTCGTCACTTTATTGCAGCTGCTTGTGCCAAAGAGGCCGCAATTTGTGTCAAGTCATTTTAATCTCAGAGTTGAGAGTAGGGTTATATCTGATAGTCGCAGCTCAGACCCTTCTGTCTCTTTGCTGAAGTGCCTCGATCCACAGGGCTCCCTTGGTGTTTGATTCAAGGGAAGGTAGAGTCTTGATTTAAAATGCATCAAAAGAGCTCCTGCTGGTCCTTGTGGCCATGCAGTATTTGCTTTTAGCTTTCTCTCACTTTTTGTTTTATTGATTGTTTTTGCTCCTCTTTTCTTTTTTTAAATTTCTCCTTTGTTATGATTTAGTCTTTTCCTGGCTAAAAATTGGGTGACTGCCTTTACTACTCTCTTCTTTCATTGTAGTTTGTAGCAATATGGACTAAAATTGATTAGGAATGCAATGACAACTCATACTAAGGTGTTATTTCAACATTTGTACATTTTCCTTCCTCTGAATGTTTAGACAATTGCCCACAAGCATATCTTCTTTTACTGAGAATAGCTGTAAAAAAATGGTTTTGAAACAAACTGTAAACTGTGAGTTTGGAAAACCGGCTGTACTCCTTGACCTGTGTGATGGATAGTTTTGGATCTGAATGGTCTCTCTTTGTCTTCTATTTTGCTTTCCATTTGTATTATATTTTTGCCTCATCCTTCTTTCCCTAACGTCTTACCCTCCTCATCTCACTGTTGTGTCTATCTTTCCTGATTTGCTATGGTCATAAACACTTTGCATGGACACTTTGATAGTCAAGGTGAAATTGAAGAGTCGGGTCTCAGGAGGGTTTCTATCCTCTTTTGCATAATCAGCATTTACAGTTGAACTAATATCCTGGTATTGCAGGAGCATGACTGTCCTGTTAAGTAGCAGCATGTGATTTCCAAACTACGTTCCTCATCATCTTTATATCTGAGGACATGCTTGCATTTTATAGTCCTCTTCTTTTCTTTATCCTCCTATAAAATCTTCCACCTGTCCTTTCACATGCCGCCTCCAACATCTGTAAGGAGCTCCAGCTGTTAGGACATATTATATGCTATGTTAATAAATAAATATATTTATTTATTTGTGACAAGCTTAAATAAAAGTGATTAAAATTTTGCATTTGCAAGGCAGATATTTGGTGGATATTTTGTGGACACTCGCCAAATAAAAAAAAACCTCCTGTGTATATGTTTTAAAAAAGCTAAAAAGCATAACTTAGACTACGTTTGTATAGTAGTAGTAGTAGTGATGTGATAAATAAATGAGTAGGTACAAGTTTGAGAAATTATGACGCTGACATGTTTGATAAATAAAACATCAACAGCAACAGTCACTTTCTGCCCCGTTAAACAGTAAATTCGGTCCACCTATGTTCAAATGTATTCAGTTAGCCTTTGCCAATAGCCAAGATGATGTTGCATCATGGGAAGCAGAGTATTCAGGTGCATGCTCTGCTGCCACATGAGTCTAGTACCCACTACCAGTTGTTAAAAGTACAGGAGAAATTTCACGAAGGGGTAACTGGTTAGTATAGTATACAATTCAAACCATGTCAGGAAAGCCACTAAGCAGACCTGGCTATAAACTGTTGCTGTTTATGTAACAACACCTAGTAGTAGTTTTTCAGATGGATATCTCCTCCTAAACAATTGGGTCACATTGAAAGTTCTGAAATATCATTAAGTTCAGTGCAGTGAGTCTATAACTCTTCCTAGACTTGACTTATGTGTACCAAACCTCTAATGTTAAGTCCATGCCTCCCCTGGATCTTTGCTTATAATTCAGTGTGGGCACACATTTGCCTTCCAGGCTCGGTTTGATATTGCTTGTATTTTACCGTGGCAAATGTCAGCTTGAATTTTTTCTCGTTTTGGCTGTGTAATTTTCAGGCCTTTTAGGCCCCTCTGCCTCCTTGATGAATAATCAATAGGAAATGTTCCTTCGATGCTAACACATTTTTTTTTCTACCTTTCAGGGCTCCCACTTTGTGCCTCTGTGGATGATGTTCCTGATGACTGCTCACAACGCTGAAAACAGGACAGCGGATCAATAGGAGTTTTATTTCCCCTTCCCCAATCCTTCTCTCCCTGAAGCTGTCTTTGCTTAATTTCAGATATTAAAGCAAAATAGAAAAATCCTGACTTAGAAATAGGTACTGGAGCTGGTACTCCTCCTGTGCCTCTCTTTCTCCTTCCCTATCCCCCAAAGCCTTGCCTCTAGACAGCCCAGATATGAATCCCCTTGCTCGGTCAGTGGCTTCCCCTGGCCAGAGGAACTTGTTACTCCTCTTGGGGTTTTTACTCATCATGAGCTCATCCCTCTCTGAAGGCCAACCCCCACCCTTCAAACGGTTTGTCCCTACCGAGTGTTTGCTCACACATCTGGCTATCCACAACAAGACTGGAGAAGTGTATGTGGGAGCTGTCAACTGGATTTTCAAGCTGTCTAGCAACCTGACTAAACTTCGAAACCACATGACTGGTCCAGTGGTGGACAATGAGAAATGCTACCCTCCGCCAAGTGTCCAATCCTGCCCTCATGACCTGGCTCAGACCCCCAATGTGAACAAGCTTCTTCTTATAGACTACGCACAGAATCGTCTCATTGCCTGTGGCAGCACCTCACAAGGCATTTGCCAGTTCTTGCGTTTGGATGACCTCTTTAAGCTTGGTGAGCCTCATCACCGCAAGGAGCACTACCTCTCCAGTGTGGCAGAGTCAGGTACCATGTCAGGAGTGATCATAAGCTCCCCACACAGTCTTACCAGCAAGTTATTCATTGGAACCCCTATTGATGGCAAGTCAGAATACTTCCCTACACTGTCCAGCCGCAAACTGATGGAGAATGAAGAAAATGCAGACATGTTTAGCTTTGTCTATCAAGATGAGTTTGTCTCATCTCAGCTAAAGATCCCTTCGGACACACTATCAAAATTCCCAGCTTTCGATATCTATTATGTTTACAGCTTCAGCAGCGAACAGTTTGTCTATTATCTAACAATGCAGCTTGACACTCAGTTGACTTCACCTGACGCCAGTGGAGAGCAGTTCTTCACCTCTAAAATCGTTCGCCTCTGTGTGGACGACCCAAAGTTTTACTCCTATGTTGAGTTCCCCATCGGCTGCACTAAAGATGGGATAGAGTACCGTCTGGTGCAGGATGCCTTCTTGGCTCGGCCGGGCCGGCAGCTGGCCAACTCTCTGGGGATTTCCGAGAATGAAGATATCCTCTTCACGGTATTCTCTCAAGGTCAGAAGAATCGGGCAAAACCACCCAGAGAGTCAGCATTGTGCCTGTTCACCCTAAGGAGGATAAAGGAGAAGATCAAAGAAAGGATTCAGTCCTGCTACCGGGGCGATGGGAAACTCTCCTTACCCTGGCTGCTTAACAAGGAGCTCGCCTGCATCAACTCAGTAAGCTTAAACCTTTGTGTTTCTTCTGGTTTCTAAGTTCCTGTTAATACTACACCGTCTAAACATTTCCCTGATAAATGCTTTTTTATATTAGACATAACTCCTTTTTGCAGACATGCACTGCCAGGTTGGATATATCTTAATTCCTGATGTTGCTCGTGTTCTGCAGTGTTTCATTAAGGCATTCCTACCAGCTAAACCTCTGCCTACTTACTCTATATTCAATGATAAAACCCAGGCCTCTGGTGCTTACTAATATCTTGCATCTTACTTCTGCTGTCTTTCTTTTTCTTTTTTTGATGCACATTTTCCCTCTCCACGACCTCTTGGAGCTTTGATTTAGCCAGACAGGGGACATCATTAGCCCAGTCCCCTGGATTTGTGAAATGTCACTCAGGAGAAGCACTGGTGCACATACACACTTGTGGACATAGCATGGTTGAGTGCACTGCAGTGTGAGATCCTGAGGGATAGCACGAGTTAGACTTGGTTTTCACTAACTGATCCACAGTGCATGGCCCTGCATGCATTACAGAGGACACTACTTTCACAGACAGGCTGACATGCGCTCACACATGAGACAGAAAAGCACACGTAAAGTTCCAGCAGTCCATTCCATATACGCCTGCTAACACCCTTAATTTTTGTCCAACTATCAGCCCTCGTTCTATTCCTCTGCTCAGCCAACATCACACCAGTTTAGGGTGCTGCACTTTTCAGGTGACCACCAGTCTCAGAAAACACAACTTTCATCTTGTAAGCTTTTAAAAAGCACTCACCCATCCCCTCCATCTCTATGTCTCTTAAGATAGCTACATTTAAAGAGCTGTTTTAGAGGTTTTTCTTTAAATGTCAGTGAACACATTTTTATTGGCGGATGTCTTCATCCTACACACGTATATGAATGTAAAGCATTCACCTGTGTTGCAGTTAATGAAGTCTCTTTGTTGACCATCGTTAGCTTGACTGCGCAGATGTTTCATGTGAAAGGTGATGTCATTTATTCCCCTTTTTCCACCTTCTGTAGATGTAGTGTCTTTGTTTTTGGTGATTTTTTTTTATCTCCATTAGTTCCCATCACTAAGACAATAGCTTTAAGACCAGAAGGAAGACCGTCTAATTTATTACAATTAGACATTTGCACTACTGCAGCCAGAGCAGTTGCTGCAAATTACTGATAAGAGTTTTACTCCACCTTCTGTGTGATATCCCCACTCTGGTGTGGCCTTTAAATACTACATGTATTTACTAAACTACTTTTTTTATTTTAAAGTTTTTATTGTTGCATTTTTATATCACTTTTATTTTGTAAAGCAATTTGGCTTGCTCATATGCACTTGATAAAGTGCTATATAAATAAATTTGAGTTGAGTTACATGTGCCAAGTAGAAGACTTTTATCCTGTAGATTGTCTTTATGCTGTCAGGATAGCTGGAAGAAAATGGAACGCACTGTGTTGGCTGAGACTACAAACTATATTCAGTGGTTTGCATATAGACCAGCAATGTCTTGTCAAGACCATTTCACTTGTTTGACCAGGAACAACACTGCTTTTATATAAAAAAGTGTCACCTAGCAGCATCCATTGTATCAGAGCCCCATCTAAATGACTTACTTTAATCAGTTGCACCAATTTATTTCCTGCCATGATGACAGAACAGTGCTGTTTTCGTTGTGTGATTTGTACCTTTGTCACAGTAATTTTTTCCACTCAGAGCCACAAAAGGTATTCTCCTATAACCTTTGAGTTTTCCATTATATTAGTGATTCATTTACACATACATTCACTGATAGGTCTCTCTTTGCCCCTTGCCTCCCATCCTATTCTGCCAGTTTTGTTGCCATAGTTACCACACTTTTGGTGAGGATTACGTCCACCAATAATTCATCATCACTTATACATTATGTCAGAAACGGTTGGTCTATTTAAGCTGTCATCAGCGGTGATGTAATAACTTCAATTAAAAGCTGATTGGCTGACCCCATGACAGCAGCGAGGCCTGAGAGGTCAGCTTCAGGTCAATGACGTCTGCACCATTGCCCCTAAAATCTGACCTAATGTCAGCTGCCCAACTCTGACCCCAACCTCTAGTTGCCCAAGAGATCTCCAATCTGATATTATTTTTCAGTGTGTGAGGTGGTGCTGTGCAGAATAACCAAACATGACAAGAACGACCACATATCAGCTATACGGGCATACTCGCACACCAAATATTACCACAGCTTAGTGTGGATGCATCGATGCCAATAAATGTTGTCCGAAACTGCGAGAATAATATTGAATAAAGTTCATTTAAACGCAACCAAACTCTGATGGAAATTAAAGAAGCAACTTCTGCTCCGCCTAAAAATGTAGATCTCAGTTTGCTTTGAGTGAATCAAGTGCAGGAAATGGACTACTACTTATATGGCTAAAACAGAAATTTCCCAGCATTAACCCAAAGATAATTAGCATTTCGTCGTCATTACTTGTCTGGCAAGGACGGGAAGAGGTTATCACAATATTATATTACATTATAAAGTGCAGTGTGAGCGCAAACTCTCTACCTGGGAAAATGCACCTTTTAATTCATTTATTGTTTGTCAATATCTGATCATGTATTTCTCCCTTTATTTGTTCAAATATTTTATAATTTTTTAACTACTTTCTTTCACTAGTAAATTGAGGTGGCTGATTTGGCTGAAATGTTGATTTCTGTAGACCATCAGAGATAGACCACATCTTGCAGACGTGGCTCCTGTTGGTAACAGTTGGACCGTAAAGAAAAAACAAATATGTGATCTCCCCATGTTCATTTCTCCAGGTGATGTCTAACCTTGTAAGGTACCAGCATTTGGACCTGAGCCCCACCCAGATTTTCTCAGCTACGTCAGGAATTCAGATGCAGTCTGAGCAGTGTGGGAAATGCTCGGGAAGGTCGGGTGGGGGGTTGAATATGTTTAGGGTGACCCAACTGTGGTGCAGTGGAGAGGGCAGGGCAGAGTGGGTGGTGGTGTACTGGGTAGACCTGGACAGCTGTTAGCTACACAGCCATGATGGATGACCAGGAGTCCTGTCAGCTCTGTGTGTGAAGTTTTGTTTGTGCCGAATTTTAATTCTTCTCCATTGTAAGGATGCTACGTTTACACATTCAGTGACACGGTGGCAGTTTTTGCTTAACACAAATGTTTGGGTGCATTGGGGATAAAACACATTTTTCCTCGACAAAGCGGAGGCATACATCACATTTAGCACCTCTGCTCTGTTACCAGACTATATTTGTCTGCTGTTTGTGTGTGATACAGTGCTGCTTGTGTGTCTCTGTTTTGTCCCTGAGCTTTATTAGTGAACCCCTGAC
Organism: Rhadinocentrus ornatus; assembly: GCA_037177495.1. Taxonomy (NCBI): domain Eukaryota; kingdom Metazoa; phylum Chordata; class Actinopteri; order Atheriniformes; family Melanotaeniidae; genus Rhadinocentrus; species Rhadinocentrus ornatus. The sequence continues at coordinate 30,317,105 of JBAMHW010000003.1, forward strand.
CTTCTTCCCAGTTTGAGAGTGGATCAATACAAACCATTTCCACTGAAGGAGAGTGAGAGGGGTGCTAAGTTAGGGTTGTGAGAGAGGCAGATGCCTGAAAACAGGAGAGTGCAGTGGAAAGGGAGGAGGAACAAGAGAGATTGTGTATAAAGGTGAGAGCATGGAAGGGATGAACAAGTATCAGTAAGGAAGCAAGAGAAAAGCCGCCAGAACCAGAGAAAGACGAGAGGGAAGGAGAGAGAGGTGCTATGTGTGGGTGGATGTGAAACAAAAAGAACCAAAAGAAGAGTTGGATGCCAAAGCAACATGCAGGAGAGAGTTCAGGAATTTGAAGGATAGTGTTGAGGAAATGAGGAAGACAGTGTGAGAGCAAAAATAAAAGTAAAGCCAAGGGAGATGCCTGAAGGGGAAAGAGAGGGGATGATTACAAAAACATACAGACACCAAAAACAGGAAGAATATCAACGCATTTTATCTCGATGCAGGTGAACTGGCAAGTTTCTCTAATGTGAAGCTTTGATCAAATTATTTAGATTTTCCATGTTAGCATTCCACAGACAGGTTTTTTTATATTTTAGTTGATGAGAACACAGAAAACCAAATCAAGTTACTGGTCTGATGAAAAAAGAGGAGAAAGTTTAATAATGTAATACACTCATGAAGAGTTTTATTTGGAGTCATGTTTTCTGCTGGAGCCACAGTTCAAATTTTATTAATTTAAATTCGGTTTAAAATGTCTTTGATCTTTGATGTGATAAAGCAGTCATACTCCAGTCTGTGCAGATATTAACAACTGTTGACAGTCTAACTATAACCTGAGTGAAAAGGACAGAGAATGACATGAGAACGGAGTAAATAGATGAAACAGATAAGAAATGGTACAGGGGCTGGAATAGAAACAAAAAACAGCCAAGAAGGGAGCAGCAAGCCTTTTACAGCCAACGTGTGCTGGAAGGAGAGGCAGTGATTCACCGACTGAGAGGAGAGCAGGGCGAGAGGAAGAATGATAACCCCAGAAATCTTTTCACTGCCAAGAACAGCTTGAGAAAAGGGCGGATGACAGAAAGAGGGGAGGGAGGAGAGGAGAGGAGAGCGTGATTGAATGCTGACTGCCGCACAAATAATATCGGTGTCCGTCACCTGGCCACTGCGCTGTCCTCTTCAGCAGTATGTCTCTCTGTCATGTCAACCCCGGGATTGTGTGTCATGGCTGTAGCTGCCATGGTAATGAGGACTCTGAAGCTCAAGATGGCTTTGATGTGTCTATAAAATATTACTGTGTTTAAAAGGGTGTACTCTAGATAGAGAAAGGCCCAAAATCATTTTACTCTGGGGTCTCTTTGCAGAATATATTATGTTACTATATTTATCCTCTTACATGGTGATATCCAGTTTTTCTTCACTGTAAACAAACAACAAACAAGTGCTCTTTTTCAGTTATAGAGAAGGCATGGAAAATTATGGAACCTAATATTTGAGCAGCAAAAGTAACCATCAATTGGAGTTGAAGCCATATATGTCTTCAGTTTACATGTTAAATCTGTGTATTCTGTTGAAATCCTGTAAGCTTTAAGATTTTTCTTTTAGTTCATGTTGAACTTGAAGCTGTATCCTCGATTTTTATCTTCAGTGGACAAGGTATAAGAATCGAAACTGCTTCCTCTCAGGAGCTGGTTCTAAATTTTCCAAAGCATTGCAATCATGCGTCACTGACTACAAATAAACAATCTTGGACATGCAGGTCTGTTTGTTGCCAGAAGAGACGAATCCAGAGCATGGTTCCTCCTATTGGTAAATTTATTCTTGCTGTATCTCTGTCTGTATGCTGTTAGCAGCTTTTTAATTTAGCAGTTAGCTCACCTGTAGGCACAGGTGTGTGTATATGTGCTTCATGGAGACTCAAGTAGGGTGTAGTCAGGCATTCTGACTGCGCCATGCTTTGTGTGTGCATCGGGCAACGTGCACTACAGAGATCAGAGGAAAATAACATGCAGTCGTGTAAATAAGACAACTAACAAACTAACTAACTAAAAATAAGTAAACCTGTGCTAAATGAAAGGTCTAAAAGCAGGCAGGTCACTGCCCTAATATAAAAAGGAGGAATACTGTTATGTGAAAACATTAACGAGCCAGATATTGGAATTATGCATAACTTTTTTATTCATGTGGTGATCTTGTTTCTAGCTAAAGAGGCAGTTTTGCATTAATAAACGTCACAACACAGTGGTCAGTATTAATTTAATATTAATCTCAATTAACTTAATCTGAACATCTACAGAGTTTTTATATAGAACTGTGATTTTGGGATCAGTTTGAAAATATTTTTGATCCGAATAATTTCCTTTACATTGTTTGTGTGGAGCTGACAAAGATTGTAAACTCAAAGTTTACTCATTTAGATATTAAACAGATTTTTTACACCATAAATCCGTGTTGTAGATACTTGTTTCCTCATTGAAAACTGGGTCAGGAATTGATAAGAGAATCAATAAAGAACTGGATCAATAGGCAGAATTGATAACGGCATCAATATTAATAAAATCTCATCAATTCCCAACCCAATAGCTGACATACCCCTTTTTCATGGAAATGAGAGTCTACTGAAGCAAGTTGTCACACAAACTGTTATAATCCAGAGCTACAAATCTTTCTCATAATTGTAATATGAGTTCACTTTATGCTAATTTAGCAACTGGATAACATGTTAATAAATAATCTGTCCTTCAGCTGGAACATTCCCTAATCTCTTGGGAAGCAGCTGTAGATCTTTTCTATTCGACACAAAAGACTACAAAGAATGACACATGCACTGCTTGCTCTTGATTAGAAGATGGATGGGAACGTTTTGAACTTTGTCACAAGCCAATGCATCAATCAGGGACTCAATCATATTGAGAGTTGGTCTCAAATAGTCATCTTTTAAGAGCGCATTCACCATCTGTTGTCTGGCCAGCAGTGTCAAAGGTGGGACTCAAAACCAAAGCTAAAATCAATAGTCCAGTGGTCACTTTTTTGTGAGTTTGATTTTCTGTTATTTCTGCACAGTGTTAGAAATGTGACTTGCATGCAGTACTATGGTAACTTGCTCCGTGGAACAATTTCAGGTTTTACATATTTTTTAGGTGTAACTTCAATCATGCAAGTGGGCAATGAAGACATTAGAAGTTAAGCTCTTAAACTGATTTTACTGCTGCTAAAGGCTACCAGTAGGGATGCCACAGTTACTTGATTTCACAATTAATTGCAGTATTAAAGGTGATGAAATCATAGAGATTTTGCAATATCATCACTTTCCATAAAAGATAATTTCCGCCAAGGGGAGGCTTATGGGTATAAGACTCCTAATAGTCTGATTCATTTATTCATTTGTTTATTTACTGTTATTTATTTACTATGAATCATGGAATCTAATTACTGTTGCTGGACCTGACCAGAGGGGGCAGAAAAAGAAAGAATACAGCAAAAAGAAGCTAAAGGGAAAGAAGAAAGAAGAGACAAAGACACCACAGACAAAAGACAAGGACCCTTCAATCCACACTAATATCAGACAACAAACTGCTACATTAGTACATGAACACACCAGAAAATGTCCTACTGCTTTTACAGAAAAACAGAGCTGCCAGTGATTAAGAGTTTTTAAATAATAACCAAATCAAAAACACCAACCAGACACAAACTCACAGAAGAAGTGATCTCTTAGTGTATAGACTCACTGGACAGCTCAGTGACTGTGTGACACGCCTCTATGGAGGCTAGAGGCAGACTAGGACAGCCCAGGCTGATCCGGGCCATCAGCAGCAACCCCTGACTACTAACCCAAGCTACCCCACCCCGAAGACGATCCCAGCCCCACCCGGAGGGTGGCAGAAGAGAACCCTAGCCAGAGCCTCCTGCTGTCGTCGAGCACAGACCCCAGTGGGCCAAAACGGACGCCGCCGGACCCGCCAGGGACCGAGCATCCAGAGCGGCCACCAACCCCAGAATAAAGTTGTTATTTGTGGATTCTGTTCACTGTTGTAATAAGCACCTACATTCCCAAAATAAGTTTTTCTGGCCAAGGTAATGTCAAATTCAGATTTTTGATATGGTAGCTAGAAGCACTCAGGCATAATATTCGATAATTGTAAAATTTCATATTAAGAAAATCTGTAATTGTGACATCCCTAGCCACCAGCTCACTGAGTCTGTTTACTCCGATTGGTGATCGAGCGGCACTCTAAAAATTCGGATTTATGCTTGCGCAGCGTCTGCGTGCAGCCGGCTACCGCGTAGCTGACGCTGGTGATTTTGCCCATGGCGTCCAGTATGGTTCAGTGTCTTTATTAGTTTGTGGAAGAAAATGAATAAATAATTTGATCAGCCTCTCATCAACTTGATCCACTGGTTATTGATTTTAGAAACGTGGTTACCACACAAATTCAGCCACAAGATCCAGCAACACGTGATCCCAAACTGACCAATCACAAGCGAGAACCTCCGTGTAACCGTCTGTGTAGCAGGGGTGCACGTCAGGTCTGGACTTTTTTTTTTTTTTCCTCAGAGATGGTGCTGCTTGTTTATTTAGTTTCTGCAAACCTGTCATTTTTATTTGTGGACTTGTCAACGTTTAAAATGATATTGGGAGTGTTTTACTGCTTATTGAACAGAAAAATAAACATTACAGAAAATATACAGCACCATTTTAGCCCACATTAAGACAACTGAGCAGACTTTCATTAATGCTTTACAGACAAGATAAAGTGGAATTGACTGTGAGGCCAGCTCCTAACCTGATTAAACCCATCATTAAGAATATCATGTAGTGAATATAACACACTTGTGCTCTTTGTGAAACACCATCTTACTTCTGTGGACATAATCTAAAAGGATGTGGCGACAAATGTGTTTAAGTAATTAAACCTGATTAATTGAGCCACAGTTGATGAACAGAGTTAATTGACAGTCTAAATGAGTTGAGCAAGGAGACAGTAGTTAGATGCCATGTTTTAAAGCTATTGGTACTAATGAGTTTATGCCAGTTTATATTTGAGGACTTGATTTTTATTTAAAATAATGAAAAATGGAGTTTTGATTTACATCTATATAAGCTAACAGGGTTGTTCTTATTCTATTTTTACAGAACAATAGACCACTGTTAGAAAAGACCGCATAGAGACTGCGTGTGAGCTGCTTAATTCCCTTTTTCTGACCTTTCTTCTACTCTGAGGAGTGTTTAGCTCCACAAATCAGCAGTTATAGCAGCACTTTAATGATACTAATTGCCAGTGTAATTATGTATTGATTGGTACTGTGTGTGGGTGTTGTGTTGCATACATCATTATTTGGCATAATCAGGAAATGTGGGGAAGGAGCTGTGCCTGTATTGTTTGTTTTGCTCAAAGTTTCTTTGTGGATGCTCACGTGTTTTGAGTTGTACAGTTTTAAGTTGAGTTTGATTGTCTATCAAGTGTCTATCAACACTAATTAACAGTGTCTTTTGCAGTTTATGCACGCACCTCGCATCTTCTGCCTCTCATTGTTGCAGGTTTAATTCATGAACACCAGAGGTATTTGAAGAAAGTGCATCCACCCTGGTGGAAAATCTTCGCTAGAAGTCCAGAACGAATGTTACAGGCATTTCTGTCAGATGCCACTGCTCTGGAATATCTTAGCAACATTTCAGAACTGGTGTAAAAATGGTCAGTGACAGAGGAAGCACACGGTCGCCTGCTGGTATGACTTCGGTGAAAAGTAACAACTGAAAACTGTTTCAACAGAGCTTTCCTACTGCAGGCTAACTAGCAGATTAGCCGTTTCTGCCGTTTTATATAGCAAGTAACAGTAAATGATCCGACTTAAACGGGAAGATAAAGTAGTTGCTGGACCACCCTGCCCTGTTTCTAACATAACGGCAAAATAAACTTCACTGTTAGATTGCATTAACCCACCTATCCAGCAGAAAGCTACAACCTCCGCGTTAGCTTTGAAGTCCCTCTCCTCATCAGCTGCCTCCATCTGGTAAAAACTCCACCTATGTTCACTCTTATTTTCTCCCAGTTATTATTTCTTTTTCTTTTCTTGGCTATTTTTCCTCCGTCTCGCGTGCAAAGAGTATAGATGGTGCTCCATTTCACTGTAAGCGCGCAAGCTGAATGATCCACGCTCGTGTTGGCTTCTTTACGCTATCCCCGCCCCCTCCTCCCCGCCCCTCAAAACATAGTGGACTTGCTGGTAAAACGCACAAGGCTAACAAGTTTGTCCCCTTTCGGCTACTGTATTCAAAGATGGCGATGCAACAAGGCAGCCTCCAGTTTGGTGCACCGCCACCTATGTATTTATAAACATTTAATTCTAAGCTACGAGAATGCTTTCATTTGGATGCAACTGTGATTAGACTTTGGTAAAATACGTATTTATAAAAGCAATTCTTGATTTTTGCAAAGAAAATACTAAAAAAACTACACACTGTACCTTTAAAGGCACCATGCAGTCCTCTTAGTTCTAACTGCCTTTGTGTTTACATTGGTACATATTCATTTTCAAGTAACGTCAATCTTGTATGCATTGAGGGGTGCTTCTTGTATCGGCTCCATGCACCATGTAATATTTCTCTCTGTTTTCTAGTGATGTTTCGTCTAAACATGTGGTAACAGCTTGTGGAAGCACTTCTCTGAATACATGCCAACTCTGTGAGGTTTCACTGTCTGCTTGGACTGCGCTCAACATTGAAATTACCACCCTGCACCCCATGAATATGGAATGGCTACAGTCATCTCTTTTTCTAAATTATTGATCAGTGAGGATCATGTAACATATTCTAGAAAAAAGCTTTAGTGATTGAAAGAGAAATAGTTTATAGATGGATAAGGAAATCTCTTCCACTGCTTTTTTTTAGACATTTTTTTGTAAACCTCCAAGCAGTAGGTTGTTGTTAAATTGGTAATGCAGCATACTAAGAGTCACATGTTTGAGACACAACCACTTAAAGCCATTTTCCCTCTTGCTACACATCATTATATAAGGACCTATTTTCCTCCGTGGCATTCATGGCAACTTATTTTGCCTGCGCTTGCTTGATCATAGCAGGAACACAAACTTATATGCATTACTACAGCTAACATCAGATGCTAGGCGGTCAGGTTGCTCCTCTGCCTTATACATCAGCACATAGGACACATACGGATTTGCACACAAATTCAGCAGCACTCCTTGTGTTTATTCGACTTGAAGAAACTCCAGCAATGTCTCTATGAGTTCAAAGCTCCCACTGATGGGTTATTTATAAGCTGCCCTCTCACAGAATCTTTCACTCTGCTTGGAGCCAGTCTCTCTCTCTCTCTCTTTCACACACACACACACAGATCAGGTGAAAGGCACCTGCATCAGCCAGCATACTCTTGGTGCTCTTTGTGTGTGTGTGTGTGTGGACTGTGAAAATCTCTATCATCTGATTTGAATCCAAGGCTACAGAGGAGCAGTGCCTTTTGTATGATTCCATTTTCTGCTCTCTACTTCTCTGTTACTTCTTTCACTTCTCTGCTTTTTTCCACTTTCACTTAAAACCACACATCCACTAACATGCAAAGAAGCAGGCCATTTCATGCACGTGCTGTTGAGGTACATTTACATCACTTATATACATGTAATGTTTGAGAGTGTGGACATGTCTTTTTACCTTTATGAGGAGCTGATGACACATCAACACACACGCATGGACAGAAACGCACACAGACCTGTAGTGTTATGCTGAAATCACACCGTCAGAACTGATCCAAGCTTTTTCAGCACCATCTCTACTTCTTTCCATATCTGTGATCTTTCTTTTCCTTCCCAAACTGGCTTATGCAGAGAAACACTTAAATGCAACATGTTCCCCAGTTTATTTGCACAATGTTGAATGAATAAGTGTTTTCCACATGTTTTCCTCCCACCTTAATTGGCATAATTTACAGCAGTGTATCCAACAGCACCGCGTATGTTCCCGTACATAGGACCGTGTTGTTTGCCGTTTCTGTATGTTTCACTGAAAAGACATGACTTTTGACAAATCCCACTTGTGCTTAGTGCAATGTGTGCCCAAACATATTTTCCTTATGCAATATGTTGAATAAACATCAGTCATAGGGGAAGGATTATTTAACCTTTCCTTCAGCACAGGCCAGCCAGTGCGAATATCTGCAATCAGTCAGCTATTGTGGGCTGATTGTGCACACACGTGTTTGGTGTCATATGAATGACTGTATTTCAGCGTTTTGCAGCATGAAGTGGGTGAAGCAGCTCCACCCTGGGGAAACCATCACAGCAATGGTTTCTAGTCATCATCACACGTGACTTCAAACTGTTTCTAGAAACCACTCTGGATTTGAATGTGCGTGTGTGTGGGCAGTCCTCACATATTGTATCAGCAGTATTTGTCTCACGTGACCCTGAATACCAGCTGACAACTCACATTCTGCAAATGTAATGATTCACTTCCACCTTGTATGTTAAGCACACAATTACAAAACCACTTTCAATTTCTTAATATATTTTTAGAAGATCGTGTTTTCTTTTAATTTTGAATTAGGCATGTTTTTGAATACTTAAATGGTTCACAGAATAGTGTAAAGTAGCTTATCCAACAACAAATACATTTCTTAGAAAATGTTCAGGGTCATGATGTCTGGACTAATGTAAGTAAAAAACAAACAAACAAGCAAACAAAAAAAAAACTGTTTCCAGAGAAAAACTTTGAAAAACCCTCCGAAATCCTGGAGAACTATTGCTCAAGACCATGTGAAAAGATGTTTGGATTGCCTGCATTTAAATGTAAAGAAACCAGAGGTAGCTCAAGTATTTTACACAGTACAGTACAGACAAAGTAATAAATTAACTAATCGAATGGCTGAAATGATCAAAACCGTGAATATTACACATTTCTATAAACACACATACCAATCCTATTGAACGAGGGATCGCAAAATAATGTTAAAATATTGGTAAAAATCACCAGTTCCTGTTTTCCCACACTGCCTGAAGTGTGACACATTTTGTTGGGAGGTCTTCAGTAGGGTAAAAAAAAGAGAGAACAATTTGATTCAGTTCCAGCGATGTGAAAATCTGCAAATTCATTCAGTGTGCAGCGCGTGAATTTCCTGAAAACCAAAACAAGAAACCTCCTCTTCTGCATTTATGAGACTTCGCTGCCAAAGTCACTGGAAGGTTGTCGGCTTAACCCTCTCATCCCTGCAGAAAACACTGCAGAGCTATAAATGCAGTCTCCAGCCAATAACTGGGCAGAGACCACGGAGAGGAATATTCCTTCCACACTGAATATCAGCTCCAGGTCTCGTGGGAGTATTTTAGTGCTTTGAATTGCATAATACACACAAGAATGTTGCCCCTGTAAAATGTTTCCAACCTCAAGGGAAACGCCTTTTATTCCATGCTGATTTCTGCTGTTTAAAACCTCCAGACTTGCAAAAAAGATTCAGCACCTTTACCCTCCAGTGCCCCAGAGAGGCCTGTATAGCCTTCTGTGTGTGCCTGTTAGTGTGTGTATTGATATTGTGGGTGTTGACCCATTTGGGCTCTTATGGCAACTGTATACAGCATTTCCAACAATTACTCTCCTCCACAGATGATGGATTAACCCTTTTAACTCAATTCCCTTAGGGTCTGACGTCACTCGTGTGTGTGTGAGAGAGTGGTTGACTAATCCAGGCTGATGGATTTTTTTATTTTTTGTGATGGTATAGTTTAAAGTTGTATGTCTTATGAAGATGATGGGTTATTTTGCTTTCATTGCTAAATCTATGTGCACACAAAAAACAAACTGAATGTGTGTTTTGGATTAGTGGATGTGTGCACGGGTTTATCAGCCAAATTGTGTGTTGATTGTCTGTCACTTGCCTTTGTTCTGTGGGGAAGAGATAGCCCCTAGCCATTGGTGTTACAAAAGAAAGTTGTTTCAGGTAATAGCTGTGTTTGTATCTGTCAGTTTCTTAAAAACTACCCCCATACGAGCTGAGGTTTCCATCAAAACATACGCTTTTTTTCTCTTCCTTAAGCATGGGGCATTATTGTGCAGAAACAAATGGAGGGTAAGCGGGACACGCAGTAGTAGGTGATAACCTTATCACTTCTTCTTGGAAAACATGAAGGTGTGTTAGGATGGAGACGTAGTCAAGTCAGATATGAAGGGAGAGGGAACCTTATTGAAGATGGAGAGGGAGAGGTAAAAAAAGACAGATTATATTGAAGTTTGATCAGTTACCGTGGAAGCTGGAAGCGGACTAAGAAAAAGAGTGAGAATGTTGAAAAAGCCACTACGTTTTATCGACGTGCTGAACTGCAGGCAGTTTAGGGGTGTGTGCAAATGTGTGTGTGGAGTGAAGTGTTATCTCTGCCCCTGTGTGGATCAATCAGATGATGTAGTGATAAGTCTTTGGATTACACTGATATTTACACACTCACCGTGTAGTGTGTGTGTATCAACTCACATGTGCCTTCTGGCTCTAGTTAACACACCAGTGGCTACTCAGTTCTGCACTTAAGCACAACGTTGAAGACTTACTGACTGACACCCTCCTCTGTGCTGTCACATTCACATTTATTCTGTCAGCAGCAATTTAGCAAAACTGCATCACAAATGGACTCGGTAATGAAATTATGTTTTATGGTTGGCATAATTTTAATGTACTCAATAAATCATTTCATCTTTAAGATGTCAAAAATCTTCAAAACCGTTTACAATTCCTTAGTATTCAAATAGATGTCAGGTTGTGTTCAAGTTAGCATTTTTCATTAGCAGGACTTAAAAAAGTTTTAGTCATTTAGTCATACTTGGGAAGTAGGAAATCTTTCAGGAATTAATCAACAAATCATTTAATCTCTAATCAAATCATAGCAATAATAGATTGATGCCCTTGAAATCGTATAAAATGTGTTAGTTTAGCAAAGCATTCAACATTAAAAGGCATTCATTCATTCATTCATTCATTGTGGCACTTGAAGCCTTCTTTATTGATCACAGCCTGAGTGAGTGTGTGTGGTGACTGGTTAAAGGATCATATGGGTCAGTGAATTGCCTTGGGTGATGTGACCCTCGTGACTCTGGAATGCTCCTGATATTGTCACATGGTCGCCAGCATTACCGCCGTGTCACTACCATGACCGAACACTCCAGAGAAAGAAGGTTTAGCATGGTGGGATTCTGCTGCATTTGTGTGTGTGTGTGTGTGTGAATGGGCCTTTATTTGAATAGCCTACTTAACATGTTGGGAAATCAAATCAAAGGATTAAAGTCAGACGATGCACCAGTAGGCTTCTCTGGAGTCCCACTGGGAGATGGAAACAAGTAGCATGGACTTGAACACAGCTTGGGGGCTTTCAGGATGTCCTTTTAGAGGCAAACTCGGGTTGAGGTGCTTTTCATCCTGAGCTTGACATAACAAAAAACTTTTGTTAGAGTCTTTCTTCTTTTTGTAAAGTTTCCGAATATGATAAAAAGGGCATTGTTTAATTCTGCAGTGATCCTGTTGATGATGTGAACATTTTCCTACTAAATGAGACCTAGTTTGTGGCACTAATCACACTGATCAGGGAAGAGACTGAATCTTTCCTATCTTTCCTGTTTTTAGAGCTAAAAACTCAGCTGTGTAAACATTTTAATGCACAATAAACACTTAAAACCTCATGTGAGATGAAAAAATGACTCTACCATCCCCCAACCTACAAACAGCATAATGATTTGAATCTCCACAGAAAAGACTCTTCTTTTAGCTTGTTCTTTCTCTTATTCCTCCAGCCTCTGCAGATAGATGACAACTTTTGTGGCCAGGACTTCAACCAGCCTTTGGGGGGAACCAGCACCATTGAGGGGACCCCTCTCTTCATTGACAAGGAAGATGGCATGACTTCGGTGGCAGCGTACGACTACCGTGGCAACACTGTGGCGTTTGTCGGCACACGCAATGGAAAGCTGAAGAAGGTAGGGGTTTTTATGTTCTTCGTTTTGCCTGTTAAATGCCTTTTAGTGCTGCATGATGAAAAATTAAACCCTCTAAATAAAGCATCTTTTGGGACAAAACAGCCCTGCAAGCACATGTCCTCTTCTGGCCACGACATTGAGCTGCACACAGTGGCTAATTCTCCCTCACAGGGATCAATGAATACATTTAAAAGGAGTAAAGGAGGAGGACTTTTTGGGGAATTCATTGGTATTTAGATCACACAGAGTCAAAAACAAAACTGATGACTGCTGACAATGGTCAGAATAGCTATTAAGTATTAAGTTTGCCCATGTGAAGTATGTACTGCAGGCTAATTCTAGTAGATTCAAGTGGATCTTTTCATCTGTATGTTGTATAAGATCTGTAAAATCTGTCCATGGTTTCTCCCTTGTTGATTGTCTTTATCCCATCATCATTTATTAAGATTAAACTACTGGATCCAAGCGTGGCACTTAGTTCTGCCTCTTCTAAGATTTAGCCTTCCACCTGTCCAGCAGCTGTGACTAGTGAGAGGCTTTTCTGCTCGTGTCAGCTGTACAGCTCTGTCAGTTTAGGGAGGCATCGGAGTGGTGATAGAAGAATCTTTACTGATTTTTTTTTCTTTTCCCCTGAAAGACTTTTAAGTCAATATCTTTTTAAAAGTAATTTTTTTGTGAGCAGATTTTTCTCACTAGGGATGATTTTTGTTCACACTTATGCAGCGTTGCCCTCTTTTTGTAAAGAGGGTGACGATGATGATAATTGCATAAGTTAACTGCAAGTTTAGTTTTTGAGCTTGTTTGTTAGCTGCATAATTAAAATTCCTCTTGTGCTGTTTGGTTGTTTTAAGCCTGCATATTTGTTACTTTGTGTGTGTATCCAGTCTATGGAGGGCAGAGCTCTCGGGGTAAATGGTAGCTTATTAGAATTCAGCCCATTTCTCTCCTCACTGCTCAAGACCTGTCATCCATTCAATATTATGAATGTATAATCAGCCTGTGTGAATTTGCGCTTTTAATGTATGTTTGTGTATGCACGCAGTGTCTGCGTATTTGTCACTCACAGTATGTATAATAATGTGTGCTCCTGCGATGGCATGGGTTTGTGTGTGCATGTGTATATTCATGTTTATGTGAAAGCAAGAGACGACAAACAATACAACGTCGACTAAGATTCAGTGCTGTGCATTTGTCAGTGTGACACCCATTCACTTAGCTTGGCAACAACTCTTTTATTTATTCAGCTTCTCTCACATGTCTTTTCTTCTGCACTGTTGTGCACTCTGGTTGAGGTATACGTGTGTGGAACCTCACCTGGGAGGGCATCGCTACTGTCGGTTGTACTGTGGTCTTGTCGTGTGGGTGCCTCTATGTGTGTTTGTCTGTTAACAACAGAGCCAAAGACCCTGCAGTTCTTTTGGCTGCCTCAGATAACCAAGAAACAATAAAAATAAATCTGGCCCAATCTGATATGCAGGCACACACATTCACACACTTGTTCTTGGAGCTATTTTAAAGTGTAATAAGTATTAGTGTAATAAGGAACAGGGAGAACCTGGAATAATAGCGTGATAGATTGTTTGCTAATCACATGTCAGTGTTTCAGGGTTGAGTTAGTGTTCTGCTTTTATGCAAGCATGTTGTTTGGTTTTGACAGCTTTGGAGTGCATGCTGACCACGGTTAAATGACAAGTGTACATCTTGTTCTTACACTTCCACTGGAAACCACTCGTGTTAAATGTGTTTTTTTATGCAGTCACAAAAAGTGTGAAAAGATGGTACGTTGGAAGGGTAGATGAATGTTCTTCCTCACTTGATAGAATTTTAAGAGGATCTTGGAACAATACTCCTCTACTTGTAACATTTCCTTATTCATCATTTGGCAAAACCTGAAGTGTTTTGATATCTGACAATGATGTTCAAGGTTGTCCAGAGCAACAAGACAGTGGCATAAACATCTTAAAAAGCAAGCACTAATGAAGTCCCTTTGTGCTCTGTTTTGCCTCCACGCAACCCCTCCCTCTTGTGCACACACTCACAAGGGAAGCTTTTACTAATGAGTTGTGGTTTAATGGGACACAGATAGAGGAGATACCGGAGCAGAAAGAAAGATGGAGCAGATAGAGTAAAAAGCAACAGGAGGTGGAGGACGGAAGCAAGTGATGAGGAAAGGTGATGTCCAGTGTTGTGATTAACTAATTCTGGTGGTCATCTGGACACTGCTGTGGTGAAGGACGTTACTGTGTGCTGGCAGTCTGCTGCACTTAACATTTAGGATAAAAAGCCTCTGATCCCTTTAACTTTTTTATGATCTCTGGCTGCTTGGCCCCACTAATCATAGGAAGTGCTGTATGAATGTGTGTGAATTGGCGAATGTGAGCGAGAGTAAAAATGCTTTGATTGTTCAGAATGACTAGAAAGCGCTATGTAAGCCTTTTACCAGTTACATACTGTACCTCACTCTTTCATCAAAATAACTGTCTGTGTAGAAAAACAAATTAACACTGGATCAGGTGCACACAAAATCCAACTTCTGCGTTTTCACGCGTTGTTGAGCAATTACAATGAAAGGATATTCACCATGACGCACGCACTTGCACACAAATACAAAGTCTCAATAGGTGGTCTGAGTAGATGCAAAAAGAGAGGATGGCAGTCGATAATCCAATACATAAATGTGGATGCCTTTTTTTTCCTCCTCCGTTTTGGACGCTGTGCACACGATTACACACAGACATGAGTTAGGATTCCTCAGCTGCGTCCTCCATCAGGGGGCAATGTGAGCCATCTGTTAAGTGTATGTGGTCAGTGTGCCAGGTGGTCGGAGCCCCCCAGTGCCCACTGTGTGTCCATTGTGGCTGTGCCAGGCTCAGGTGGCTGGATGCGGAGGTGCTGCCCAATGCCCATTCATCAGCGCATCAATGAGGCAAACCACAGATCCTGACGACAGCAGACTCAGGCTGTAACAATTAAAAAAGACTGGTTTAATGGCCAGTCTGAAACAAAAAAAAGAAGATGTTAAAACTTATATAAATTACACACAAATAAAAAGGAATCCTTCATAATGAAACTCTTCGTGTTGAGAACAGCAGGTGAATGTCAAAGATAACATGATTGACCCCAGGCTTATTAACTTTCCATTAACCATTTAGCATCAGTTCTGCAGGGTGTAGCTGTGCAAAAACATGGACCACTATCAGCTCTGTTATAATGAAGAATGACAGGACGATGGCATCTGTGAAGCCACTACCATCTAAACATTAATTACCAGATGGAATTTGTTGTAACCGTTGTACACACAGCAGGAAGCTCATGGCAGTTTTGAGTGTAAGAAGTAGAAACTGGGAATCTTGAAAATGCTCAGTTATTACTCTGAAACAGCAATGGCTTTAAAAAAATAAACAGATTTGACCTGAAAGTAATTAAATGAATGAAGTCACTCTGCATACATACATGTTTTTACGTACACTGAGCATGCTATAAATTGTAGCGCATTAAATAATGTAGCACTGGTAAAATTTTCTATGACTTTTGTCAGACCTGGTTTCATCAGTAATGGTGGCTGTTGTGTGGCTTTCCGAAGGTTAATAACAAGTGACAGTTGTCATTTTCTATGTGTGTATTGCTGTGTAAAGTCACCAATGTACTCCACTGGGATTGCCGGTGTCACCATTAAAAGACCATGTCATGCCCTAATTGACTGATGATTCTTATTCTTCGGGTGCATAATGCTGCCCTGTCAAACTCCCCTGTGTGTATGTGTTTGTGTGTGCAGGCATGTGCTTGTGGTTTGCATTTAAATGTCCGTTACCACCTCCCCTTTGTTGACAGGACCATTCCACCCACATGGGAATGTATAAACTAACTGATACACACTGAGTTTTACTGTTTGATATTGTCAAATACAGAAGTATTGTGGAGGAAATAATAACTTTTCCTGCATATGTAATATCTTTTGTTAATGTGAACAACACACCAGCCTGAAAGTCAGTCTGAAATTGCGGCATAGGGACTTTGTTCCTGATTCTGTATGTGTGTGTGTCATCATTTGGCTCAGCCACCCGAGCCACGAGTTTTTTGGCCTGGGCATGAAGACAGAGACTGGCTTTGTGCAGGCGTTTGGTTGCTCTCGGTCATTAGTTCACACAACTGCATGGGGTCACGCAAACACACACACACACAGTATGAATATGTTGGGGGGGGGAATATGTAGGGAATGATGGAAGAGATCAGATTTAGTACAAGCTGTAGAGGTTAAGACCAACCTTACAGACAGAAAATTCATACCATGAGTTTAACAGAGTTTTTCCATTTCGTTTATTTCTTTTCTAAGTGCCATCAGTCTTCCAGTCTTATCAGGATGTTCCCAAATCATTTTCTGCTGCGGTCTCTGCTCCTTCCTGACTGCACAGCTTTTAAACAGCTTTTTCAGATCCCATATAGAGCGGTTAAACCATAACATGAGTGTGATAAGTCAAGCATATACAGAGAACCTTCTCCTAGCATGCAACCTAGCATGAAATCAACTCAAGCAAATGAACTCATTGACTAGCAAGTTATGATATTTATGTTTTGCCTCTGTTTTTATAATCAAAGGAGCTGTTTTACAGAATCTTAAAACTTTATTTCTGTTGTCACACACTGTTGCATCTGTTACATAGTTACACTCACTGAGGGTTAGGAGCAGACAGCTGTCAATACATTGCAACACTACTTGGATCTGATGCTGCTACACAATCATGTTCCGGATTTATGCAATTAATGTCGCTTTAACTAACACTGGAACATCTGCACCACATTTGAGCCCACGGACATTTTCATGTTACTATACTTGGATAAGTAAATATAGTTAAAGACTGCCTACATAAAACTTAATAACAGATGATCCTTGAATACGCAACTTTATTTACATTATATTTGGGCTGTAATTGATCCAGCAATGTAAGCACAAAGGGGATTTTAGTGTGCTCCTGTGCCTTTTACACAACTTTAGTATATCCTTTTTTTACCCTCAGAGCAGTCCTGTACAGTAAGATACTCCGTAGCTCTATAGTTACTAGCTGTTATTTTCTTCTAGTTGTAGTAATCTAATATAGACTATGCAGCTCACGCATAGAAAGAGTTGAGCCCTTGCTTGTTTAAGAAGTTTAAGGAACGTTATGTCCTCCAGGCACTCTCAACAGGTAAGAAAATCCAAGCTGCAAGCTTCTAAATGTCAGTGCCTAACATGTTGTGTAAGCACAGATAAAAGCTGCAGTGCATTATGTTCCGAGTTGATTTATGTAGTGTACGGCTTCTCTACACTACATTGGGCTTGCCTTGTGGTGATTAAGTAGCACACTATATAAAAACTAAAACTTAGTTTAGTATTTAACACTAGAAAACATCTGGT
Source organism: Rhadinocentrus ornatus (assembly GCA_037177495.1). Classification (NCBI taxonomy): domain Eukaryota; kingdom Metazoa; phylum Chordata; class Actinopteri; order Atheriniformes; family Melanotaeniidae; genus Rhadinocentrus; species Rhadinocentrus ornatus. The sequence goes on from JBAMHW010000003.1 coordinate 30,334,447, forward strand.
CTGATGTGTAGTGGATTATACTGTATAGTGAGCAAGTGGATGTTTCAAACACAGCTGTGGTCTTTAACAGAAAGTGTGACATATTGGGTTCTTTGTCCTTTTAATAATGCTAATTATTTGAGTAAATGGGTCGAGCAGAACCATCACAAGTGTCTGGGGACTAATGTAACAAGACTTAGTAACAGCAAAAACTCTGAAAACAACTAGAATTTCTACCATTAAGTCTTCGTGTCCATACAGCATGTAGCTGTTATGGTTAGCGATTGCTACCTATAACAACTACGGTATATGCTTTTACTATGTTATTATTGTATTTTACTAGCAAAGATTTCAAATGCAACTTATATTACTTTCATACCTTGAAATAGTTTTTGTAGCTAGTGTTGTGTGAAAGACAGCAGTTTTTATAAATTGGACCATTTTTACATTGTGTGGTAACACAAATGTTAATGTAGTTGAAGTAAATTGATCTATTATTCATCTATAGAATAAATGCCTTCATCTCCATATGTTTGTACATATGTGTGTCCAACTGAAGCATGTGGATATCAATTATCTCTCATCATTGCCAGCCTAAATCTTTCTCCCATCTGCTAACACGTCCTCACATGTGGTTACACTCAACCTTGAACAGCACACAGCATCTCCATTTGAACGCACTCTCACGCATATTTATCCGCAGAGACGTGGTCAAGCCTTGGGGATGTCTTTGCAGAATTTCACACCGTGGAAAATGCAATGCATGTGTCACTTTAGGCTTTTGGTGCTGTCATCTTTGTTTTAGCTCAGGATGTTAGCTGTGACATAGGGTGTTGGATGCAAGCTCCAACAATGTCCAGAATACATCTACCTTTGTCACTGTAGCTAAAATGGCTGCTGTTCAACCGCGGTTGTATGAATTAGTAAAAGAAATCATCTAGTGCTTCCTCACTTTGCTACTCCTTCTCTGTTTTCCCTCTCATTTTCTGTTTCATGTGCTCCTCACATATTCTCCTTCCGCTCTCTCGTTGTCTCCTTCTGTGATCAAAGATTCCTCTCCCTGATAATACTTGAGTTTTTTCGTGTGTTGAGATGTAGTTATCACCATTTTTCTCTCAGCATTTTCTCTCATTAAAAAGAAGAGCGTGCACACGCATACACAAAAAGCGCAAACATGTGGGAAGTTGTAAAAATCATGCACCCAACCGTCACACACACATTCATTCATTCATTCACATTTAAAACATGGATTGTAGTGCTTAAGTTGTGAGGGTAGACAGTAATGAGGGGGCTCCTTAGAAGATTTTATGCCATCACATCTTCTCCACGCTCTTGTTCGTGAATCCACCCACACAGTCTCATTAAAGCTGTGTCTCTAATTCTGCACCTTTGTCCTACAAAGTCTCATCTGCCATTATAACCAATATTTTCTACCATACTAACAAGCAATCGTGACACTAAGGGGCAATATGAGGTGATAGTCCTTTTTTAATCTTAATGTATATCTTCTAATCTCACTGCCAACTATTATACACTAATATAACCAGCGCTGCGATAAATTTTCAAAGCTAATCACTTTTAAAAAGCAGGATAAGTTACAGTGAGCTCCTGTGTTAGCTAATACCATGAGAACAGTCTGGTCCTCGGTAATCTCAGTGCTAATGCACTTTAGCTTGGTCCAACAGCGTGTGACTGCAGAGCAAGGCACTCCTTCACTACCTCGTCGTTCCCCTCCTAATTCACTGCTACCAGGGGTTAATGAGCCAAAGTAAGAAGCTGATCAGAGTGGGAAAGAAAGCCGGGAGAAAGGGAGACAGTTGAAAAAGAGCAAGGGAGATGAATAATAAATGTACCATGCTTGAATCCATTTTTTAAGGGAAGATTAGAGGAGTCTGGATGCAAGCTGGGATGCTCACATGATCCAAGTGAGGACGAGGCCAGCTTGTTTCTAGGTCATCTCCATTAGGCATCTCCGGAAAGAACATCAAAGTATTCCAGTTTTTCTTATCATATGTATGTACAATGTTATATGCTTTTGTTTAGATTAGAACTCAGTAGCTTTATATCATTAAAATATGTGATGTGTTGTTCATATATGGGATCTGTTATCACATATTTAATATACACTATTAAGGTATTGACATAAAACTGTACCAGATTTTTAAAAATTTTTGGAAGATTTTTAGGAAACAAGCTCACGGTGGTGAGAAGTCTCTCAATAGGTGCTCCTACTTTTAAAAAAGTCACACAATCAAACATACAGAGAAAAGAGGGGATGTCATAAATCAAACTAACAAGTTTCAATGAACGTATTAATGTTGTATATACAAACTTGGACACACACCGGGGCAGCATTGTCCAGAGGGTTTGTCATCATGATAGACACAGCGGGCATAGATTAGCTTTCACACATTCTCACATTTGTGTGTGCAAGCCTGTGTGTGAGATATAGCTACCAAATGCACACTCATTCCTGTGCAGTTAGACCCTGCAGAGCTCACTCTAAGCCTTGGCTTGGAAGAGACCATCTCCAAAAACCCATAACCACCTTATGTTAAGACCACTTAACCTCTTAACCCAATAACTGTAAGGAATCATCAAGTTTTTAAAAAAAAGGAAAAACACACATTGATGATTATCATTGGTGCACTTTAATGTTTCCCTTCAATCTTTGTAAAGAGCTGGATGTAAGAAGCTTCTTCAACTCCATTACATCAAATGATGAGAGTGAATATGTGAGCTACTATCAAATTAGCTAATCTACTGTGAAGAACGCAGACAACGCTGCAGTTCAAACACACAGGCTCTCAGACTCTCCTATGGGAAGCAGCTGTAGCAGGCTTATCAGATTACACATTGCCAGGCTAATAGATTCTTAATAGATTGTTTTTGATTAGTTCCTCTAGTTTAGAGACGTTAAGATGATTAACGTTTATGTGTATAGAAACAAATGTGCTCACACCTGCATGTCTTTCCATAAAGTGTGTTTGTAGATAAGCAAAAGTGACTAGAGTTAAATGTGAGTGCTTTGTTTGAAGTGTGCATCTTCCTTAGACACACAGATGAATTCCAAAACAACAAATCCAACAACTCTTTGTGTTCATCTTCACACGACATCTCCCGCTGTCCGACTAATTACCCCCTATCCTGTGTCCTCTAGAGTGCACAGTTCTACCCTGAAGCCTTGTCACAGTATTAGCTGGCTTGCTAACTTGCCCCAAGCACATTCACCTGCTGACCACTACTAGCCGCATCGTGCTCACCCTGTGGCTAATCCTATTAGCACAAGAGTCTGTGATAGCTTTGTGATACCCTACTCCACTCCCCCGTCGTCTGATCTTACACCCCCTTGCTTTTATTCTATCAAAACATTGGGCTGAAGTAAACTTATTTAACTTTCTTTGGCTCGTTTGTTTTTAGTTATGTGCATTGCAGCTAGTCCACTTTAATTAAGGAGTTTCGATTTAGTGTTAAGAAAATCGCTGATCTGATAGTATCGAAGCTTTGTTTTTAACATTATCAAAGAAGTAGGACAGACTGATAAAGCTGACCTTTTGACTTTAACTTTGACTTTCCATCTGGGGAATTTCAGTAAAGGCGGTTTTTTATTCACTCATTTGAAGAAGGTTATATCTTTTTCGGTGTTTTAGTTTGGGGGGGGGGGGGGGGGGGGGGGGGGGGGGGGGGGGGGGGGGGGGGGGGGGGGGGGGGGGGGGGGGGGGGGGGG
>JBAMHW010000003.1:30370008-30397695 GCA_037177495.1 Rhadinocentrus ornatus
GGGGAGCTTGGGGGGGTTTAATTGTTTAATCCAGGAGCTGAAGCTGTACCATGACCGCTTCAGGACCGACTTTCAGATCTTCATATTTCAGCTCGTTGGCAATTGTTTGCCACAAATTGTCTTTGTGATCATTGTCGCGGTAATTCTTGTCTCGCTTGTCGAACAAACACGAGTTTGTTGTGAGACAAATGTAATAAGACGCTAGGTCACAGTGATACTAAGTTTGGAAGATGCAGCAGCGAGAAGCGACACTTGCAAAGCTCGCAACACCGGCTCTGGTGACGCAATCAATACGCCGTCTGATTGGTCGATTGTGTATCTGTCGGACGCGAATATTAAGAAAAATCGACCTCAGTCCGAAATAATAAATCTCGCGAAAATCGCTTAATGGAAATTCGTCACTGATGTGAATGTTTCCATTGATTTCTCATTGATTCCATAAAAAATATTGCCGTGCGAATTAGTCGGACGAAATGTTCGGAGTAGGTGTGTAATGGCCTTTAGATGTGTCTTTTCCCTGATGTGACGGAAGAAGAAAACCTGAGAAATAAAAGTAATTCCTTGAGAGATGAAAGAAAATTGACCAAGTTGCTCTTATAACCCGGAGAGGGACGCTCAGTGTCTCAAATCTCACTTATCCCATCATCTTTTGCTCCTAATTGTGTTTCTCATCTTTCCTCTAACTGCCCTCTCTCCTCATAACATTCTATTGTGATTTTTTTTACATTATTTTATGTGTGTGTGTTTGTATTTGTGCACCTCATGAGAAAAGTGTGCTCAGACACTTGTCTTGTGCAAGATGTTATCAGTCTTAATGGAAGCCTAGCTGCCACTAGATAGCTGTCTTTCTCTCATCTTTCTCTGTTTTTCTCCGCCATCTTTTCCCAGAGGATGGTGTGATAGAGCAGACTGATAGAGTTAGAGAAGGGGGTAAGATGGATAGGGAGGTTAATGGTTTCTCTCTCCCACTACTCCCTTTTCTTCTCAGTCAGTATCAATCGGCCAAACAGTGGGTCCTTCCATTGCTTGACTGTGATTGGGGCGGAAGGACGCGGCTCTGACGGATGGTCATGGAATGAGGCCAATCAAAAGCTGGCATGGCCCGCGGAGCTGCTCCAAGTGACACACTGTACTGAGTCCTGTGCCTTAACCAGACGCCACACTGAGAAGAACAATGAAGTGTTGCTCATGCATGACAGCACAGGGAATTGTTTTGAAATTGAATCAAATTTCTTTTCTGATTCACGCACAGCAGGCATCTTTAGAGCCTGTTATGAAGCAGCAAATGGGGGAAGCTGAGCTGAAAAGTGGCATGGAACATTTCCCCCAGTGCCTAGTTGTCAAACTTTACAAAACGAAGAACATGATACTAATAACTGTAAAAGCTGTATGCATAAGTATTTATTTTACCTATATGAAAAAGAAAGAAATCTCAAGTTAATAGAAATCATTTTTCAAACCAACGTGAAACATGAAGATGATCAGCTCGCTATGACAACTTTTGGACGTCTTTCTCACAGACTTCCCTCATCTTATGGAGAAACCTCCTTAAATTTGTAGGTATGAAGCTACAAAGATCACTTTGAGTTTCTTTACAGAAAAATAAGTTTAATACTTTGAACATACTTATCCTGTTAACTCATATTGTAATGTTAACTTAGGCTGTTTCCACATGTCTCTGCCTTTGGCTTCTGTAATCCTTTAAGTAATTTTCAATGACAGCTTACATATCAAGGCAAAGCCAATCAGACAGACTTTAATTTCCTCAGCTCATTGCTAGCCCTGTGTACAGTATCCATCTAAACACCTTCCAGGTGCAGCTCTCAAACTACTCCTTTGAGAGCAAATCATGAAAAGTAGCATTTGTCTCTTTTTTCACCTATTTTCTTGTTTTTGTGTTTTTCTGCCTGTTTATTTGGTGGTGGTTCGCTTGGCAGTGCTAATGGAAATGCCAGCTGTGTGGCTCCTCACTCCTTACAAAGTCCATTTACTAAAGTGACAGAGTCATTTACCAGGCAGACGGCCTCTCCTATCCTCACTTAATTAGAAGACCCCTAGGCCTGTCTACCTTCAGTGGCCACATTTACCTCTTTCTCACTAAATTTTTCTCTCTACAGTATTGGTGTTCCACTTCTTTGTTTTCTGCAGTTTTTCAATCTCTGTCTCATCTTTTGTCTTTGTCTCAGTTTTCTTTTTTGCTCTCTCATTCCACTTCTAGGGACAGAGTAAAATGAACAAATGGCTGCACACAGACTGGGAGTTAAGAGTTAATAGGAATGTCCATGTGATGAGGACGGTGATTAAGAGGGATGCGACTCCACATCTTTACTTTTCAAAGTTTTATTTTTCTTACTTTTTACTCCTGTTTAGCCTGCGTAGCCACTTCTCTTTGTAGATTCATTGCTGCAAATTTTTAGTCAGCAGGGTTATGTCTGTCTTTTCCTGTTTGTTAACAAAACTTTTTTTAAACAATAATGTTGATCGCAATAAAAACTCTGTTGTTATGGTAAAGATTATAAAGGACAAGGAAATGTGTTTAGTTCATATCAGATTTCATATCTGTAGCTTCACTGTAAAAAGATTTGTTTCCTAACGTTTGTCATTTGAATTTGTTTCTATATTCACTCCTGCAGCTCATTTTTCTGGTGTGGATTTATGTAGTCTATATGTGTTGTCTCATTGCTGTTTCTTTGGGGAATGGAAATCAGAGTTGTCATCTTTATTGCCCTTGAACTCACAATATGCACACATACAACAAAAGGACAAAATAAATAGATTGTTTGATCTATGTCTTGTTTTTGTCAGGATTGTGTACAGAGGAGAAGATCAAAACAATATTTCAGAACAGAGAAAACAATGGAGCAGATGAAAAATTGAGAAAGAAGATTAAAACGATGAATCTTAAAGGAGAGAAAAGGCAGAAATGATCAAGTGGTAGAAACTGCATGCAAAAGGTGAAATGAGAGACGTGAAGATAGTGAGGATGGCAATAAGGCCAGCAAGTACAAATATTCCTGGAAGTGAGTTACATGAATGGAAAGAAGAGATAAAACTCACGTTGGAAGGTATTTTTGTCACTTCAAGACCTAATTTGCTAAAACAGGCCTGCACGAGATACTTGCCAAAGTAATCTCTGGATTATAGTAGCAACAGCCTTTACATGCACTCCTCCTCTTTAGCCTTCTCTCAGCCTCTCTGCTTTCTTGTTAGTGCCAGACTCTGCCAGTGTTGTTTGCTTCCCTGCTTATCTCCAATCAGTCAACACATCAAACCTAGCCTAGCCTGCCATTGATCTCTTAAGCCCCTTACAATCCAGTCAATGCACACATGCTAACCCAGCCTTTGATATGACCCCCCACTGGCTCACACATGCATGCTTGCTCTGAGCAGGTACCACAGCACTGGAGGAAATTTCTTGCTGAAAAGGATATTCTCTGGACATCCATGTTTTTTTTACACTACAGCTGAGGGTTACCTCAGGAAAAGTAGCCCTTCCATTTCCTAGGAATATTTTTTAGCAGGGTGCAATGATAAAGCAAAAATAAAAAAGCCAACATCAGTTACAGTAGCCAAATGTTTTGTGGCTACATCTGCAGCCCAAACAGAGTCCAGTTGGGTTTGTCATCATGTGAGTTTTTCTTTAGGCATTTAGTGGCCCTGTCGGTAGGTATTGATTTTTATTTATTTTTGTCCTTGCACATGGCTCCTCACTGCCAGTTTAGATTAAATCAGGAGAAGTTTCAGACTGACTGATGGTTACTGAAATAACACAGGCGTGGCTAATGTCACTTTACAGAGAGGTCATGGAAAAACGATGACAGGTGATGACCCTGCTCTTCTTCCTCCTTACCTTCTTAACCACAGCTGTTTAAGATCACAAAGTCTGCAAGAAAGTTTCCCCCATTTTTCTTTTGGTGTTAATGCAAGAGTTTAAGCTGTAGTTGCAGTAGTGTTTCTGGTAGGCAGGATTTTACTAATATTTGATCCACATAATGTGGAGCAATTGTGCAAAAATTACTTAGACTAAAGGGTGATTTCTTCCTTCCAACCAGGAAGTTCTACATTTCTGCTAAGTCGCCTCCTCCTTATTTCTTCTTCTAGTCTGGACTCTCCCTGTGTTTTGGAATGTTAAGAAGGAAAAAAAAATTTGCAACAAGGCCGATCCTTTTATGTCTTTAGATTTTACAACCAATGAAAAGCTGCGTTGAAAGCTTTACGGTTCCTCTGGGTTTTGGGGGTGACCGTTGCAAAGCCTGTTAGCTGGATGTTTAAAGGCAGGTGATAGCGCTCTGTAAAAACAGATTGGAGAGGAAAGGTGGAAAGTTTATAACAGAAAGGAGATGTCATGGCTCTGTGTTATGGTCAAGGTAGAGGTCTGACAACAGAGGGAGGAGGAGCAAGAAAGGAGAACTGAGTTACAGCAGCAGATGCTGTTGTAAATAAGGAGAGGCAAGACAGAGGAGATGGTGGGCTTGGTTTATAAGGTCATTTAAAGGAGTAATGTGGCGCACTGTCTGGAATTGGCTTTCATTAAAAGAGCCATCCAGAAAGAAAGGAAAAAGGAGGGTGAGCGCAAGGAAATGTGTGTGTCTGTGGTTAGGCAGTATTCCAAGCACACACACGAGCACACATTTTTTGGATCTACTTGCAGTTAGTACTATCCCAGCTCCTCATATTTTATATCCCCACTGGGAAAAGCAACCATGATAGGTCCCCTCGCCACATTAGCAGCTTTGTGACACTACCACTAAATGGCTCACACAGCGTCTTCACCACCATGAGCTCAGCAACAATTGTGAACAATGGGTCACATCTATCATTACACTGGGCAGTGATAAGATTATGTCAGCCCACCAAGGACTTATAATTTTAACATGATTTATGTGGATCATTGTCCTTAATCACAGTCTTAATGATTTATGGTTAAGAGAACAGTAATGAGTTGGCTTCAGTGATGAGAAAGGAACATGCATTCTATCCCTTTTTTTTCTTTGACTAAATCATAATTAAAATGAAAGATATCCACTCACTCTCATCTATATATTCATCAAACATCATCACACTCTTTTCTTCTCTGTCCTCCATGTACAAAGACACCCCCACCCCATATACCTTACTTCATCCTTCTTGTGGCACCCCTTTTAGATGAGAGCTAGACTTGTGTTCAGCTTGACAGTAACACATAGCAGGCATCTGCCACCATATCCCATCTACTCAACTCAATGTCCTTGCCAATTTGCCCTGTGTGTGTCTTCAATTACACTTTTCCTCTATTCATCCATCCAGCCTCCACTTCCAGTAGATGACCTCCTCCCTCTTTTTCCCCTCCAGCCTTCTCCTTATGCTCATTTGCACCATTTCATCTGTCTTTCTCTCTTGGCTTGAATCCAGCCAGAAAGCTACTGTACCGAGTTCTCCATCGACTTTAGACCAGAGGAGCAATTGCGTATCTCTGTCTATAAAATGAATGAAATGAGATGCTCAGAGAAGGATGATGATTGTGGCCAAGCAGACGGAACATAGAAAGTAAAGAAAAGACTCAATTTTCTTAAGAAAAGGAAGAAATGGAGAGAAGTGTGGTGTCATACAATGTCAAGTTTCCTTATTGTTGCCTCTCTGCTTGAGCATCAAGAAGCATGAAAGGCGGTTGATTACAAAGTACCGCAGAATACGAATGAATTTCATCATGTCATGTCGACCTCTGTTCAGTGTCGGACCCCCACCCTGAAATCTAAGAGCTGCAATGCTTTGACCACCTGGTTTCTGTCTTACAGCAAACGACAGCTCAGTTTCCTCCAAATGTTTTCTTTTCTCTTATCTCTCCCAACATTAATTTGTCTCCACTTATCCCCAGCTTGTAAAAAAGACACCGCTTTAGTCCCAACCATCACGAGGCTTTCAAGGTTAAATCTAGAGTGAGTGTCCGTGATGTAAAGGTATCACTTAGGGGTGGGATTGTTAAATGTTATATACTGATCAGCTAGCTCGTTGTCACCAGTATAGTTTTAAAAGTTGCCTGCAGTAACATTTTCATATGAGCACACACGCGGCAACATAACAAAGCAGGGATGAGGCGGCTCATCAGCTTTGAGCCCATCTGTGAAGAAAAGTTGAATTTGGCATTGACACATACAGCACATTTGCCCATTCAAACACACGTGCTTACTTTAGTGCACATTAGTTTTGTACACATATGTGAGCAATCTGTCTGTCACATATTTAAACACATTTGATCTCTTGTGAATTTCTTGAAATACACACACACTTGAAGACCCACTGGGGCTATGTTGTGAACCATCTGTCATCACCTTTAACTGAAGCAGAGGGCTAAGCTTGCACACTTGATCTTGTTTCATTAGAAACATCTGTAGTCCATCAACAAGCTTCTGCATCCAGTATGGCTGAGGTGATGCTGACACACACACACACTTACACAGTGCTGTCTTATTGTATTGGTGCTACAAGGTTCTTAAAATTCTTGTTAATACACACACATTTGTCCATACATTGGGGTTTGTCCTTTTGCTCCTCTGCCTACTGTTGGTTTTTTGCGGTCACCTGTCAATCAAAACATTGTTGCCACAGCCACCTGTCAGGCGTCCCAACATGTATTGCAAGGCCTCTAATGTAACATGCTTGACTGGAGGCTTTCACACACCGCTGAACCTGGAATCAGTCACCGGAACACACACATGCGCAAAGATACACATTTCCTACTGACTAGCTCTCTGTTGGTCTCTCAGGAACACACAGACGGACGCAAACGCACAGTTTGTTGAGGGTGTTTAAAACCGAATAAATCTGTTAAACTGTCAAATTCAGCGTAAACGAACAGTTTAATTTTGATGGGATTTCAAGGATACTGATAATTTCTCCTCGACCTCTGTCTCTGATTTCTCTTCCTCTGCAGGTGGTGAGGGTTCCAGTGGAGAGCTGCGAACAGTACACTACTTGCGGGGAGTGTTTGGGCTCCAGAGACCCTCACTGTGGTTGGTGTGTTCTCCACAATGTGTAAGTGCTCCATTCACTCATGCACACATTAACCCACTGCACCCTGGTACCCCGTTTAATTTTGTAGTAAGTTATTTTAAGAGAAGTGTTCAGCAAATTGTTTCATAGTTGGAGCTCTCCCCTGAGTGGCTGTGACCAGCCTATTTCCGACGTACATGTGTGCAGACAGATTGGGACTTTGCAGGTATTACTCAGCTTCATTCATATCAAACTTCAGACATGATTCAGTCTGCAATGTTGATGCCTTCATTACAAACTCATTCAAGAGGAATCTGACAACTTAGTGCCAATAAAGAGAGGAGCCACTGGTGAATGAACAACAAGATAACATTAAATGATTCTTGTGTCCTTATAGTACCTAGAAATATATTAAATACAGCAAACTTCTCATTGTAAGATTTTTTTTCTATTACATCTAGGCTGCTTTGTTTTTGTTTTTTGTGGCACACAGTCAGTCTGCTTGCTATTAGTACAATCCATGCAGACATTATATTTGGGCTCTCAGGGCATCCCAAGAAATGTCATTTCAGACCCTCGGAGATACAGTTTACATCATGAGGAACCTTACATACACAATCATGCCTTGTCCGTTATAGATCAAGACAGGGATCTTAAACTTCACAGTATTTATTTGTTTACCATGCCCTGGGACCACAGATGGAAATTAGCCAGTGGCTAAATCTGGTGCAATGCATTTTTTCTCCTCTGAGAATAATAGTTTTTGTGCATGATCCCTGACAAATAAAAACAGACAATCCTCATTTAAATTAAATAGATCCAAGAGCTTGTTGCCATGTTCTGCACAGTGACCCATAATTTGAGTCCGGTGTGTTGCAGACACTAGCTAAAACCAGTAGGACAGTGGACCTGGAGAGACCTGGAGTTTGAGATCCCTGATTTAAGAGCAGAATGACTTTGATAACACAGAGAAACATTTTTATACACATCCTGATCATCAAATTTGATTTGAACTGACTTAAAATGCTAAATTGAATTTTTATACACAACTATAACTTTATTAGATTGTTTAACAATAGTTAAAATGCAAATAACATCACAGCTTGGCAGCCTCACTGACTTCTTTGTTCTTTGGGGGGGTTATTTATTTTTGTAGGGATGAACAAGGTTTAGTACATCTGGATTTTTTCACTTAAGATTCTGTTAGGCAGGCTTTACAACAGTGAGAGTAGAGAATTGTAGTTTGAATTTGGTGAATCAAAGCAATCTCATGTGTAGCCATGGCGATGAACACTTATCTATCTATGGTCTCTGCATACTCCCCATTTGACCGGAGGGATTGTGTGTGTGCATTCAGGAGGATGATAAAAGTTATGCTATTAAAAGGTGACAGGATATGAAACCATATTTAGAGGCCTCAGGTGTGTGGCATGGTGCCACCTCTCGTTGCATTAATTAAACTTAAAGCACATATCACCCAGTTTTTCCTCCAGATACACACACACTAGCTCTCCATTTGGGCACATGTTGACCTTGTGCCTTGAACACATCTTGCTCATTTCCTCACTAATAATGCTAAATCTGGCCAAGGTTCTTGTCGACATTATCGCCCTGTTTTAATAGGCAAATTATTAATAAGCTTTTGTTTTACCCCTCTGGTCTTCTCAGCCACATCTCATGAAGAGTCACATTACTTTCCAACAGTGGAGTTGAATGAGAAATAGTCTTGCGTTAACACACATGGAGGTGTTTCTAGAGACCTAGACAAAAGAGCACACTTTGTTCACACAGTTACAGTCTCACACCACAGGAGCTGTAAAAAGAAGAGATTCATAATGAGATGTTCGTGCCTTTACATCTTTCTGCTGTGTGAGTATTTGTGTGCACACATCAGTGAGTCTCGGGAGTGGTTGGCGACAGTGTTTTCTTCCTGAGCGTGAGTGAAGGCTAACTAAATGAGGGAATGAGGGAGCAGCTATATGGAACAGGCAGTTAGCATTTTTTCTGCCTCCCTCTTGTTGTTAAGGCCTTGCAGAGTGCCACATCAGCACTTTCTTCTCACCACTGGGACCAGTTGTTGTTAGTGCGAAGGTGAAGCAAATGCATTATGAATAGCTAATAGTAAAACTGCTACAAAACAGGGCTGTATGATGATTTTTAGCACAATCAGTTTGCCTGTAATAAGGTGGAGGGAGATTGCTGACAGCACTGATATGCAGCCAGTTAAACTGCATCGCTTTACCGGTTAAGGAAACTTTAATGATTGCTCGTATGTCTCCAAAGACGTTTGCAGAGGTGGGCCTGCATATCGAGGGGAGACTCCTAACTGAGAAGACGCCTTATTGAGTTGTTGTTTAGCAGTGAAAATAATACATTTTTAATCATAAAAATAGAAGATGCCTGCACAAATATGTAATGATGTAAAGACCAACAGTATTGATTACAGGAAGCTATTGGCTTATTATTGGTTGATGGCGATGACTGTCCAAGGTTATGTGTTAATATGATGGTCATATTAGTTTAGCACTTCTTCTGATCCTCAGACTCATCTGTTCATCATGTTTGTCATTCCCATATGTTTCCTGTCTTCTTTTCATCATCACATTCTTCTCTTACTGCCCCCCTCAGATGTTCTCGGAAGGACCACTGTGAACGAGCAGGAGAGCCTCAGAGGTTTGCCTCTGACCAGAAACAGTGTGTGGAGCTGACTGTTCAGCCAAGAAATATCTCTGTCACCATGTCAGAAGTTCAGGTATGTATTCTCTTGTTCATAGTCTCAATTATGATTTTTCTGTGTCACCTTTTTAACTATAGAAAATTTACAGTAGTAGTTTGAAATGACATCAGAAGAAATGTAAAAATAATTAAGCACATTTTTGTGGGTCACATCAGTTGCAGTGGGCTAATGAACGTTTTGGCCCACAAATGTGGGCAGAAGCAGCTGTTGACGGAAGCGACAACCACGAGATTGGTGATCAAGTCCGTATTAGAAGCACTTCTTCAGTTTTTGGCAGCAAGTTAGATTATCAGATTGATACAACTTTTTTTTATCTAATGCTCCAGTCAACTTCGAGTTAACTTAGCTATGCAGAAAGACTGGAAACAGAATGAAACCATTAGCCTGGCTCTGTCAAGTAAAAATGAATAAAAGTAATGAAATCTGCTTATTTGATGATCACCATTTAGTCTATTAAAATGTAAGTTTTGCAGAAAGGCAGTACAGGTCAAATATCCTATTATTTTTAGGTATAGTCAGGTTTCTACCACCAGAGATATCATTAAGTTGCTGGTTGGTACTGAGAAATAGTCTGTCACATAATCAGCCATTAAAACATCAGTTGCTGTTTATAGGCCACACGTATGATGGATTAATTAGTGGGATTTAGAAGTGGTAGTAGGAATTTAGGTACTTAGTTATTGGAAAGAGGCAAGGTAGCGTTTTCTTAAATGTCAAACTGTAGGCTGATGAAGACTAGTTTCATAAAGCAGGACTTGTCTCGGGTGATTCAAACGAGTTTATTTAATTGTCGAATAGAATATTCTTATTTACCAGGATACTTTTGTTTACCAGGTGTTTTCCTCTCCCTTGATCCAATATGCCAAAATGGTACAAAGAGTTGCTTAGAAGTAAACTTTTTTTTTCTCAGTGAGACAATACAAAACCGGTAAAAGACTGCGAACACAAGCAAAAATAACCAAGCAGCTTGATCTGGTGTATGCATTTATCCTGTAGCATTTTTTCAAGTCACTGTAGTTAATACTGAAGTGATGAAATTTGATAAATATAATTTTTTTTTAAACATGCTTGGTGGAGATACAGTGAGGCAAAAAAGTATTTAGTCAGCGACCAATTGTGCAAGTTCTCCCACTTAAAAAGATAGGCGAGGCCTGTAATTTTCATCATAGGTATACCTCAAATATAACAGACAAAATGAGAAAGAAAATCCAGAAAATCACATTGTCTGATTTTTTAAGAATTTATTTACAAATTATGGTGGAAAATAAGTATTTGGTCACCTACAAACAAGCAAGAGTTCTGGCTCTTAAAGACCTGTCATTTCTTCTTTAAAAGGCTCCTCTTTCGTCCACTCGTTACCTGTATTAAAGGCTCCTGTTTGAACTCGTTATCAGTATAAAAGACACCTGTCCACAACCTCAAACAAACTCCACTATGACCAAGACCAAAGAGCTGTCAAAGGACACCAGAAACAAAATCATAGACCTGCACCAGGCTGGAAAGACTGAATCTGCAATAGGAAAGCAGCTTGGTGTGAAGAAATCAACTGGGAGCAATTATTAGAAAATGGAAGACATACAAGACCACTGATAATCTCCCTTGATCTGGGGCTCCATGCAAGATCTTACCCCGTGGGGTCAAAATGATCACGAGAACGGTGAGCAAAAATCCCAGAACCACATGGGGGGACCTAGTGAATGACCTGCAGAAAGCTGGGACCAAAGTAAGAAAGGCTACTATCAGTAACACACTACGCCGCCAGGGACTCAAATCCTGCAGTGCCAGATGTGTCCCCCTGCTTAAGCCAGTATATGTCCAGGCCCATCTGAAGTTTGCTAGAGAGCATTTGGATGATCCAGAAGAGTATTGGGAGAATGTCATATGGTAAGATGAAACCAAAATAGAACTTTTTTGTAAAAACTCAACCTGTTGTGTTTGGAGGAGAAAGAATGCCGAGTTGCATCCAAAGAACCCCTAATGTGAAGCATGAGGGTGGAAACATCATGCTTTGGGGCTGATTTTCTGCAAAGGGACCCGGACGACTGATCCGTATAAAGGACAGAATGAATGAGGCCATGTATCGTGAGATTTTGAGTGAAAACCTCCTTCCATCAGCAAGGGCATTGAAGATGAAACAAGGCTGGGTCTTTCAGCATGACAATGATCCCAAACTGACGCAACGAAGGAGTGGCTTCGTAAGAAACGTTTCAAGGTCCTGGAGTGGCCTAGCCAGTCTCCAGATCTCAACCCCATTGAAAATCTTTGGAGGGAGTTGAAAGTCCGTTTTGCCCAGCGACAATCCCAAAACATGACTGCTCTAGAGGAGATCTGCATGGAGGAATGGGCCAAAATACCAGCAACAGTGTGTGAAAACCTTGTGAAGACTTACAGAAAACATTTGAACTCTGTCGTTGCCAGCAAAGGGTATATGACAAAGTATTGAGATGAACTTTTGTTATTGACTAAATACTTATTTTCCCCTATAATTTGCAAAACAATTCTTTAAAAATCAGGCAATGTGATTTTCTGGATTTTTCTTTTTCTCATTTTGTCTCTCACAGTTGAGGTTTACCTATGATGAAAATTACAGGTCTCTCTCATCTTTTTTAGTGGGAGAACTTGCATAATTGGTGGCTGACTAAATACTTCTTTTCCCCACTGTATAATTAGCGTCTCGTAGTCTATATTAAAAAAAATCTGTAAATATGGCTGTTTTTATAAGAGCTCCCATTTAGTCAGACTTGTAAGTTTGCACATTAACACATGCACATTAACCTCACAATAGCTCCTGCAGTATCAGACACACTTGCATACACACAAGCACATTTTTTTTTTTTTCATTCCTGTTTCTGTCTCACATGCCCACATTCAAGCCTCACGCCCCTTCTCTCCCAATTCCCATTAACCCTCATGTCATATCTTATAACAATCCATGTACGCCATGTCCTTCCATTGATCTTGCACTAATTGTCTAACTCTCTTTCTCCGTAGCTGGTCCTTCAGGCTCGTAATGTGCCCGATCTGTCAGCGGGAGTCAACTGCTCCTTTGAGGACTATGTGGAGACAGAGGGACGGATCCAGGGTGGACACATCTTTTGCCTGTCTCCTTCTGCCAGGGACATTGCGCCGATCACTAGGAACAAAGGTCAGGAAGACAAAAGCATGATGAAGTCATGGTGAAGTGGGAGGGTGTGGTTTAGTGGCAGGGAGGGGGCATTATGGTGACATAAAGAATATGAAGATTAAGTCTTGATGTTGGTGCTCGACTTTTGATTCACTAATTTTTAAGTTGTATTTAGCCTCTTAACTTTATAATCATATTTCTGACTTTTTCTGACTCCGTGTCTTCAGTCCACTTGCATTTGGCCCATCCTTCCATCGTGTGCTGTGTATTAATCACCAGAGTCCGATGTGTCTTCTCCTCAGGGATTTTATTGTGCATTGCTGCTGGAGAAGTCAAGAGCTGTGTGTTCACCCAGACACAATTTTAATGTTACAGCTGATTTGCTTTGTGTGTCTATATTCAGAATTCCTTGTCACTACCAATAATGGCCGACCATTCCCTCTCACAGGCCCACACAGCAGTCCAGATTTACGTGCTGAAAATAGAACTGTTATTGAATTCCCATTATCATGCATTATGCACTATTGTCAGTTTCGTTTTATTTGTTTTTGTGTGTGTAAATGACTGGTTGTGCTCTTAACTCCTTTTCAAAGCAGTAACTTCAATGTGGTTTACCGTCATATTTAAAAATAGCCGCATCTTTATAGATTTATTGTTTCTTTCACAAAGATTACACACCGGTTTCATGCTCAATTCTGTCACGCCACAAAGAAAAAACTTGCATGTTATCCACTTTCAAAGAACTGCAGATGTGTCAGATCGTCTCCTCCAAGTTTTCCTTAAGAGACAACTCTGAAGTTCGTCAGTTCAGTCTATTATGCCCTATTATGTGTTCTTATCAGCTCTGGCATCCAAACACTGATTGGTATTGCTATTTTTAATGCCATCCTACCGTGGGTGTGACATGAGAAGTGTGTTGCAAAGTTACAGTGTGTCCTGCTGTTTGTGTGTGTGTGTGTGTGTGTGTGTGTGTGTGTGTGTGTTGAGGTGAAAATTGGTGAGGTGGAAATAGTGAAAATTGTCACATTAAGTTAAATGTGAAACATATAGGGAGCTTTCTAACGCTGCATATATTATGTTACTGTGTCTCATGCAGGTGACAAGCGTGTTGTGAAGCTCTACCTCAAGTCCAAGGAGACAGGCAAGAAGTTTGCGAGCGTCAACTTTGTCTTCTACAACTGCAGCGTCCATCAGTCGTAAGTTGGAATAATCAGATTTTTTTTTATTTGAAGGTTATTACCTTGTTTATTCTTTTTTTGTTTTAAATCTTGTATTAGGTTTTTTTTTTTTTTTTTTTTTTTCGTTCTGAGAGATGGCCATTTTGTCCAGTCTCCCCATGGGCTGTCTCATGTTACTTTCCATAGGAGACACACATACACTCTCAAGCACATATCTATCCCCCCCGACCTCCACAGGAGGTTAATGTTTCATTTGGAGTGAAAAATCAAATGTGCCGTTAATGAGAAACGATTAGGTTATGAGATGGTAATTCAACTCCCCTTTTTAAAAAAAAATCGTAACCCACAACACACACTGAATTTTAAAGATTTACTCATTACATGGTGGTCTGCTGTGATTCTTCCCAATCACAATTTTTTCAGGCATTTGTTTTTCTCACTTAAAACAAATATATGCAGCTTTTTACCCACTTGAATTTGCAGTCTAGCCCTAGTTTAAACAAAGACATCAGCAAGTACTGTAACACTCTGTGCCTTTTCCAGAGAGTTTGTCTCCATGACAGTTCAGATACCCTCTCTGCCCAATCATAACTGCCTCCTAATCCACCTTCTGCTGAAAATCTCTACCACCCACAGAGCCACACCCCAGGGTCAGTTGTACCATGCAACCAATGCACCCTGCCAGGGTAAAAGAGTCCTCTAACTCCTTAACCCCACCCCGCACAATATCCTCCCTCCTGTCAATCCGTGGCTCATCCAGGGGAAGCTGGAACGTTTGCTGGGGTATTAGCCTTGGGGCAGCAGATGGTTCGGAGGCCCCTGGGGTACCGCAGAGCTTCATCCTGGCTTCCATCTGGATGCTGGATGAGCCTCCTTCGAGGATTGTCCACAAACACACAGGGACATAGACATATGCATGCACCGCCACACCTTTCCCCACTGAGTCACTTAGAGCTCATTGAAGTCTTGAATGTCTTGGACACCTAATCCGTTATTATGACCTTTAACCCAGCCCCCTGAATTTCCGTGCTCTTGTACACAAATCCCTTGCCATAATAAAGATGATTAGCTCAGCTGGTTAAGGGTGTGGTGGTTTACAATGTCAAATTGTAGATAATTCTTCTCCCACAAGAACCTTTAGATGTATGCTCTACCTCTCAATGCTTTTTAGAGTACATCTTGCATGAGATGTAAACCCTGTGACTACAAATGGCTTCATGTTAAGGTGGAAAATGCATAATTAAATAGAAGAGAAGCATATTTTCCTAATGAGTGCAATAAGTCATGATGTCTCATCAAAAAGGATGCATGACAAATGCAAAAGTGATGCAGGCAAGAGAGTCGCCCATTTGAAAATATTAGCCCAATGAACTCTGATTAAATCCACTCCCTGTGCTGATCGAATACATCTTCAGAGTGATGTAATGGACATGTTTAATGAAGTTACAGATGGGGCACGTTGCATCTTCTCCAGTGACTCTGATGGCAAGGAGAGATTCTGAGATAAGAACCCCATTTGGAGCTGGCACTTCGTCCTGAATGCATGCTGTGCCCCCCGGGCCTCAGTGTGTGGGGTCTGATGAGATCAGACCGGTAATGTCGTTGGCATAATGGCTGAACAGTCACATGCAGGGCTCTGGTTCCAGAATGCTGGGTCATTCTTGACAGAGCTACATTTTCCTTTAATGGGTTTAAACTGAAAATACTGCAAGCTTTTACACTGTGAAGAGGGCAGGCATTCTGACTATAATATATTTTATTGCACAATCAATGAATTTCTGTGCTTTTTTTCCTCACATCTGATTAGATTATTCCTTATATTTCGTCTTCTATATGTCATATCTTCAATGCTGCCTTCTGGAATGCAAAAAGAGCTTGACTTGTTCTAGTAGTTTTCTTTAGAGCTTATTCTCACACACCCAACCTATGATCCCCAAAACACATGCCCCTCCTGCTTATTTGCTCAGCTGATTACGTTGTGGCCCTTGCCTTTAAAAAATGCCATAAATTTGCATAGTCGTATTAATCTAATTAGAATTCCCAATGATTCAGTTTAAGGGTTGCTGATATTGATATAGAAATTCACCCACGGCCATGATTGCTCCATAATTAAATATTTCCATACGCTTTTTTCCCCATTTTACAACCCTGCTTTTAATAAAGATGGTTAGTCTGAAAAATATTTAATGGCATACACAGGGTCACATGAAGCACCTCTCCTTGCTGTGGTCAATTTAGCTTGGATAGTAAAATGGATCATTGTGTGATCTGCGTGCAATAAATGCCTCAGAATGTAAGAGCAACTTTTAGATATAGGTGTTTAAAGGTGGTTAACTGAAAATGAGACAGCAAAGAGTCCAGAATTGTACAATAAGTGCTGGATCCATATCGACATATTTACCTCTACTCTCAGACATGCATTCATAGTGCATGAATAATAGTCCCAAGGTTTTTATTATTCCCCCTCTCTAATTTTAAAGGGATCCTGTAATGATATGTTAGACTATTCCAACGTAAAGCTAAATTATTCAACACCTTTCCTTTGAAGTGAATAGTAGCCAATAAATAACTAATTTTGCCAAGTGTATACGTGTCAAACGCACCTCACTTGGAAAGCAGATTGTAGTTGTTACTCTGCACTGACCAGGCAAAGAAGAGGGGAGGAAATCACAGTCTATTGTGTTTGGCCTCAAAGAAGCACTAAAGGTAACGTATCCCCATTAGCATTTGAATATGAACAGATTTAAATTTGCATTATAAGCGTGGCCATACAGGGAGCGTGTCTCCAGCTGCTCAAAGCCACATAGTGGCTGCAGGCATTGAAGAAGGACTGGAAAGAGCAATAATACCATTCTGGGGGGTCTGAAAAATGGAACCTGCCCTTGATCAAGGTGGCAGCTCGTGACAGGGGACCTGGTTACTTCGAGGACCGAAGAGTGAGCAGTAGGGGGTTGTTAGACAGGGCCTACTGTTGGCCTTTGGTGGTATAAATAATGAATTCTTTTATTTCAAAGGCCATGGGCACAAAAGTGAAAGAAAGTAGGCAGTGGTTACCTGCTGGTATTTTCCTCATTATTTCCATGTCACTGGTACACTAACAAGCTTGATTTGACATGAATAAAAGATGCAAGTCAGATAAAAATAGTTAATATCAGGGCTTGGTAACAGATATGACGATTGCTCACTATGCATTGTACTATTCAGTGTTTGGGTTGGGAAGCCTGCTGTGTTAAGTTGATGTTGTAGTGTATTTTGATGAAGACCAATCCACTGTAGGCCCCTGAGCAAAGACCTAAACCCCTTGACAATTAAAGTAGTGACTGTGTGAACAAATAAGCTAACTGGCTAACTTAGCTAGTGTTCATTTGTTGTGCATCAGTAATGTCATCTGCTCTTTTGATCAGAATCGACAGTCCTGCTTGTGTTTCAAACCAGTTCCCATTGGGGACGCATGTTGAACTAAAATCCCAATTCTGCTCTTTGAGTCTAAGCTCTGTATGCTAACTTAGCGTAGCCTAATCGCTTTCCCTCCATTTGTTGGCAACATTGACAAATCCCCTCTTTGCTCTTGTGTGGTATTAAGGGGCCTGTTATTTCCTTAGCTGCATATCTTTCATTCTAAATGGACAGCTTCTGTCAGCACAATGCTAAATTGGTCAATTAAAGTGGCAGTGGGATTGAATTAAGCTCTAACCTCTAATCTCACTCAAAAGGAGCGGTCTGGGCTGGAAATGATCGCTTAAAGTGTGCACCTAACAAACGAGCAGCCCTAATTGATCCAAATGAATCCACGTCAGGGTTTGATGGATTCATATGTGGGCTTCATCTCAGAGCTCAAGAGTTAAAGCCCTCAGTTTTCATGCGTATCAAGCGAAGGGAAGCTGGCATTTAACACAGGGTTAAAACACACTTGCGATCTTTTTAGCAGCGTGCTCCTTTCAGCTTAGACAGATGTGTGTAAACTTACACCTGGCAGGTACGGTTCAATACAAACCATCCTGCCGACTTTATTAAACCTAGTATTTTATTGCACTTTCAAAAAACCAAATGCTCATACAATGCCCCAACGGCAAAATGAGTCAAAGCGATTAAATTCTGAAACTGAACTGTGATTTAGAAAGCTTTGTAATAAGATAAAGATATTTTTTTATGTATTTACACATAATAATTATATCAGATAATTTTTCTGTATGCAGAAATATCAATTCATAAATACTGATGTTCCCTCCATCTTCCCTGAGACATTCACCACCCTTTTTCTGCCCCCTTTCTCTCACGATACCTGGCGTCTGCACCTCTTTCAGGAAAATCCATCTGCTTTTGATCTCTCACTGCCTCCTTGCCTCTCTTCTGTTTCGCGTCTTTCTTTTTCAGCCTGTCTGTCGGCACCTCGCCTCAGCTAAAGCAGGTGAATTTAAAATGGTGGAGCACTCTTAACCTCATGGATGAAAGAGAGCTTTAGACAAAGAATGGGGAGAAAGCAAATGAAAGGGATGGAAAGAGAGAAGCAGGAATGGAGAGACACAAAGGTTAGTGAATTGAGAGAATGAAACAACAGAGGTAAAGATAGAAGGGAAGGTAATAGACCAATGCTTAGGGAGGTCATTGAACATACAGAAGCTGCAAGCAGAGAGAATTTACAGGGAAGTTATGAAGGATGTGAGGTGGGAGGGAGAGGTTAAGACGGTGCATAGCATTGAAGATGGGTGATAAAGGTGAGAAGGAGGAGGAAAGTTCCAGACGGGAACAGGGAAATCCAAAATTGGTTGAAGGTTTTAACACTAGAAGGACCAGGCTACGAAATTTTTCGTCATGGCGTGGTCTCGTGGGGGGGTGTCCCACTCCCAGTTAGAAAGTTTCTAACTTTGAGATCAGTTGTTTGTTGATCCCCTGAGTGCACTGAAGGAATTTTATGTATTATAAAATATAATGTTTAAAACTATGTGCGCCGTCAGATCTCCAGACCGGCATATGACGTCACCGCCAGCAATCAGCTGATAGATGGCTGTGAAAAATGCCGTCTGGTTTTACAGATCTGTAAAATCAAATAAAATCATTTCGGGGAAGTAAAAGCTCCATTTAGCTCCATACTGTCTACTTTCATCTTATAAAGTTTTGGGCTTTGCGCTGTGGCAAACACGAGCGTGTCGCAACCGAGAAGAATATGAACCTCAAATCTGAATTTGGGCATTTTTCCGCCACAGAAGCAACTAGACCTGCTACAGGAATGAGGCAAACAAGTTGCATCTTGTTTCTTATTTGGGACGTTAGTGAAGCCCAGGCGGACCCAACGCGGACTTCTGCCCGGCAAACAAGGCTCATTTCAGGATGAGAATCGTCACCGGTGGACCAACGCTTCTCCTGATGTTGACAACTGGGGGGAGTTGTTGACATCTGACAGTGCTGTGCTGACGGTGTATGCACCTAAAAAGAAAAAAATTCTGTTTGTATTCTCAGCACCATCCACCAAGAAGTGGAGATTAAAGAAACACACAAGAAAAACACTGTTACCGACTACAACCACCTGAAGTCAGTGTTGACATCACGGACCAGAAAGCATGTGCCTACACAGTGCGAACAGGAACACCGAGGCGGCCCATCGCTGTGTTTAACAACAAGATCGATCTGAAAGCGCTAAACGCGCATGAGTTGTGCAAAGCATGTACACCACACAGCCGAACACTTGGACTCATACTATCATCAGAGAACTCATCCTCTCTTGAGGACTTCGTGTATATTCTAAACTCATTCAAAATTACTAATTGTAATCCACAATTACTGTCAAATGAAATTTTTTTTTTTTAAGTACAAAATTAACAACTCATTTACTCAATGTTTTATTCAGATGTTTCAGTGCATTGTGATGAAAAATAAAAAATGGCACAGTAACTTCTCTTTACACAAGATCTTTACAGTTATTGTAATGGTGGCATTAGAACTAAACAGACAGGTAGATAGATATATACTTTATTAATCCAGGGGGAAAGTTAAGTGTGCAGCAGCTACATAAATAAAAAACTAAAAGGCCTGTTAGAATAAAAAAAAACTCACAAATCAAGTTATGGCACAAACCTGCATGGTGCAGTAAATAATTTATCTAATGTAAACAGAAAAAAATTCTATCAGCCGCTGCAATAACCTAGAGCTGAACGCCCAGAAGACAGTGGAGATGATCGTGGACTTCACACACATTCACAGCCCCACCGCCCCCCCTGGTCCTCACTGGCTGCCCCATCTCCATTGTGAACTCCTTCCGCTTCCTGGGCACCACCATCACAAGGACATCAAGAGGGAGCCGACCATTTGCTCCCTCATCAAAAAGGCCCAGCAGAGGATGTTCTTCCTACGGCAGCTGATGAAAATCAAGCTGCCGGCCAAGATGTTGGTGCAGTTCTACACCACCATCATGGAGTCCATCCTCACCTCCTCCGTGTGGTTTGCTGAAGCCACTGCCAGGGATAAGCACAGACTGCAACGCATTATGTGTGCCACTGAGAAGGTGATTGGCTGCAGGCTCCCATCTCTCCAGGACCTGTATGTCTCCAGGACCCGGGGACGTGCAGGTCGGATCGCAGCTGACCCTTCTCCTCCTGGACATGATCTGTTTGTCCCTCTCCCCTCAGGCAGGAGGCCACGGTCCATTCAAACCAGAACCTCCCACTGTATGGGCAGCTTCTTCCCCTCTGCCATCAGACTTATGAACACTAAATAACTTTGTATTGGACTCTTGAACAATCAGCTACTCAGTACGGGACTCATGGACACCAATCAATATCTGCCATTTGCATCATGTGGTTCATCCCACACTCACCTGCTGCTGGACATTAACATTAATATTTACCATCCCATGCTATTCCATAGAGGGGGGGACTGCAGGAGAAACTGAAAATCCTGCGGTTTCTAGTGTTAATAATGCAATATTTTAGACTTGTACATTATAAACTGTCTTGTATCAGTTACCGTACCAGTGAGAAGTTTGCTTTGCTAGAATCGTTATTCCACACTGTATTTCATGCTGCTACGTTTTTCCACTGCCTTACTTGATAGGGTGTTCAAACACATAGTTTGACAAAAACAACTGCAAATCCTGGTGACAAACCTGTGTACAAGGTGACAAAATTGAGGGATGAAGTGTCAAAAAGCAAATAGCTTTGCTAACTCCCTGAATGGTTTCCTCTAATCTCTGTCTATTTCAGCTGCCTCTCCTGTGTAAATGGCTCCTTCCCATGCCACTGGTGCAAGTACCGCCACATGTGCACTCAGAATGCCAACGACTGCTCTTTCCAGGAGGGACGTGTCAACAATTCTGAGGTAAGGTGAACTCTAAAGACTGCCACATACGGTATAACTGTCTTTTTAGCTGCAGTCGTTTCTCTTTAGTATTTTTCTGCAAATGAATGTAGAATAACTAAAAAAAAAAGCATGTCTTGCAGGGTCCACTCTGTTATTAGCAAGACATAATAAATCTAACACAGTAAAAGAGTTGCTGTTGCAACTGTTTCTCCACAAGCAAACTCACATGGTGCCAAAAAATGGCACCAGTGTTGTCCAACTGCATACATACAGTACTTTTACCCCCACACCCTCTGTGCCTCTGACTTTTCTTACATCTTCTTGCTGTGTATCTGCTGTCTCTATGTGTAATATTGGTTTTTGGCTCAGTGACAACAGCTTGTATACTGTGCAGCAATAATTCTGTCGTGGCCCATAAGGCCATAAACAGGCTGGGATGAATGACTGTCTATGGAACAACTGCCTTGTTCTTACATAGCCAAATGCTGCATTAGCATAAAAGCTAATATTAATCGTGCCAAGTGACAGCTACAGCAAGCATCATACAAGGCATAACAAGTATTTGTCAACTGCTGTAGTATATACAAAGCTGGACACCAACCTGGGTGATTTCATTTGTGTTTCTTTTCTTTTTTTATGTACTCACTACACACAAAAAATGCCCTGAAATTCATATCTTCTCAAGGGACTAATGGATGAAAACCCTCTGCACTCCCAAGTGACTGATGGTCATGGTGGTGCTTTATCTGATTAAAGCCTCACATGCAAACATAGTCATTTGTCTGTGGTAATACAGACTAGTTTCTATCCACCAGGTCCCAGTGACTATTGTTTGTCTCAGGCCAGCAGCTATGTTCCGCCCGGTGTGATCTGGGAAAAAAAAAGAGACTAGAGACATTTCGTTGAAATCCACGGCCATATACGGGTCTATAGTGCGGCTTGTCCACAGGTCCGTAGTGGTTGCAAGACATTGGACTGTAGCCATGTCCTTCACAACACCCTCACCACACTCATCATACAGGGCAGGGAGAGACACACGATTAAAAAAGTGACGAGATGCCAGTGAACATTTTTCTATTGCCCCCATGTGCACGTCTACGTGAACGAGCGCAACATTTCACATGCAGGAATGTTGCCTGTCGTTTGGCTGGAGGAGGGCAGCGATTTTCACATCATTGTGCAAGTTCCATAGAAAATGAATAGAGAAGGAACGACGTCGCCTCCAGTGTGTCCAGCCCATAACTTGAAAGGTGTTTGCGTCTGGAGTTGAATTAAACCAAAGCTGCTGGGACTGTGGGAGGAGTCTACAACAGAGTGCAGCAATGCCAGTGGCGCTCGATTTGCAACTGAAAACAGCACAAGAGTAAACTGCGAAGGAGCAAAATAATCGGACCATTTCATTTTTATGATCATTAAAAAACCCAAATTGTAATTGTGATTAAAATTCGATTAATCGCCCAGCCCTACCGACTTGCCCTGCTATCTACATGTTGATTAAAGCCCCCCACTTGTTGGTCAGCATTAATCATTGGTCTTTATTAATTGGTCAACCTTTATCCCATTACTTTCCTGTTTATCTCCTCTCTCAACCGAAACTGCTGAATCTCAAACACAAGCTTGCTAAACTGCAGCTTTTGCACCCATCCAAAACAAGACACGAGCCCAGCCTTCAAGGCTCAGCAAGCTAAAGTTAGCGGATTAGAGCACCCATCTGCAAGCCGTGGAGAGAGCGCTGGCTAGCACGGTCTGAGCTGAGGGTGGCCAGAGGGGTAAGGGATGGATTAACAGGAAGGGCCTGCAGGGATGAAAGAAATAGAAGTGGATGGAAGCAATAATATAAACAAAGCTAAGCATGTTGATGAAGAGTCTATGTAAAATGTGTTTATAGGACAAAACAGGACGAGTAAGAACAAAGATGGTTTGTCAAAGGGAAGGAGACAAATGGAGAGGGAGATGTGGAGATGAGGAATTGCTACAGTGAAGGAGGCAGCAGGAGGGAAGCAGGGATAGACAAACCGGCTGACAGTAGCATGTGGACACGGAGACCTCTCCTGTCACCTTGTCTGTCCAAGAAACCACTGACCACATGCTCCAGTAGAGAATCCATCATCTCCAAGTCACGCACACACATTCATATAAACACACAACCACTACTCTTTGTAGTGTAAACATTCTACAGTGATGTGCACACAAAAACACACACGTATGCACAGTCATTCATCATCCTTCTCTTAGCTGCCATATCCATTAGTTGCGCTCTCAATGCCCCAACAAGGGTTGTTTTTCCTGTAGGCTAGGCTTATCCTTTCTCCCTCCCAGGGCAGCGCCCATCTCTCTCCACCTCATCCCTCAACACTTTGATGCTCAGTCACCCCATCTTTTTCTCATTCTTCTTTTTCACCTTCCATGCTCTTTTGGTGAAATAAATATTGCTAAAAGAAGGACAAAGGAAACAAATACACCTCAGCCCCTTTGGTATTTGTGGGTATTTCTCTGTAGCAGCTGGTAAAGTGGGAATAGTTTGCCTTGTATTTGTGTTCTAATATGTTCAAATCCCTAATTTAGACCTCAGACAGTCTTTTTTATGCTCTAGCTTTATCGTGAATACAAATAGCAGTGTTTAGCATACAAGTCAAACCAGCCCTACGACATTTCACTCAGACCTTTAGCGCTCTCTCCTGCAGATGTAAATGGATGAATAAGACTCATTCTCAGACACTGATCAAAGGCCAAATGCAGTGTTCACACAGGGCTGAGAGGTTCATGTTCTTCCTGCCTGACTGTGTGCTCAGGGTTGTCTGTACTGACCAAATTGTAGAGTTGAGAGGGAAGTTGGGACCAGTTGGTCATAAGATCACAACTAACAGATGAAATATGAATGTGAGACGTTTCCTTTTATACCATTATGATCTTTTCTTCAGCTTTACTTTTATTCATTCATTCATTTATTTACCAGCATCACAGCTCATTAACTAAAAGCCATACTATTCTAAAGATAAGAATAGCTTTGACAAACACATCTCTTTAACTTTTCTCCCTTTCCTCTTTGTTTCCCATCATCCCTTTATCAGACATAATCTAAATAGATATCAGATATGGAGTGCTATCTTATACATCTGCAATTAGCCCCACCAAATACCAAAATTACATTGTATGGAGTACATCTTTGTTGTGATCATTGGGCTGAAAATGGTGAAATTAAAGGAATAAAAACTCAATGTAATAATAATAATAAATAAATAAAAAAAGACGTAGACTAAAAAGGTTGTATTTATTTTTTGCGAGCAGACTTTGAAAAAAGAGGGAGGCAATAAAGGCAAAGAAATGGATTGACAGAGTGAGCTGGATGTAAAGTATAATGAGTGCCATTTCCAAATCAAGTATGCATGAATCACCAATGTCTCCAATGGGACAACAAACAAATTCTCAAATTAAGGAGCAACTGGGTGGAAAATTGCAGGAGAAGAGTAGGAGTTGCTTTATTATAAAATATATAAAAAATAAAGAAAAACGGGTGGAGAGACAAAAATGAATGGGCCTCCTCTACCGAGTAGTCTTCTGGCAAATGTTCGGTTATTGGACAACAAGCTAGATGAACTTCGAGTAGGACGGCGTTTCAACGCTCGATCCCGGACAAGGCCATTGTTCCCGAGGGACTCTCCGTTTATCGGCTGGACCGGACTATACATTCACGAAACAGCAAAAGAGGTGGTGTCTGTTTCATGGTGAACAACAAGTGGAGCTCAGATGTGAGAATTATTTCTACGGGCTGTACTCCAGACCTGGAGCACCTCATGATCAGATGCCGGCCTTATTATCTTCTGCGTGAGTTTACGTCAGTTATCATGACAATAGTGTTTGTTCCACCACACGCTAATACCAACGAGGCCGTGGAAGAACTGTTTGAAGTTATCAACAAGGCAGAGACTTCATGGCCGGAGGCTGCGTTTAGTGTAGCTGGGGATTTTAACAGCCCCAACCTGAGGGAAGTCCTGCCGAGATACCACCAACACATCAGCTGTTCAACGCGTAGCAGTAACACACTCGATTATGTTTACACCCCTTAAGCAAACACATATAAGGCCCTCCCTCGCTCTCCTTTTGAGAAATCTGATCACGTCTCAGTTCTGCTGCAGCTTTCCTATAGACAGAAATTGAAGTGTCACAGACCAGTGACGCCGAAAATTCAGCAGTGGTCTATCCAATTAGACTCGGCTCTGTGCGACTGCTTCAGCACGACGGAGTGGGGTGTGTTTAAGGATACTGACAGAACACATACACAGACGCGGTCATTGGTTACATCGGGAAATGCATCGATGACGTTGTACCGAGGATTACTGTGCGGTCATTTCCGAATAAGAAGCCCTGGGTTAACGGCGAAGTCCGTGCTAAACTTAAAGCACGGACAGACGCCTATAACTTCGGTGACTTGGAGAGGTACAGGAAGTCTAGGTACGCGATCTGGAGAGCAATCTGTAGTGCAAAGAGACAGTATAGGGACAAAGTAGTCTTATTACAAGGGCTTCAACACCAGGAGCAAGTAAGCCGGATTGAAAGAAGACCAGCAGTACTGAGGTGATGTCTGCATTTCTGCCTGAAGATTGGAACACCTTTTATGCCCACTTTAAGAGTACCTCTACAGATGCAGGAGTACAAAAGGCTCAGGAGGACCACTGCCCACCTGTGATATCCAGGGCAGATGTGTGCAGAACTTTAATAAGGATATAAACACACATAAGACTACTGGACCTGACGGCATCCCCAGCAGAGCTCTCAAGGTGTGTGCAGACCAGCTGGCAGATGTCTTTTCAGACATTTTTCAATATGTCACTGCTCCAGTCTGTTGTCCCCACATGCTTCAAGAAGACCATCATTGTCCCTGTCCCAAAGAGAACCAAAATCCTTTGCATGAATGACTACCGCCTAGTTGCACTCACTTCCACCATCATGAAATGCTTTGAACGGTTTGTCAAATCATTCATCACTTCCTCCATCTCGGACTCATTGGATCCCTTTCAGTTTGCCTACAGGCCCAATAGGTCAACTGAAGATGCCATCGCCTTCAGCCTCCACACTGCCCTTTCCCACCTGGACCAGAATGACACATAAGTGAGAATGCTGTTTATTGACTACAGCTCAGCGTTTAACACCATTGTGCCGTCCAAACTCATCACCAAGCTCAGAGACCTTGGGCTCAACAGCGCCCTCTGTGACTGGATCCTCAACTTCTTGACAGGCAGACCACAGGCTGTGCGGAGGGGCGGCACCACATCCTCCACCCAGACTCTGAACACTGGTGCCCCCCAGGGCTGTGTGCTCAGTCTTCTGCTATACTTGTTCACGCATGATTGCGTGGCCACCCACAGCTCCAATACCATTGTTAAATTTGCTGACGATACGACCGTCATTGGCTTGATCACCGGCGATGACGAGACGGGCTACAGAGAGGAGGTCAGAGGCCTGACATCTTGGTGCCAGGACAACAATTTCTATCTTAATGTCAATGAAACTAAGCAGCTGATTGTGGACTTCAGGAGGAGGCAGAGGGAGGAACACGCCCCCCTTTCCATCAACGATGCTACGGTGGAAAGAGTCAACAGCTTCAGGTTCCTTGGGGTCCACATCTGTGAGGACCTCACCTGGACTCATCACACTGACTTTATTACAAAGTCAGCTAGACAGAGGCTCTTCTTCCTCCGCAGGATACGGAGGCTCAACATGGACTCAAGGATACTCTGGAACTTTTATAGGTGCACCACTGAGAGTATCCTGACTGGCTGCATCACCGCCTGGTACAGCAGCTGCACCGCCCTCTCCCACAAAGCTCTACAGAAGGTGGTGAAAACTGCTTAGCACATCACCGGGACGGTCCTGCTCTCCATGGAGGACCTCTACACCCAACGGTGTAGGAGAAAGGCCACCAAAAACATTAAGGACCCCAGTGACCCCAGTCACAAATTGTTCTGTCTGCTACCGTTTGGCCGATGGTTTCGCAGCATTCAAGCCTGTACCACCAGGCCCAGGGACAGCTGCATACCGCAGGCCATAAGACTTCTAAATGCGGTCAGCAGCAACGCCACCTTTTAATAATAACATCTTCTTATTGCTTAATATATTTTACTGTATAACTTATTTGTAGTACTCTTGCTTTGTATGTTAAACTATTTTATCATATATTTAATCTTTTAATCATTGTTAGGTGAGCATGGGATTCAAGAATTTCATTGCCAATAATTATTGATATAATTGTTGTGCAATGACAATAAATTCATTCATTCATTCATTCATTCATTCATTCATTCATTCATTCATCCATCCATCCATCCATCCATTCATCCATCCATCCATCCATCCATCCATCCATCCATCCATCCATCCATCCATCC
>JBAMHW010000003.1:30411322-30455761 GCA_037177495.1 Rhadinocentrus ornatus
TGGAGCCTATCCCAGCAGTGTTTCAGGTGAAAGGCAGGGTACACCCTGGACAGGTCACCAGTCCATCGCAGGGCCAGACATTAAAACTAGTGCTGTTAATTTTGTTTAACATGAAGGCCTTGTAGCTGTCACAACGACATGTCATACATGGGAGAAGATGTCTGACAGATTTAGGTAAAGTAGAAACCTCTAGAAGTTTTTTGGTATTCAGTTTTTGCACTTTACCACCAGTCAGTCTGCAACAACCTGTCATAATTAACTAAGGTGAAGGCAGTTGGATACCTTTTAGCCATCACAGATACGCAGCACAAGCAGTTTTATCTGTTTTGCTAAATAGCTTGATAGGTGGCCACGGTGACAGAATTCTGTCCATTTTTATAGGCAGTCTACAGGTGTTAGCACATGCTAGGCACTTGTTTGTGAATGCAGGGGTAATTATCTTTCAATAGGGTTGTCTTTCCACAGAGATGTCTGTTTTATTGACTGATTATTGTAGCTGCAAGGCCAGTGTTAATCAGCAACAAAGTCTCAGCCAAAAGCCGAATTTCTCCATTTGATGTCCACGAAGCAGACATGCTAGCAGTAATTAGCCCAGGGCTGTCAACGCTTAGTCCTTGTTAGCAATTAGCTGTGGCAACTTGAATTCATGGTCATATATCGGCGCATCGAGTGCAAAGAGCCTGGATGCACTCGTATTTATTCAGTAGAAGAAAAAAGTGCCAGCTGCATGAATTTGCCGTAAAGACATAATTCATGCAGAGTTGAGATTATGAGTTTAATTATGTGTCATGAATTATTAGGGTGAGAGTCTTATTATAGCACCGGAGCTGTATTTCAAAAGAATGGGATCTTAAATATTAGTTTATCCATTTATAGACTGCCATATCTCTACTTTTCATACACATCCCCCACCATGTTTGTTCTTACTTTGACAGTGTTCAGCAGCAACTCTATGAATCATGCATCACTGCAGTGGAAATAGACTTAATCTCTTATGCTGTGTACACACTACTGCCTTGGTTTGTATGCATTTGACTATGAGGGGAAGAAGGGTTAATCAGTGTCTGCAGTAAGACAATAAAGTAAGCAATATACAAGGACATAAAAAACATTGTAAACAGTAATGCAGAGAAGTTTGGGGAAAAGAGACAGAAATGGAGTTAAGACCAGAAATCTATGGAAACAGCAAAAAAAGATGAGAGGCAGTAAGATGGACTAGGGAAATTGGACTTTGCTAGACAATTTCAGCTTAGATGAATGGAGAAAAGTGAGAGGCAGATTGATCAAGAACAGAAGGGGAGAAACTGAGATGAGAGGCCGTGAGGGAAAGAGAGGGAAAAATATCCGCTCAAAAGTGCCTTCTGAGGCCAAAACTCATTCTCCTTTTTTTCATATGATATCATCACACCATCCAAAAGAAGAAAACTATATCCACAGGATATTCAGAACATCCACTCAGATCATGTTTAAACTCTAGTTTCACATACTTAGCTGTTTTTACAGTGACCATGATAGCTGAATATGCTTGCTCAGTATCCCGTAACAGGAGCGTGTCAATATCCCACTGTATATGTTGCACACATGATATATGATAGCGTAACTTCAGCTATGCTCTAACCGCGTTGGGTATTGACTATCCATATATGCTCATGGGAGAATTTTGTATTTTTGTATAAAGTTTCTGTATATACCAACTGATCCCAAAGGGGGAACGAGCAGGCGGATCTGAGAGCTGGGAAAGAATGCAGCATCGGAAAATGGTTTGTTTTTGCAAGCAGAGACATGAAATAAATAAGCCACTTTATGTTTAAGGTGTTAAGACTTTGAAGATTCACATGGTAGTGTGATTTCAAAGACTGCTCAAAGCTCTAAATTCTGCTGTGTTGAACTTTAATGTGGCTTACATTGTTAAAGTAAAAGTTCAGTTTGCATTTTCTCAATATTGAAATCAGGCACTTTGCCAGATATAATTCAACATTTTTTGAAGCCTGTAAAAGTTGATGAAATGGCAGTCTATTCAAGGTCCAGTAGCAAATTAACTGGAGAAAAGTGCTGATCATTTTGTAAGAAGGCAAAAAAAGTGTCCTCTTCTAGTTTCTTTGTGCCAAACAAGCCCACATTACTACTGACACATTCATAGCCATCCGCTAGGCCTTATGGTAGCGCTTAACTCTGGTCAGCAGCCACCAAAACAACAAGCTGGTGTCTACATCAGAGCCTTCCGCTTTCCTGACCCAAGCCAAGCAGCTTCCTGGTGTGGGTGGTCATATCAGATGCTGTGGTTAGGTGCAAAGGTGAATAGGATGCTGAGCTGTGGGCTGGGGAGTTGTGCTCAGAGCCCCAAAGAAGTCATGTGAGTGAACAGACACAAGGCTTTCACACACAAAATGACCACTCTGTTTGGTCAGGGAGGCTGACTGAGAACAGCTGGGCACCGCTTCAAGGCTGAGGTTGAGAGAAGAGATTACAACAGTTGAAGACTTATCTATTCCTTTTATCTCCCCATTTCGTTAGCTTTTTGTCCATTTGAACGTCTCCATTTTCCTACCCGGCTTTCCCCTCCTTTATTTTTTTGTTTCTCCTCTGGGGGCAGGAATGAGATAATATCACCGTGGGCCGTACACCATTACCTTCCATCTGATAAACCAGTCGGCCACTCCATCTCCTGCTTTCTCCCACCCCTTCACCAGGGAGGGGAAAAAGTAGACACGGGGGCAGGAGGAGAAAATCTAGTTTGGGGATAGGGTGTGTGTCCGTGTACTGTCCTTCTGTGTGTGTGTGTAGAGAGCAGCTGTTTGTTAAAGAAGAGATGTGAAGTATCAGGGGTCCTGATGGCATCCAATTAAGGGAGATAAAATGATGATGAATTGCAGTCGGGCAGCAGAGACCAGCACTACTGTGTGTGCTTGTGTGTATGTGTGTGCACAAACACTCCCATACATGTTATAGCAAGGCAGCAGAAAAAGAAAGCTACAAGACAGATTTGGAGAAAATTGCCCTGTGGAAAAGAAAGAGGATGAGCAGGGTGAGGAAAGAGAGGGGGAGAAAAAAGGCAAAGAAGTTTTAAGGCAGAGATACAAGGAGAAAGAAACTGAGAGATGGATGAGGAGGAGGGAAAGAAGAGGACATTGAGACTGTACTCAGAGGGAGTTTAGAGAGGAGAGGACAAACAGCCTGCTTACTTCAGATGGGAAATAAGAGATGGAAGACAAATAATAAAGATGGATTAATAGATGAATGAATGGGTAGACAGAGCAAACAGAGGTCTCAAGAAGAGGCCAAACATGTCTGCAGGGAGATTGGTTACCACAAACCACACTGCTCTAATAGTTTCACACACACCCCATAAGATGAGGCACAGTGCTGATAGAAACTTCGGTCTTCTGACTCTGTGGGATTTGTTAATACAAGAAACTGATGGCAACAGCTAAAAGTTGTAAACCTTTCATTTTTACTGCATTATAGTAGGCACATAAATTCATACATGTACTTTGCTAAAGGCAGCAGGAACGAGGCTAATGAGGGACTTGGTGCCATTCTGCAGAGGTTGGGTGCAACGGGGCATGGTACAGCCTGGCCTGGCATGGCCTAGCACAGCTTAATGAGATATAAACACTGGACCCGCCACCTCATCCAGCCATAGCACACACTGAGTCTGTTTTAATTGGCCTGCTGAGTGTGTGTGTATGCGCGTTTTATGGGGGAATGGATTGAAAGAAGAAGAGAAATTTACTGTGAATATCTGCAGACTAGAGACTGTTGGTTGTCGTCATGTAATGGCTCACATGATACTGATCAGACTTTTTTGGGGCACCATAGCGTACTTGTTTAAAGCTGTGCTTCATGACTATTAATGTCCTTTTCAGTGGACTGGGAGAATGATCCACTTAAATGTATACATGATTATTCTTGCTCTTCATGCTAATTATTATTAAAAGTTGTATGTAACGTAGTACTTGTATGTTGTCAGAAAGAGTCCAGCTGGATTCTATAGTTTAACTATTTATGCCTGTATTCATTTTATGTGTTTTTGTTTACGCCAACTGCTCTCTGACCCATCTTTCATTGCCCATAATTTCATCATGCACATAACTTCACTGTCCAACAGTGCTCCTGTTTTCTCTGCCTCTCATGTCTGTCTCTCACTCTTCTTCCTTTAAAGCCTCCACCATCCACTTCATGTCTGTCCTGTCATTGGCTCGCTGCCTCTCCTCCTCCTCTCTGACAGGTGAAGAGCAGAACTCCCACGCTCCTGTCCTGGATAAATAAGAATTAATTGTCTCACAGCTATCAGCATATGCCAACTTCTTTACCTCGTCCTCCACCCCACTTTAATTATCTATTTCTCATTTCTATCTGCGTGTGTATCCCTGCTATTGGTAACCGTTACTCTACACATTCTTTGTATGGTTTTCAGTTCTACCCTTTCCATTCTCGCATGATTATTAGAGGAGAATGTAAAGCTGTAGAAGTGACTCTATCAAGAATAAAACCAACTTAATAGATCTACCTAAATATTCTCTGGCAAGCAGGATGTGATTATTTGTTCTTTGCCAATAGCTGCCCTCTGACTGTTGTGCAATTAAATCATAAATTATTGGAAAATCCCTCCAACCAGAAGACATTAAATCTCATTTCTGAATCTCAGGCAACATGGAAATAGCTTGTCAGTTAATTTCCCGTTGTCTTTTGCTCTTTTTTTTTTATTATTTATTAACATTACTACTGCATTAAAGGTAAAGTACCATTTACTTGATTGATGAAAGCTGAAATGTGTTCTGTATTTATACATGTGATTAGATTGGTGTTTTGTGGCTGAGCAGGGAAGTCAGCGGAGGAAGAAAAACCACCAGAAGAGTGGCATTAAGTTGACAGGGGAGAAAAAGGTGACGACACTGGAAATATGGACATTTCTGCAAACTACTAAAAACCAGCCTTTTGTCCAGGGAGAGGTCTAGTAAGCTTACACTAGCTTAATGCGCGGCTGAAATAAGAAACATTGACTATGACAGCATTATTTTTCTCTCAAGCCAGCATTTTTCTGCTGCTCCCCTCTCTCTCGCTTTCTGTTGTCCTTTCCATTAGTGAAGAAAGTATTTGTGAAAGCTTGTGTGCACATGTGATTGTGTATGTGTGTGTCTGTGTAGGAGATAAGCTGCGTAACTGGGCCCCATCCTCCAATCCTGTTAGCATTAGTGATTAGCACGGGCTAACAGGCCCCTATTATGAGTAGGGACTGATTCCAAGTTTCCTGACCTCACACATACAGTACACACATACACACTCACTAAGCTGAGGAAGGGATTACCACTTGATCCTTGATTAGGGAGCCATATCTGCCTGGACGTTGTGTGTATAAACGTGTATGGTGGTATATACATCCAGACTTGGACATACACTCTGTGCCAAACTTTATCTAGACTGGTAGAACTCACATTACACAGACAACAATTCAGTTAATGTCCTCTGCTTTCCTTCTGCCGTGTCCTAGTGAGACATTTCTTACAGCCAGAATGATGAAGATTGAAGGCTATATTGTGTCAGGGCAGGCTTTTCTGTCATCACTTCAGTGAGTTGTAGAAAGAGAAGGCGAATATCCTGTACTCCCCAAGGTGTGGACTTGCCCGGGGCAGGTTTGATTTTTTTTTTTTTTAAACTGTCCAGCTTGAGCACACCTTCAGAATGACTAATTATCAGACTGTGTCCCTCACATAAGGTACCCAACTTCTCCTCCTTCGTCCATCTATTCCTGTTTCCTCTTGTTCATATTTGAGTTTATCTGGATTTCTGAGTTTTTTACATTTTTCCTTTTTAAAGATTGCACATTTCTGTCCCTTTCCAGGCATGTGATACACATTGAGTTTGTCGAAGCAGTAGCATTCTTTTATTTAACCACGAGACACTTTTACTTAATTTCAAATGTTTTTATTTTATTTACCTAAATATTTAGTTAGTTTTTTTAATGAGCAGACTTCAGCAAAGCTGTTGTGTTCATCTCTATGTCTGGGTTCATTGTGTCCAGTGTTGTATCTTTGCTGAGCACTGTGTTTGTCCTGGTGTGAAGAAGATTTGTTTGACTGAGTGCCATGTTGGATCGATTTAGTGTGAATTCTTTTTTTTTTTTAATATTTATTTCATTCTTAACTAAAACAAAACAATTAGTACAACTAAAGTTTCAAACACTTGAATGAAAAGGAGCAGAAAGAAGAAAAACGTATATAATCACATCACAATAAACACAAATAATTAAACCAATAATGAGTCAAATATATTTAACTAATAAAATTGACCAAAAACAGCTGCAGGCCAACAGATACGTCACATTTTACTCTTCATTTATTTTCTGCAAAATACCGTAGAACAAAAAAAATCTGATCAAATGCACCTTTCTAGAAATAAGCTTTACTCCTTGGTAATAATAATGCTTAATCTTGCATTTTCATACTGGTATCCGTTGTGTACTAAGCCTTGCACAAGGTGCGTGTTTGGAATCCCTGAACCGCGTATTGTGCAACAGTCCTGGCTCAGTATAAATGTTTAATAAGCCTTTGGTGCAATGAGAGGAGATGAATGTTGGATCATAACCTAACCATTCCCATTCCTCCCTCAGCTTTTGCTGCCCATTAAACACACATACATGCACATACACTCTTCTCCCTAACTAAATATTAATGCTTTTGTTGAGTGAAGGTACAGCAGATCTCAGTCTCCCCTTTTTCAACACAAGACCCTGACCACCCCCCACCTTTGAAGCTAGATGTGCAAACACAGACATATACCTGTAACATGGATTAGAAAGGAGGGGTAGAGGGCAAGCAGTGCTATTGTTTTAGCTCTCAGCACAACTACACGTCCAGTGAGTGTGTGCAGGGTTCAGGTTTTCAGAGAGATGATTGTCAGGTTGTCAAGCAGGGTTAAGAGGTCCAGATACATCCATCATCTATTACTTTATCACGCAGAATTGGCTGTGTGAATCAGAGAGGAATCAAGCCTCGTTTTGATTTGTTGGTCAGCAAAAAGCAGCAGTGGAAGTGAAAGGTAGCTTGACCTCCTGCTCTTTACTGTAGCTGGTCCTCTGTCCTAGGGGGGAAATAACAGAGTAGCATGAAGGCTTAGTTAATGACACTGAGATACGGATGTGAATTCACGACAGAGCCATGTAGCACATTTACCAGCAGATTACTGGAGGAAAGCCATCTTGTCCATCCTGGTGTTTGATAGTTTTCCACATACGTGTCTGATGTGTTGGCTGAGACTGTGCTGACTTTCACACTGTGCAGAAAGAAAAACATTTCTATCACTGATAGACTTGGAAAGAAGTTGAGCTCAACATGGCGAAGAAGCGCACACCAATCAATTGTTTATTTCAACTTGCTGAACAATGCAAATAAATGTGTAGTTGTTAGAAATCCATTAGCAATTAACTTCTCAAATATGATTAGTTATATTAGTTTACATAAGTTTGATTAAAAGGGTTTCTCACAAAGCTCTGTTTTGTCAATCTGGCATGCTAATCAGAAACCTTTTCTACTTATGTTTAATTCATTATTATTAAAAGAAATACAAATACAGCTTATTAAAACTTAATTGCTTCTGTTTTTTTTGTTTGTTTTTTTTCTTTTACCTTTAAACTGTTTCAATTTTCAATCCCCCAAGTGTAGGATTGTGAGAAACCCCCATGATCTGCTGCTCAGTGTGTATAAAAAACTGCTCGTCAAGAGAAGAGTCGCTAAGTTTCAGAGCTCTTTTTCTCGTTCTGCCTCCTTCTTTAACTCATTCAGCTTTATCTCTGATGTGTCATCTGTTTCCTCCCTTCACTTTTTCTCCTTATCTCCTCCTTGTTACCACTCAGCTAAGCTTTTT
Organism: Rhadinocentrus ornatus; assembly: GCA_037177495.1. Taxonomy (NCBI): domain Eukaryota; kingdom Metazoa; phylum Chordata; class Actinopteri; order Atheriniformes; family Melanotaeniidae; genus Rhadinocentrus; species Rhadinocentrus ornatus. The sequence continues at coordinate 30,419,186 of JBAMHW010000003.1, forward strand.
CTCTTTGCACACATGTTCACCATGCAGTGTCCCTGGGCAACTCCTTTCCTCTGTCTTCTCTTGCATTGTCTTACATGCTCATATGGATGCAAACAGACTCGTGTTCTCTCCATCTCCTCAAAAAAAGCTCTTCCCAGGCAGACTGGGTGGTCTCTCAGTAATGAGGGAAGGAAGGCGGGCGGCAAGGAAAGACTGAAGAAGTCCACATGTTGGAACTGCTGGAGAGAAATTAAAAGCTGATGTCCAAAATGTGTTGTTATTTAAACATCTTATCTTCTGGTGTTTCCATGTGCTTTTATTTATCACTTTTATTTCCTGTATAGTGCACGTGATCAGTCTTTGATGAATTTTCTGGCAACCTTCTCTGGAAAGTATCCAGCATCCAGGATGCATATTTATAGTTCAATGTGCACATGTGTTCCTCTGGAGATGTTTGGTATATGCGATAAAGGAATCTGCTTCATATTTCCTTGTTTGACTGTGGGCGTTTTGGGGATTGAGGAAAGGGGAAGAAAGTCAGGCTGAGATTGATAAAAGAGGCTTTCCAGAGGTATATGGAAAGAATAATGAGAGGGATTGGAAGAAGAAGAGGAGGGGTTGAGAAGGAGGTGCAGAGGAATGTGAGAAAAGCCAAGGCAGACATGTCAGAGAACAAATTGAAAATGCCAATTTCACTTTAGCCCCCACCAGCTCAGGCACTTATAGCCCAACCCCGGCCTCTTATTCCATGTGTAAATGAATGGTGTCCACAGAATAACACACAATCACCTCTCTCTATCCGTCTTGCCCTCGCTATTTCTCCTTCACCCCAGTAATCTGCTCTCCTCCTCTCCCCCCTACATGCTGTCTCATGTTTCTTCTCACCATCTTTTCTTTGATTTTCCTCCACCTCTGTGCATCCACTCAAACATTTCCCCATGTTTTAGCCATCATTTGTCACTTGTCATTTGTTCTGCATGCATTTCCTTTTCATAGTCAGATTATCCATTTCTTGCCACATCCTGCCTTCCCCTCCCCCCTCCCCTTTCTACATGAATTATCTGAACACATCTTCTTTTTTCATTTCAAGATAAATCACTCATTTCATATTTATGGTTTAGTAATTGTCCTCTCTAAAACCAGATAGTTAGCTGTGTATATAGAGGCAGTATATGACGTTTTTTTTTAGTATTCTGTAAGCCAGACTCCAGATGACGTTATTGTAGTGTAAAAGGTTCAGGGCTTCCAAATAAATAGAGTGCTAAAGTATGTCTTAAAACATATTCTGAGAGAATGTATCCTTAACGTGGGCTCTGTGAGCAAAGTAGAATTTCTTCTGGGATATATGGAGCCATCTTTCTTTATTTCTTTCCACCTTCAGGGCCCACTAAATGCAAATCATCCAATCACAGAAGCGAAGAAGGAATTAATCAGCCATTCACACATTGTGACATTGCTGTGTCCTCTCATTTTCTTATCTTGTCTATGCACATTTCTTGGTCTTTTCCCCCTCAAATACATTCAAAATCACTATTATTACAGATGTCAAGATTAATCTCGCAGTATCACACTGAAGTGGTTGATACCACATAGTGGTGAAGTTGTTGCTTGATTCAATCTGTGAGGGCTTCGTAGCCCCCGGGCCTGAGGCTTTCACTTCGGATTTTATCATCACTCCAGCACAAGAGTCCTGCTATCTCTCACCCGGAGGCCACCGGAGATAGTGACCATACCAGTCGTGGTGAGAGTAACCGGGCACCCTTTGACTGATGGAGGCATTAGGTCACATCTGAACTACTGCAAGTCATCACCCCTGCATTACTTCATAAAACAGGCAAACTGACGTCTGTTTTATGTTAGAATGAACTAATAATGCAACATGCGTCTCATATTGGGATGTGAGCTTGTTAATGAACAAGTATTTCCAGAAGACTGAGTTTGCCTCAGTGTTCAGATGCTCCGTTTATTACAGGGGAGTAGGTGGAACTTCTAAAGCAGCATTTTATTCTGTGGTGATAATCGTCTTGATCATTTATTTGTTAGGAGGGGTCTCACAGGAGCTTTTTCTCTATCATCCTTTCAGTTAACACACCACATCACATTAGCGCTTTTGAAGCTTGTTGTCTCATTTAAAGCAAATCCATAAAACTGATTATGCCAACGACGAGTCAATTACATTTCAACTCTTATTAGTTCAGGATGCAAAAATGAAATTAGATGAGAATATTATTGTTGGAGATATATTATGCTTTTCATTCATCACTGGGATGGAATGAGTCATGCAGTGATGGGGATCCCAATCTCTTAATCAACTCGCGCTCTGCCAGGCAGCAGCGGATGTGCCGTGTGTAAAAATCACACTATAGCCTGTCGCTCATCATTCATTTTTATGGCCCTTTAACTGTGTGTTCACCGCAGTGAACGGCATTACTACCAGCTGCTGAACTCGGTTCTTCGCTTTAATTTTTCCCCTTTTCTCTATTTGATTAAATGATTGATAATGTCTGAAAAGGATGTGAGCGGCATAAAGAAATTATTAAAAGACTATGAGAGCCTATTGTGTCGTTTTCTTTTTTTCAGTACACTTATGAGGGCAATGACATCAGCGACCTGCCAGTGGATCTCTCGGTTGTGTGGAACGGGAATTTCGTCATCGACAACCCTCATAACATTAAAGGTGAGTTAGCATGATGTCATTCGTTTAAGATCCCAGATTGCAGTATTTTAAATCTTAATACAGCTGCAAACGTCACAGTATTGTGCAGCAATGATATTCCTACCAGAGCATGCAGTCTTTTTAATTCTAATGGATTCTGTGTTTTATAAACTGGCCGCATGTGCACAACACTGCCAGTGCCATGCTGGGAAAGTTCAGAGTTTATTCTCTATTGAGAAAACCACTTTCTTTAGTTAGAAAGGAAAACACCCATAACCAAAGTTCAAATAATAAATGAGTAACTAATTTTTTTGTCACCAATGTTTTATATTTACACCCACTGAATATAATTTGTGTTCTGCAGTGTTTATCAAGGTGATAATGCATCTTGATGCTGTGTTAATGCTCACAATAAGAGCTTAATATCCAGAATGTCCACTAACAAAACAAAGTCAAATTCATTAATTTAGGTTTAATACAAAAAGCTGCCAGCTGTAACATTGTCTAACCAATTGTTTGTGCGCCTCCTAGTTTTACTTTTTTTTTTCTTTTAAATTTGCAACCACTTTACAATGACAATGTTGAGCAACGTTTTGGGTATCGATATGCAAATCATTTGCATGATACAGTGTGCATATCCTTTTTTAAATGGTATTAAAGTGTATAATCTTCTAATGTACAACCACACCTTGTCCTCTAAATAATGAATCATGTGGGAATGAATAAACACATATACATACCCAACGCGCCAATGTGGGAGAAGACAATGAGATCATGTCTGTTGGATATAATTACTGGTAAAACAGTCTTTATAGTTCTTCATAATTTTCACGTCTTGTACAGCACAGCAGGGGGACTATAACAGTATTCCCCTGCCGTGAGGTAAAATAACATCATCGCCAGCAAGGACTGCGCTCGATAAGGCCGATGGATGACGTATCAGGAGGTTTTATACAGCACAGGGAGTTGCATTGTCTGGTCCTGGTTGTTATTCTTTGATGGCTCCAGACACAGTGAGGAGCAAAGTAGCATTCATTCATGTAGCACACTATATACTTAGAGAAAAGGTTGTTTCATCTGGAAGGTCTGTAAACACTGACTGTTGTCAGTATTGTAAGTAATTATGTATTGATCACTCCCTGTTGTCTAAATGTACCAAGCAAGCTGTTGTTGTCTCATATTTCACATATTTCTAAGCTGCTGGCGATGACTGATATTATATTGATGTTTTTGTAACATATCCTATATGAACACAGTCAGACAGTATCACGATCATAAATCAGTGTTTCTGCATTGTTTATCTCACATGTGAATCTCATGAAGTACATGCAAAGGTGACCTGAAACCCAAAGATTGCCCTCCCACCGCCATATTTCTTTTCTGATAATCATCTAGTGGAGTGTGAGCAGTGCTCACTCGCATTAACTACTTATAGGTTAATGTAATTAGAGGGGGATCTTTTATCTGCCAGCAATGGGTACAGGGCTCCTTTAAAGCTGCTCCATGACCAATTGGATTTAGGGTTGAAATAGCAGAGAGAGATAAAAAAGCTTTGCTGTACTATTTCTGGGACCTTTGTCAAAGGGGGCCTTAATTTAACTTCATCAGTAACACTGATCACATTTTTTTCAAATTTAGGATGTTTAAAATGAATACATGTTTATTTTAAAATGTTCTCCTTGTCTGCAGCTCACCTGTATAAGTGCTATGCTCTGAGAGACAGCTGCGGGATGTGCTTAAAGGCAAACCCCCGGTTTGAGTGCGGCTGGTGCGTAGGAGAGAAGAAGTGCTCGCTGAGACAGGAGTGCACTCCTCCAGAGAGCACTTGGATGCATGCCACAACCGGAAACAGCCGTTGTGCACACCCCAAGATCTACAAGGTAATCCCTGATAACCCTGACATATAGACTAATCCGGCGGCCGTTTTATGCGTTGCGCCATTTTGCTGCGCCACCAAAACTGAAATGACGAGTCCTAATTACCTTGTATCTGCAAACACGGACAGCAGCAAGGATATCCGGACTGACGATGTTACAGGGGTCTAAAGTCATTGATGATGGTATTTTATCTGGAGATCTCAAAGTTATTCTGTCTTTCATATTAGCTAGACATCATGTAAACTCTGATTCAACTGACAGAAACTGATTTTAATAGCTGACATTCCACATGGGAATATAAAAGAACAAGTAAGTAAGTAAAAGTTATAACATTTAGAAATATTTTTAAGCTTTTGCAGAGGATGTGATGTAATCTTAATGGAGTAAAACTCGGTTCTTCACATTCACCTTTTTCCACAGTTAGTTTTCACTGCTGTTCGAACACCTAAGAAATGAACAAGTCCTTCCAGATTTCAGTGACATTGTTAAGAAAATAGTCTGATTTAAATCTGTTCTGCTCTGACATGCACAGAAATGCCACCTCAACAATGGCCAAGGGTCTACCTCTGGTATTTGCCCAGATTATTTTATACTAGGGTTTCCCTTCCCTTCTTCAACACACCTAAATCAATTGAATGGCTCGTTACCAGGCCTCTGCAGAACTGAATGATATTCAGATCTCTTGAGAACTGAACCTGGGCACACCTGGTCTATACTTACACATGATGCCATGTAGCTCAGCAGTATAACTCAAAGGTTACAGGTAGCACGCAAATGAAAAAACAGTAAACAAATTTCAGTGCATCGCCTGCAACAACCTGCAATTTACAAAGCTGTACTTCCACTTTCAATCTTTTGTTTAAATGTAGGATTTTTAAAGAACAGCAAAATAATTATGTCATTCTTAAATAATTATAATAAAGAGAAAGCTAAAAGATTCATTTTCTTTTAATAACTTATCAACTCACTAGTTACATGAGAAAAAAACAGAAAGACAGACATTAGCTGATGAACACCTTAACGTTATATGAAGCTCTCAAGTCCAAGTTAAGGGGAAAACTCCCCACTTATGACTGTTAAATTTAAACCAGACACTGGAGCCGCTGTTTGGTGTATGTTACCCAGTAACTCGGCAACCTTATCAGCAGACTTGTAGAGGATCCAGCTGTAGAGAGGGTTCAAAAGGAAAATTGGTCCATGTAACAGTGCTGCAGTTACCTCCTATTCCACTTTACATGAATCCATTTCAGCTCATTTGGAAAAGTATTTTTTTATTTGAGAAGAGAGTTAGAATTCCGTTCTTTGCTGTGTCATTGTTTGGCTTCAGTGAGTGAAGGAGACAGCAGAGGAGAGGAGGCAGCAGGGAGGATAGACGGCCTAGAGGCCAACACCGTGACTGCAACCCAACACAGATGGGCTGGCCAGGAGGAGGCAGTTCACACACACAAAGACTGAATACACTGATGAGATCATAGATGATAGCTTTACACTCACAGACACACACACACAAACATAAACACACTAACTCTTACCTGAGGAGGCAGAAATGATGGTTGTCTGAAGCATGTGGTAATCCCAGGGAGGAAGACAAAGAACCACAAGATGTGGAAGTGTGCTAATTTTGTCCCACAATGGGTGCCGACTGTGTGTGTGTGCCCTTGTGCATATGATAGGCTGGGAGAGCTAAGGCGTCTAAACACCACAGTGTAACCATCTGTTGCCACCGGCAACCATGGCGGTGGTCCTCGTCTGAGTGTGACACGGGTCACTGTATCCACAGCTCACCACTGGGACTGACACACACACACAGCACAGTGTGAAACCAGCACACTGGTGTGTGGGACATGTCTCATGCTCAACCTTTCTGCTTATTAGCAGTTGCCTGTCCTTCTGATTAGTTCTGTACTTCCCTTCTGTCTGTTTGCTTTCTCATCTCTCTTTCAGACAGTTAAAACAGAGTACTTTTCTGAGATAAATCACAGATAGATAAAAGCTTCATTGTAGTAAAAAGTGTAGCACTACAGTTTAAATAAGTGTGAAATATATGTGTATAATTTAAAATGCATTCGCATTTCACCAATGCAGATTTGTACAACTCGAGCCCTTAGTGCATTTCCTGCATGACAGGGGTTCGTTGCTTTGAATGCTTAATGGAGATATTGGATAATTGGAGCAGTGGCACATAGATAAATCCGTTAGCTAATGCTCCCTCTCTCCTCGTGCTCGCTTCAGTTATCTTTTTTAAACAAGCATGCAGAGGCAAATGGGTTCTATGTGTGTGTGTGTGTAGAGACGTGGGGAGGGGGTGATGCACACAAGCATGTGCTCTTGCATGCATATGTAGGGGTAAATCCTGCCCTCGGGGCAAGATGTTGGTGGCAGTCAAAAAGCTGCCAGAGAAAAGCTTCAAAACTAGCAGGAAAGGAAACGCACCGCAGGTTTGAGAATGCTGAAGAAGAGATAAATAAAACCAGGGAAGGATGGAAACTGGAGGAAGCGTAATCACGCAGATCTGCTGTCGTTCTCACCTCTCGGCTCCACCTTTGACATTTACAGTGTGACATTTAACGGAAAAGAACATCTGCAGAGGACAAAGACGATCTCTCTCTTTTCATCTGTCAATTCATCCTTTCTTCCAGAGAGCGTCAAATCAGCCACACAAACTGAATATTATTCCACTTCTTACCAGCCGTTTGGTCAAATCCTTTTTTCCTGTTTGATCCTCGTTTTTATTTATTTATTTATTTATTTAATTGCTTTATTCTGGTTGCTTTGTTCATTTTTACAGCATGCTAGCTGCTGTGTAGCTATTAGTTAGTGGATTAGCTACTAATTTCATTTGGACTGGAGAATGTGTGTTCAGCTCAAACGCCACAGGGGGCACACACACTCACACAACACACACACTTATACTGTCTATAAGCATTTGCACAGTTGGGCAGAGCTTTCAGAGCAGCAAATGTTGAGACTCCAAGTGTGCTATTGCCTATTTTATGTGGTTCAGGAGTGTGCAGTTGGGTACCGTTTCACTAACAGCTCTGGTACCTGAACGCTGTTCCGCAAACACAGCAGTTAATGTTTAAACAACAAATTGGTGATTTTAGATATTCCAAGAATTAGCCTCTTAAGCTATTTTTATTGCTATGCATTTTTACCCAGCAAGCAGTTTGCATGTGGCCCTGTGACTCTGCACAACTCCCACTCATTCTCTGAGTAGCCTACATTCAGATGTGTAAAGACTGAATCTATACCTTTAATATCCTCAAGATCACATTCAGGACCACCTGCATAGAAATGGACATTCACCCACGCAGTGCCCTGGTGTCCCACTGTTGTGCGGCAGTGTCCCAGTACTGGTCTTGGATGCTGCCTGACCTTCCATCATCCATCATCTCCTGCCTGTTTTCTCCAGTGGGACAGAAAAAGCATTGCAGACAGCCCTTAGAAACCAATTAAAATAATGCATGCCATGCCAGTGTGGGGGTGGTGATGATGCATTTTTAGTACTTCTGCATGCGGCACACTTGTGAGCTCCGAGTGTTTTTGTGATCTTGTCTGTGTAAGAAAGTAAATCGGAGCTGTTTCTGTGGGAAAGTATCAGTGCCATTTGTGTGCTCACGAAATGCCAATGATATCTCCCTCGTGTGCTATTAAGCTGCTATATTTGCTGTTGCAGACTCGCTTAAATCTCCCTTCCTCTTTATTCTTTTTTCCTTCGTGACTTTCCTGCAACTTTCATTTCCACTTTCCAATTTTTAAAAATGTTCTTTCCTTAATCAACCTGTTTCTTCTTCCTTTCATTCTTTGTGTTTCTTGCCCTTCTGCGGTCTTCTGTTTCTTGCTATTTCTGTCCGTCAGCACAGAGAAAGAGGCAGCTCTGTTAGAGGTCTTCACTGACCAGACCTCTTTGATTTGCTGATTGAGTTTTAGTGCTGAACAATGAGCCCCTTTGCTACTACACTACAAGACATAAAAGGAGCCAGTGTAGTGTAAACACTTGCAATTCTTATTCACGAAGGAAGGATTGCAATGAAATACCAGACAATTACTTTTAAAATGATTTTTAGCATCTAACAATGCACTCAGAGTTGAGCCAGACTGATATAATTGGCCCCAAAGTGATTTTGACTTCTGACACCTATTTGTTTTCCTTGTGTTTGTCAGGCTGTAAAATTTCAGTCTTATTATTTTATCACTTAGTTAACATGCAAAAATGTTGCTGGTAAAGATTTCCTCTTTCTTCACTTTGTAGCCATCAGTTTGTGTTTTGTTGTTTTGGAGAAGCTTTCACATCACAGATAAACTTTGGAGGTCTTCATATCATCCCCTTTCCTCCTCCCCCTCCGATAAATAGCAGATGCTATCTGTGCACTGCTGCTTAGCCAGACACAATGGGCCTGACACAAAGCCTTCAACACAACAGAACAAGGCAACCTCAAAGAGAAAAAAAAGGAGTTTGAATGGGTGTAGAGCGCAAGGATGGCGAGCAGATAAAAAAAAGAAAATAGAGCGAGTGTTTAGGTTGGTGGCTTTTATCAAAAAGGGCCTTTTGTTTGCGTTGTTTCAGTTGTTGATGTAACAACTTCTGTGTGTGTGTTTGATAAGCCAGCGCTTATGGAGAAAGAGGGGTTGATTACCATATCAGAAGATTCTGACGAGTGCACCACTGTTTGCCAGTCATTCAGTTTTCTCCAGTGAAAAGTGTATACATTCAGGCACGTTAACAAAAACAGAGAGCTTATTAAAAGGCACAAGTTGGAAGAAGAGGGATGCTCACATCTTGGAGATGGAAAATGGAAAACACTGCTCAATTATATCACTGTGGCATTTCAGTTGTGGCCTTCATATCACTGGGCTTTGTTCCCACTGTGTGTTTCTGTTAATGGAGTTTTGAACACATGTGGCTTCAGTAACCTGCCACCCTTTGTGTAATGATGTCAGACCGAGGAGGTGAAGAAATGTTAGCTTAAAGGACTAGTCACACTGCCATTACACTAGAATTGCTGCTGTCAGTGGGTAAAGTATGGTTACACAATACTTTTCCTTAAAGTTCACCTTTGGCCAAGTTAGATAGATTAATCAGATTGTTAAGCAGCTGCAAATATTCCTGACATTTGCTGACCTTTGAAGAAACCGAGTAACAAAGATATCAGCGTGGAAGATGCTAACATCACTGTACAGGATTTTCGGTAAGTCGTAAGTGTGTGAGGATGATACAAAATTATTTAAAATTTTGAATTTGTTACCAACTAAAAGGGTAAATAGTCACTGCTGCAACATAAGCTGTTGTATGAGGAATGTCAGGAATAAACTGAGAAATTCTTAAGCTTTAAACATACACAACACTGTCCGGTTGTTGTTGGACAAAACAAAACAGAAAAAGATAAATCTTTCAGTCTTCTCAGAGAAGGAAGCAAAGAGGACTGGGTAACTTTAGTGGTTGAGTGAGCAGCCCAGCCGGCCTGGGTTCAGGTCCCAGCCTGTCATCCTAAGCTGCACCCCCCTCTTTTTGACCCCTTTCTTAAAAAAATAAAATAAAAAAAAGCCAGAGGAAAAAAGGTTTTTCTCACAACTGAACTTCTTTAAACACACACAAAATAAATAACTGACACTGACTGAACATGACTTTGAACTCTCATCATATTTGCTGCTAAAACAAAGCTTCCATTGTTTAGATATGATGCTATTCTCCAAAAGCAAATAATTATATATGGATGATTCGGAGTGTATGAATAAACGATGGATGTTTGGACTTTTACACAAATGATTTAATGTTACTTGCAAAAAAAAAACCTTGCCAAACAAGTAGAGTAAATCAGTCTACTTGTCCTGAAGTTATAGAACTCATGTCTGTAGTAATAGTCTTTCCTGCACTGGTGTAATGTTAGCGATGTGTTTATGCTTGCCAGAGCTAAAGAGAGGAGAAAATAAACTACACCATGTAGCCTGTTGGAAAAACAAACAGACTTAGCAACATTAAAAAAAGAAGCTCCTGATACCCAGATGATAAATAAAATCTATAAGTGAAAACGGTCAAATGCAACAATCATGGCTTCTTGTTGGTGCCATTACGTTTTTGTTTTTACTCCCACTGTAAGAAGGGGGAGACAGAAATCCTGCACTACAGATTTAAGGTTAAACCTGAGTTTGCCCTCACAGAACATACAAATAAATTCTACTATGCATCTTCCTGGAATAATTTTATTCCCCTGTGTAGTAGCTTTAGAGCCACCTATAAGATTAGAAATGGAATAATTTCTTAAGTTGTGTTTAAATATTCCTTTTTTCTGTTTGGAAGTGTTTATCCTGAACTCTGTTCATAGATCTGTTCATTTTAGCCTTCCTTTGTGGCACACCCGTACTCCACGACATCTAACCACCATTGTCTCAACTCCATTCACCCTCCCTCCTTTGTGCCACGACAAATGACCCCACTGCCCTGCCATGTTCTAATCCAATTAGCTTTAAGCCTAATTGTGGTAGCAGTGACTGATTACCATTGTCTGCATATGGGGCTGGATGGATAGGATGTGATTAGCGGAGAAGCTGCCTTGGGTAGCCATTAGCACCTCTGTGCACCTTTCATAGACCTCTAGAGGAATAAAAAGGGGGCAGACATCTCTGTGTGCAGTAATCATACAGATTAATTGCCACAAGGTGAAATGAGAGGTTGAGTTAAGGGTAGGATGGGTAGGTTAAGTGTGTGTGTTGGCTGGTTGTGAATGTTTGACTGTGTTGAGGTGGAGTTAAAGGGCTTGAGGTAAACTTTTTTGTGTTTTACCTGATGATACACGGCTGGTTAGCTCAATTGGTAGAGCATTAGTCTCCCATGTGGAAGACCATGGTTCGAATCCCCCAGGGGATGAACATTAACACCTTCCAGTTGGGTCCTTAGGCAAGACCCTTAGCGCAACTGCCTAACCATTATAATTTGCTTTGGATAAAAGCGTCAGCTAAATGAATGTAATGATTTATCACTTATGCTTACATACAGATACTTTCTATTAATCATGTTGTTTTTATGTACCTGTATCCTCATTGTTGTTTCTTCTTCCAACCAGCTCTTTCCAGAGACCGGACCCAGGCAGGGAGGAACCATGTTAACCATCACTGGTGAGAACCTGGGTTTGCAATTCAAAGATATTCAGAGTGGAGTTCGCATCGGTAAGGTGATGTGCAACCCCCAGGAGGACCAGTACATCAGCGCTGAGCAGTACGTTGACACTTCTCCTACTTCTCTTCACAAAAACCTCATTGTATCTGAGACTCTTTGCCTCCCTGCTTGTCTTTGTCCAGTATTGATGCGACACAGAGAGTTAAGCACAATACTTTCTGTCAGACCTCTGTGTCATAAAACCTGCAAAAGTTATCTGCTGTTAACCCCTTTCAAACAGAAGCAATTCTCCACAAACAGCCTCAAGCTGTGTATGATACTGCTCTTTGAACATGGGCGGTGTGAATCTGACACCATCTTACATTAAACCTTTTATCCCACAAACGTTGAATAATAGGTCAGTCAGCATTGAAATGCTAAATGAAAATTCCTTTTCAAAAGTTGATATGACTGCATTTGATAATATTTAAATTGGGTTGTATATGCCTCTAATAAAGTTTGCCATGTGAATTTTACTTGATTAAGTAAAATTTACTGCTTTCCTGGACATTCTCAATGTAATGAGCCACAGTAGTAGAAAAAAAGTCTTGGATGTGATTGACCACTTTGTTTTATGCAAAGAGGTTTTTTTTATGTGTCAAAAATGATATACTATAGATGCATTCACTATAATTCACTGTAGTTTTATCTTTTTACTTTACATCTAAGTAATAACAATGTGATATATCCACTGCTCTGTTACAGCTACTTTGACTCATCTAGTTGTTTATAAAAAGCTCTGATGTTTTTAAGCTGAATTCATTTATTGAAGAAAAAGAGGAGATACAATTTAGGATGGGAAAAATTGGGGGCAATCATCACAGTTGGAGATGTTCTCAATATTCTGTTTCTTGCTTTTGTAGCTGTTTGCATACATAACCACTCCATTTGCTGAGTCTTGCAGCTCAGCCCCAACTGATTTAGTTTTCTCTCTGCCTCTTCTCTAAGAAGGAAACAGAGGAAATGTGACTTTGATTGTTTGACAGATCAGACAACAGAATGCTGTGCATCTCTCACCAGTGATGACAGGTGTCCCCAAAATGAGTTTGCCAACATGATACTGACATGTCAGTGTTGTTTCATTATTTACAAACTCATATTGCATGTTATTGTTAAATCAGTGGCTTCAGGGTGAAATTGGGTGGTTCCAGTTTTCTTTCCTATATTTTCTAAGTGAACTGAGTGGTTTTTAACCCTTTTAGATCCACTATGTTGCAAATCTGTTGCCATAGCAGCCGCAAGAAGGGGAGGGGGAAGAGGGTGTGGCTAGCAGTTAGGCTGTCATGCTAATTATAAGTGATGTTAGCCATACCATGCCATTAGCGGCCTGGTTGTCCTCATCATCCCTGTGACCCCATCAGAGCTGTGGCGCAGGAGACAAGATGGGGTTTCAGGGCTGACAGCACTGGTCAAAGGTCAGCTGCTGGAGAGAAGGAGGTTCCCAGTTACTTTGACAAATATAGATACATTATTCTTACCGTCACTTACTCTGTTTCCACTTGTACCTCATACAACTTCTCACATTTCCAGTTTCTGATTAAGGTGGAATTGGAGTGCAAGGAAATGAGACTTTTTCATGTCATTCACCCCAGTCATTAAATATTTACAAGCTAGATTTTACTTCACTTTGAGAAAAGTAAATCATTGCCCTAAGCGAGCAAAAGCAGAGCCTAATGTGCTTCTATTTATTGCTATATTAGTAGTAAGTGTGTCACAATTTGACATGTTTTATTTTTGACTATTTCACTTTCCACCTCAATTATTTGAATGAGTGAGTGATAATTTATAATGTTGTCAACTGTACAAATGTTCCTGCAGTCTTTCTAACCAAGCAATAACAGCTCAGTGTAGCCACCTGCCATCTGTGCAGTAATGATGCGAGTGTAGCCGTATTTCTGAGAGCTGTCCAGCATTTTAATCATGGCCCCCGTCATAGCGGGAGACCGGGAAATGAATGAAAGGGAAAGTAAAAACAATTGAAACACGGCATCGGAATGTGAAATTCAGTGTCGCGGCAGCGCTGCAGTTGCCATGGCCACCTGCAGGGAGGAGGAAAGCAGGAGAGTTAATAACTTATTTCAGGGAGGGGAAGCTGAGGAGATGTGGAGGATATGAGCACGTTCAATTAATCAGCTTTCCTCACTTTTAACACTCATTCTCACTTTCTCTGTCTTTCCTTTCCTGCCTCCATCTCTCCTCTGCACTCTCAGCCTTTCTCTTTCTCATTCTTTCGCTCCGGCTAATTAACAGTCAAGTGTGTCTCCAGTGGGTGAAACATGAAGTTAGTGTGTGTGTGCGTGTGTGTCCTCCCTGCGGGCTACACCACCACTCCTCCCTCGCTCAATAATTTCTCCAGTGGATTTTCATTAGGCTAGCCAGCGCCCACGGCTAAGTGATCTGCTTATGGTTTTACAGTACGCACAGATGCAGGCATCCACATGGACACACTCAGAAAGCTCAGCAGATATGTTTTTTAATGATTATTTGTTCTGTTCTTTGTTGTTTTTATGAATAAAGTAACAAAAAAAACTGAGTATTAAAATCAGCTAATTTTCTTTCAGATTGGAGCTCAGTTGATCAAAGAACAAAGGAAATGCTACTTTCCTGTTTTGTAGTTTGAGCTAGTATTTCAGATCATGTTGCAATACTACAGGCTCAGCCCAATCCAGTCCTGGAGCCCTTAGCTGTTGTCCCCCTCTTTATGACCTGTCAAAGTCCAAAAATCCCTTTATAAATAAAACCTTCTCCTCATATTGTTATGACTGATTTGTGCCTCACAGATAAGAAGGTTTTTTTGAGGGGTTGCATGATGAGCCCTCCAATACACTCTCTTGCCTACCCTTTATTATATATATTTTACAGATCTCCTATTTATTTGCGGGCATTGTCGCTGTTGCTCTGAGAAGTGAAGTTGAATGTGAATGTGGGTAGAGGTGCTGGTGTTACACTAAAATCTGTGACCCATCAGAATCTGTGACCACAGGGGGGGTGGATAGCCTACATTTCTCTGCATGTACGTCTTTGAAGACGAGTGAAGTCTTGAAAACTGGTATTTAATTCTGAGTTCATTATAATGCAGGTACACGTTTTGATGACTGTCAGAAATTGTGACCTATATCCCCCCTCTCTGACTCTTCTAACATTATATCCAATATTGTGGACAGCTATGAGAGAGTCAGAGGGGCTTCGTATAAGGAGCAGTACAAGTCCAAATGAAAAACAGAAAACAAGCCCAAAGTCGCTGATAACAGGCAGATTTAGCAACTCTGCTGCCTTTCTCCGGCGCAGTCGTCTTTATCCCTGCTTTGCTTGATCTAGCCGGCAGTTTACAGCTGCGCCGGGAGCCTCACACACTGATTGGCTGAGTGCACCACGTGCTCCGGGTTTTTCCTGACCACTACATTTGTCTTTTTGTGTTCTAAACCGGTGAAAGTAAACCACCTACTTGACCTGTGTTGAACTTTTCAGAATGCAGTGGTCCACTAAAAGCCATTTAAAACTGGCATACTTTGAAATATAGAAGAATTAAGATGCTCTTTATAGATTAGTCAGCATCATGTGAAGTGTTAAAAAAGAGATTAAATGTAACAAATGTTCATTTATTTATAAGAGCAGTCAGTGAAAAGTTGACCTCTCATATATTTACATTTTTTTCTATCTTTAGGATTGTGTGCCAGTTAAATGATGCGACAGGTTACAGAGTGCAGGAGGCTCAGGTGGAGGTGTGTGTGAGGGACTGCTTTCACCCAGACTACAAAACACTGTCAACCAAAGCTTTCACTTTTGTGGTAAGCATAGCTAATTTAACTGTGGCAAAGGTTTTTTGGATGGTTTTGTAATTGGATTTGACAGCCATGGTACAGACAATAAGTATTTCCTGACCTGTTTGTCCCTCATTAGTCTCCATATTTTACCCGTGTCCACCCCTCTGCTGGACCTTTATCCGGAGGAACAAGGATCACCATTGAAGGCAGTCATCTCAACGCAGGCAGTGCTGTATCTGTAAAGATTGGACTTCACATGTGCCACTTTGAGAGGTGAGTCAATCTAAACCCCTCAGAGGTTTGTTGTTTCATTTCAGTGATCAAAGTGATTCATCCTATTTAAGTTGAAGCTTTCAGTATTCAGAACTGGTGACAACAACAGTGTTACAAAGTTAAAGTTAAAAAGTTATAGCCATGTTGTCACAAAACTTCATTTATAAAGCTGCTTTCACTGAGAAAAAGACCATTTCTAACTGTCATTGTGCTGTTGGGGATGTATGTGTTCATTAAATCAAACAATGTGCATTTGGTCTTATCGTTGCAGTTAAAGCTAGCTGCAGTTTATAGATTATTTCTGTTAAAAAAATTTTTTTTGTCTTATGCTGCTTGAAAGATGATTGCAGGCCATAATACAGCCTGTGCTCCCCCTCTATCTTTTAGTTTTTACATCAAGCTGCCATCTTTTACCACTTTACAGTGTACAATAATTACAGTCATCTCCTGTTAAAAAAAGACCATTTCTCCTAGGTTGCTGTTGATTTGCTGCAGGTTTTAAAAAAAATGCAGTTGGTAAGAGGACAACCTGCAATGCAGTAATTCACAGCAATTGTGAGAATAACAGTGTAGCCTTTTCCTAGAAAGCTGGTATCATTGTTCAGTTATGATGTGAATGACTTAAGTGCATCACCTACATTTAGTGAGAGATATGACTTTAATTTGAAAGGAATAATGTAGTGGTGAATGATGTTGGTAACTTTATTTTTAACCCATGTTAATATGCAACCCTGCCACCTCATTTTACTCCACTCACCTTCCTTTTTATAGCTTTCAGAATATACATTCTCTGTTATCGTCCCTTTCACTGTGCAAGAGATTGTGCCAGGATTTTAGGACGAGAAGACATAGATCCAGTTAGATATGACTCTAATTCCCCTAGCCAAGAATTCTATTGTTCCTTTGAGTCCCCTCCTGGCAAACTTACAGCAAACTGAGCTCTAGACTAAATCCACTCATGTATGGTGTCTGGCAGATGTCACTGGAAAGGCATCCTTGAGAAATTGCTAGGAGGTAAAATATTCCTTTTTCTATTTGTCTTGTTTTTCTTTTGGATGAGAGTTTCCTTTTTTTTCCTTCTTCTTCTTTAATAGTCGCTTCCCTCTCCGAGGCAACAAGTGACAGGTTAAACTAATGAGCTTGGACCTATCAAGTATTTTTAATATCACATCAAAAGAAAAAGTAGAGGCCAATTTCAAGCTCTGTAGCACATCTCCAGAAAGGTGAATATAATAGTCTTGGCCTTTCATTCACTGAGCAGCAATAACCTTTATGGTCAAAGTAATGAACTGGTTGAGTCCATCTCTTTATTGTGTCTTTGTATTCAGTGGGGCCTCCGCTTTAATCAAAGCCTATTTACCCTGAGTCACTCATCCTCTTATCTCTCTGTACAACCTCTTTTCTTTCCTCCTCTTTTCTTTTTCTGTATCCTCTCTTTGCTTCTTTTGTGCGACCGCAACCTTGTCAAAAAATACGTACGTGCCACCACAGGCGCCCTTGACGTCTACCTCGTTGTGAAAATAGTTGCCATGGAAACGCAGCACCAGTGGAATGTGGAAAATCTTTTTTTTCTTTTTCTCCCCTTTATTTAAATCGTCCTTCATTTTTTGGTGTTTTTTTTTTTTTTTTTTTTTCTCCCACCGTCTGTCTTCATCCCCTCTCTAGTCCCCTCTCTGTCTGAGGACACTGTTCAAATTGCCTCCTGGGTAACAGCAGCAACATGTTTAACAAAGACGCCAAATATCCCAGTTTTTGGTCAGACGCCCAACCCCACCCCAGATTGCTGCAAGGTGCCAGGATAGAACCACAGAAATTAGTTTTCCCGTTTCATCTTCGCCATCTTCCATCTTTCTGTTAGTTTGACTTTCACAGCAGAAGATGGGGAGGACTTGTGTACCGATCCGCTTTCTCTTCTCATGGTCAAAATTTCATATTGCTTTGCCTGCATGCACACGCCTGAGGAAAACTATAAACAGAAAGTGGGTGACTCTAAACACATACTCACAGAGCATTAATCTCCTTCATGTCTGCTGCATTTATAAACAGAACTCCACACGGTGCAAATACACCTGCTAAAAACAACTCTTGATTATGCAGAAAAGCACAACTTTACCTACAGGTAGCCATCCCTACAACTGCTAGGTCAGCAGCATCTCCCAATAGGTGAAAGATAGAAGTTGAATGAGCTGCTGGAGTGCAGCACAAAGTTTCTGGCAGTGGGGTGAAAATCCCAGCAGGTTACAGCTGGCTGCATGTCTGCCAGAGCAGGAGTTGCGTCACACAGAGACGACCAGCCTGATCGTCCTTTTCAAATCGGTTAGCCAGCACAAGCACCAGGAGGGTAGGAGAGGCAGACAGAGAGACAAAGAGATGAAGTGATGTCTTTGAACTACAGCAGTGTGTGATTTGAGCTGAGAAAACCATGGGTGGACAGCCTGAAAAATGTTTGCCTAGTAGATGGGCAACTGTCAGCTTCATGTGTGGCTGTGGGCCTCCACTTGTTGTAGCTACTAATGAGTTATTTAAGTTTTGTTTTTTGTTGTTCTTCTCTGCGCTTGCAATTTTGCATGTATCTTTTCATGCTAATTTCACCCACTTTTCTTCCAGACGGAGTGGAAGGGAGATCACGTGTGTGACCCCAGCTGGCCAGGCTCCAGGGCCCACACCAGTCATGGTGGACATTAACTCTGCTGAACTGAGGAACCCAGAGGTCAAATTCAACTACACAGACGATCCCACCATCCTTAAGATTGAACCTGACTGGAGCATCGCCAGGTATTTTAGCAACCACAGCCTTCCCCTTCAGCTAGTCCAGGTGCAGCACAGATGAAACTTTTGTAAGGACGTGGCTGTTTTTTCTGTCATAAACCCAACACTGCATACCATGAAAGTGAAAAACACTCTATGGTCAGAGAAAATGTTAAAACACTCGGCCGAATTCACATAAAATGTAGTGTTTTTCAGGTTTACTGCAGAAATGTAAATTTCATGCATCTGACACAATCAGGCATCACTGTATACTAACGTACATCAGCATGTCATATGATTATTTCATTATCTATAATTTACATCAGTACAGTGTTTGATCTACAATTCTGCTTGATGTGCTGTACATCTGCAGAACAGATACAAATGCATCCATAAATTATTAATCCTCTGTGGTTGTTTACCACCAGTAAATGCGTTTTATTCCAAGTAGCATTAACCAACTCACCTTATATCTTAAGTTTGTTTAAAGGCTGATAAGTGTGTTACATACTCCCTGTTTGAGTCCAGAACAAAAACCAAAGTTTTCACCTCCATTATCACACTCTTCTTGATATTTAAAGAAATATTCTTTTATTCTGTTTATATCTAAAAGGTAAAGCATTGAGAGCAGGAGCAGCAGTAAAGGAGGCTCCTGTAGCAGCGATGTATCTGTAAATGTTACTTGACTTATTGAAATGAGACTACATAGCCACGGGAACAACACAGCTTGTGTTTGTGGAGGGGAAAAAAAAGAAACGTTTGGAGCTTCCACAGGCTAATGGCTCACTAGCATGACCTAGAAACTCCAACACACTTCAGCGCCACATACACACGACTTCACAAGTTGTGCATGATTCTAGGATCTGAAATTTCTTTTCCTCAGTAAAATCTCAAATAAGATTTGTTTGTTTTAGTTAAAAATATGAAGAAGTTTGAGCAACATGTTGAAGCCAAACTCTGTCTGCTCACGATAATCTATAAGTGAATTACCTTATGATCAGGTTAGATTAGTTTGCTGTTAAAGTCTTTTCTTCCTTCAGATATTTTGTAGGCTCTTTAAATCCCTGGTCAACAAAAGCTAGATATTTGATTTGTTTTATACAGAGCATATACCTGAGGTTTTTATTTTAGAGAACCATTTCAGTAGACGTGTTTGTAAGATTTTTTTCCCATTTACACACATTGTTCAGTGTAGCAATCCTCTTCTGCATCATTGCACTTAAAACCCCACGTTTAAAACTCAGCAGGGAG
Organism: Rhadinocentrus ornatus; assembly: GCA_037177495.1. Taxonomy (NCBI): domain Eukaryota; kingdom Metazoa; phylum Chordata; class Actinopteri; order Atheriniformes; family Melanotaeniidae; genus Rhadinocentrus; species Rhadinocentrus ornatus. The sequence continues at coordinate 30,438,887 of JBAMHW010000003.1, forward strand.
ACAAACTCTCATCATGAGGAAAAAGGGGTCGAAGGATGAGAAGTCTCATTTTTAGTGTAATGAATGTAAGATTGAGGGTTGGAGAGGGGAAAGGAGAATGGGAATCCAGCCTTGGGGGGAAATAACCTCAGCGGCTCGGCTTGAGTGCGGTTTTTCACTCAGTGCTCCCAGAGGAAGAGGTGCATGGTTCTCTCAGTCAATCATACTTTTTATTTACAAGCTATTTTGTCACTGTGTCCCTTTTAGTGACCCTGTTGGTGGGGCTACTTCACATAGGGCTGAATCTCCCTCATTTAAAACACAGATATTGTATTTCTGAAACCCCTTCTTGCATAGCACTGTAGCAATTACATGCCACTTCAACCTGTTTACACAGTGTATCACAGTGTACACAACATACTCTGTTGTGGGCACTTTTTATGTGGGAAAGTTTCATGTCCTCTCACATGTTTAGAGTGTTCGTTTTTTTATTCCCACCACTTTGGATGCTTCTCTCCCATTAGCAAATGTATAACTGCGTGTAGAGCCAATAAATTCCTTTGTCTGTTTATTTTTCACACCAGACTCTATTCAACATCAGCCAGCCTCCTTTAAGCTTTAAAGTCCTAAGCTGTTACTGGCCTGAGGTGGCGTTCTCGTACTGCTTGTTCCTCAGTCCCCTCATAGGGCCAGTTTCACTCAGACTGGCATCACCTTCCTCCCTCCAACCGTTTTATTTGGCCTCAACAATATAAATCCACCCCATTGCTGGCCTTTGTGCATGTACTGTATATATTTTTCTGACAATAATGCCTTGCTTGGTTTATCCCCAAAGATTTTAAAACATGTAAACAGTGATACAGATTGTAGTGCATCCTCATGTTGTTTGAAACCAATCAAAAATTCTGCCCATTGTTTCATGCCAGTGGTGACTCACAGTATCTGGATTTAGATAAGTTATACATTAATTCATTCAGCTGCAGTCAGAATTGCTCACATTAGATAAAGTTCAGCCTGATGGCCCAGCAGAGGCTGTTGAGAAGGCGCTTCTTGGACAAAGAGGCCTCTACCCCATATAACCCATGTCTCTGTTGGTCAGCATCATGTAAACCTGAATAGGTCAGAGATGTTGCACATCATTTCAGAACACTGACACCAATGTTGTGTGTGTGTCTTGTGTTAAACACATCACTTTGCATCACTCTGAACACATCTGGAGCTTTTGAAATGTGTGATGAGAGCTTAGCTCTCAGGATTAATGCTACATTTTCCACTTCTTCTCTCCATCCTGCATATGGGGTTAAACAAGCTTTTAACATTCATGTAAGGGTTGCAATGTTGCTGTCATTGTTGGAAAAGAGCTTCCACGAATAAGCAGGTGAAAAGCTATGGTACAAGTGAATATTAATGTTGGATCTCCGTCTGAAGAGCCCTCTTCACTCCTTTAAAGAATTAACATTTACCTCCACCGATAGACCTGCTCACTAGTGTATACGGTGAAGAAAAGCAGCAGATGTAATCGTCTCATCGCAAGAATTCAGAAATGTTCTTTGTTTCATTAGTTTTCTTGTTTTTCCTTTGAATATGTTTTCTCTTAGTGGAGGAACCATGTTGACTATTACTGGAACCAATCTGGCCACCATCAAGGAGCCCAGAATGAGAGCCAAGTATGGAGCTGCACAATCCCAAAACGTGAGTGGTCAGACTCAGACACCTGCACATGCTTTTTATCGACAAAAAAATAAAGACACTGACTTGTCTTGGCAAATGAGACAGACAGACACAGGTGTCTCTTTTTCTGCTGCCTTCTCTCCTTTCCTATAGAAAAAATAACTTTCAGATAATGCGCACACTCCAGGGACACAGACGCACACACCTGCCCTGTCGGTCAACCTGCCAAGGGCCCATTTTCTGTTTATTTTTGATGTTGAATTTCCTTTTAGTAGTTTAACCTTTGAAATGTCAACTAGCAATAAAGCAGCACTTGCAAATCCCCCACTCTTCACCCAGCACCACGGGGCTTTGCTAACCTTTTTCCCTCTCCCACTCTAAGCTGAAAGTAAAAATATCCCACCTGTTTCTTTTGTCCCACAAGATGTCCACAGAGAGGTGAATCTAGTGACCTATTAATACAATTTTGTTCTGTCTTTGTGATTATATACACATACTTTATGTTGCAGTGTGTGACATATGCAACACGATGACTTTAACATTCTGTGAAACTAAAGGTCTCTTCTGCCATGCTGTGTTATCATTAACAGCTACTGGCTGACCACTCCAGTTTCTTTCTGTGTCATTACAGTCTAATTTGTTCTAAGTGTCGAACCCCACGGGGGATTTCCAGATGATATCAACACTGATTACAGCACTGATGTTATTAAGCCGCCTTTTCCTCATTATGCCATTACAGAGACATTTAATCATTTGCATCATATAACCTTGTTTCAGTTCCTATACAGTGTACATTAGAACTAACGTTTCCTTCCTCATATTCAATATTGCAAACTAGTTAAAAAGGTTTTTAAACAGGAAGCAAATTCTTCTTTGGTTGCTGAACTTTGCTTTTTTTTGTTCACTTGTCCTTGCTCCTCACTAGTCCATTACTCTCTCTTTGCCTCTTCAGAACTGCACAGTTCTCAACAACACTGTGATGGTGTGTCTGGCGCCCTCTGTGGCTGGATCTGATAAAGGCTTCTCTGAGGTGGGCAGCAGTCCCGATGAGATTGGCTTTGTCATGGATGACGTGCGCTCTGTGCTGGTGGTAAACGAGACTTTCAGCTACCACCCGGACCCTGTGTTTGAACTTCTGAGCCCCACAGGCATGCTGGAGCTGAAACCCAGCTCACCACTCATACTTAAGGTAAATTGCCTTGTGCTCTTTGCATTGATCTGTTTCAGCCTTGTCTCTATCCGGCTTAGCTTTACATCCATCACATTCCTTTTCTTTTTATTCTTTGCCTCTTGCTCTCTGTTTTCCACTCCCATGTCTTCTTTTTGCTTCGCCACATTTCTCCTCCAGTCATCTTTTCTGTCCATTTTAATCTTTCTTTCTCCTTTCTTTCATCACCCTTTCCCCGTTTAATTTCCGCAGTTCGCCCCCCTCCTCTTTCACATAGTTCATCTAGACTGTGTGTGTGTGTGGGGGGGGGCATGGTTGTATGGATTTAGTTTGTGGTGGTTTAGCATCAAAGCTTTTTTATTGAAGGTTACTCTCTGAAGCTGAGGCATAAATGTCTCCACACACCAGGACTTCGGGACAAAAGAAGGTTAGCTGAGTGTTAGCACTCAGTTGACACACAGGAAGGGCAGTGATAGGAGGTAGCAAAATGTCAGTGATAATGGGTATTGTCAACAATTTTAAAAGCTTAATCTAACAAATAGTCATTTTATAAAAATGTTCCAGCGACCTCTCTGTCAGCATCCAATTCAGCTGATAAGACGCTGACAGGCGTTAGACATGATTTTCTCCCCTTTTTGTCTTCTCTTCCATACACTTTTCTTTTTACACAGTCGGCCTTCAGATGTGCCTCAACCTTGAACGATGTTATTTTCTTTCTCCGGTGGGGTTTGGAGACCTTTTAGAGGAAAAAGTTGTTTTTAAGCCTCCTTTTTAAAATCAGGTGCAAAGGAAGTAATGCTTATAAAGTGCTCTTATGTGTTGCTACGTATGCCACCTGCTCCAATTTTTATCTAAAATTCTCTGAAGAGAGACTTCATAGCCATGTTTACTCTAAGCCATACAGGCAGTGTGCATTCAAATCCTGAGTGCATTTCCCCCACCCACCCACAGTGACTTTCACTTTCAATGTCATTTCACCTCTCCCCCTTGAACTTCAAAGCCGTTCAGGAGCGAGAGACAATTATCGTGCAATTTCATGGAAAACTAAAGCTTTTTTCCTTGCAGCAAATCAGGATGAGTTCTTGAAATGAAGGCTTGTGACTTTCTCTTCTTGCAACTTTAAATATAAAACCATAATAAAAGGCTCTGATGGTAAAGATGTTTAGAAATAAGCAGCATCCTTTTAAATAATGGCAGAAAATTTTAACTTTCATCAGAATTTTCCAGCAATAATTCCTCCCAGTAGCACAGCTAATTAGGATGTAGAGGGGCAGCAGAGAGAAGAGATTTCTGTGCAGTTTACTGAACACCCTTATAGAAGTCACACATTTATTGGACAGCATCTCTTAGATGTGCCAGCTCTTTGACAAATAATTGAAATAACACAGCAAGTGTTAACATTTTTTGTTTAAAGGAAAACAAGGATAAGCCCACTTAATGTAATGGTCCATATTTTGGTTTGTAGACACTTAATAACAGGTATTTTCTAGCAGCAACAAGCAGAAATACTGTTGCTATGGTTACCTGCATTTTAAAGTACCCCACATAGTCATGTAGCGGAGTGGATGAACTATTGACAGACACCTTCGAACCAGGAGAATAGTATTTTTTGGCATGGATTTGGTACAAATAAAATGAAAGTGAATCTTTTTATTTGTTGTTGTTTTTATATTATTGTGAAGTTGACTTGTTTCTATGTACATAAATGAACTGTCGTCTCTAGAGTCATAAACTAATAAAACAAACTGTGTCTCTCCAGGGTCGTAACCTAATTCCCGCAGCTCCTGGAAACACTAAGCTGAACTACACGGTGCTGATCGGGGAGACACCCTGTGTTCTCACTCTGTCCGAGAGCCAGCTGCTTTGTGAGTGGCCAAACCTGACCGGAGAGCACAAAGTCACAGTAAGGAAAACCTTAATGCTCACTGTCTTCATATTGTGGGATGTCTCTGTCTTCCACAATTGTACCTGATTTGTTACATACTAAGCAAAGCATTGTGGGAACCAAGTCCAGGTTTCAGGATTTAGATAGTAATAGGCATCATCTCTCACTAAGTTACATTCTTCTGTGTTTAGCACCTGATATTTCATCATCCAGCTGGATTTCGTTTAAGTTCCACTGATGGAGCAGCTGTCTTTCACACATCTTTCAGCCTATTTTCTCCTATAGCTCCTGCTCTGTCTGCTGAGTGCGCTCTGCTTTTCACTGAAACGTCAATCTACTTCCTGCCTTTTCATTCATTCATTTCATTCTTTATTTCCTCTCCATCAGACCCAAATCTCTTCAATTACTCTAGATTTTACCCTATTCATATAGCTCCAAGCACATGAACACACACGTCCCATCTCTTATACGCCTGGCAGTGCTTGCGACAGTATTTATGTCTTGGAGGCTTTTGATCAGTCTGGTTTGGCTGGCATTCTCCCTGGGATTTGTACAGTATTAGTTTTTAACAGACAAAAAAATGGCTAGTAGGCATGAGAGGTCTATCTATTTTTACTTTGCTCCATTTGGTATTTCACTGACGTGAGCCAGTTAAAGAGGGTATTAAATTGGTTAAAAGATTAGGTGGAAAACATTTTCTAAAAAAATTTTTCTTCCTTTTTTTTCTTTTTTTCATATTCAAACATTATGCAAATAAGAACTGTTTCTGTGTGATATGGCTGAAACTCGAATGTGTTTTTCTTATTTTTTGCTGTTGTCCTCGGGACACAGATATTGCCTTTTCCAATCCAGATAAAAAGACATTAGCAGACATTTGGTCTGTGCTCTGCTTAACCCGATCGAGTTTTGTTTGCCAACATACATTGATTTGACTTTTAAGCCATGTGTGTCTTTTTATTACTATGTTGGATTTGTAGTGTTTGTGACCAGTTTTACGTTTCCATCACGATGAATCTATGTATTTTTCTCACACTTCGCAAGTTACTATATATGTATCTAATATTAGTAGCAGCATCTAGTTTATTTACAGTTAGATGTAACGAAAAATATGTACCTCCTTTACTTCTGTGTGATTATATCTTGTCTTTTACCCATCTGCAAATTAAACAGGAAAGTAACATTTTCTCATGTGATTGTCTACAAGGTGCGTGTTGGAGGCTTTGAATACTCACCGGGGACTCTGCAGATCTACTCTGACAGCCTTCTCACTTTGCCTGCCATCATTGGTATTGGAGGAGGTGGTGGTCTGCTTCTGCTTGTTATCATCGTGGTGCTGATTGCTTATAAGAGGAAGTCACGGGATGCCGATCGCACCCTCAAACGGTTGCAGCTGCAGATGGACAACCTGGAGTCCAGAGTGGCTCTTGAGTGCAAGGAAGGTGAGTAGTTTTATTGTTAGGTGTGGCATGCTCATCCTGATTTCTCAGGCTGACAGTAGCAACTCTTATGAAGCAGGTGTTTCTATGTTTTTTTCCCTATTCTAATTTTTCCTATAAATAGGATTTACTTCCATTTTCACCCTTGACAACTCTCATTCAAAAGTCACGTCAATTTCTCTAGACTTTTTCTGTCCCATTCTGTATTTCCCCCTCCCACTCAATGCCAACTGTCCCCCTGCTGTTAGGTGGCAGTGGTGTGTGTGCATGTGTGTGTGGGTGTTGGTGTGTTTCCAGAGGAGTACTTTGATCCAAGCCAGCCACCAGATGTTGGCTCTCCACCCCACGAGAGAGCAGCCTGGCTGGCCTCACTGCCATCCGCATGGAGAGCGGGGGGAGGTTAGATGAGATGGAGGTTCGATAGAGACGGGGTACAGAGATGGGATAGTGAGGAGTTGTAAGGAAGGAGGGGTTTGGCAACAGCTGAAGCATGGGGAGAAGTGAAGAGAAACTTACACACCAGTACATTAGCATATATTCATTTGGCAGGAGACAGCGTGGATCCAGCGAGTCTACTGATGCTGTTACTGGTTTACTGGCAGAGGAGGGAGGGAAGCAGATGGGGTGAATGAGTAGGAGAATACTGATAACATGATCAGCACAACACATTTGAACAAGAGATCACTTCATTTGTTGTATTGTTTTAAAGAGGCTTAAATGAAGCGGTGTTATAAAGATACAGTTTAATCTGAACTAAAAGCAGCCACTGCTTCAGAATACACCGCTCTGTGCTAATGTTATATGTAAAAAATAAATAAATGAAACAGATCAAAGAGGAACTTCTAGCAAAACAATCTTGTCTTTCGTTTAAATGAGGCAGATTTAACTAAACTCTTTGTAAAGTCCAGCCATACCTGGTAGACTCTGCCTTGTATGTCTGCTGTTACGGTTGTGGCTGACAGACATTAAATCATTCATTCAGAGACAGGGTGAACTCTGGACACGTCACCAGTCTGTTGCAGCCAAATAAAGAACAGTGGCCAGAATGAACTTTGATGTAATCCTAGATGTACGTCTGATCCTCATGCATACTTTGCTCGCTGATAAGTTATTTCAAAAGCTCTGATATGTGTGGCTGAAATTAGCCTGTCTTTAAAGTTGTAAAATTACATTTAAAACTATTCATATGACTGGGGAAGTAATTCTACCTAGTTTACAAAGGATTGTTTTCTGCTTTTGGAAGCACTAGAGTGAGTCTGATTTTGAAGTGTGGGTTGAGACTGAAGCAGCCTGAGGCTAAATGATCTGATACAAGCATAACACTCCTGAACCTCTGACCAAACGGTCTATAAAAGAGTGGCATTAAGAGTAATGTTGGTGAAAGATTTTGAAAAAGAGGAAGAATTAATTGAATAAATAATATAAGTAATGCAGAGCCGATCTTGATCCTTTTTAAATTGTTAATCAAAACAGAAAATATCCTCAGCAGGGTAGGTAGCTGACTTAATGAGCTGAAGTAAAGCTAGTGATGGTTTCAGGCTATGCTTTTCTATACCTTTACTGTTAACTGTTACACAATTTCAGTCCAGAGTTTATAACCTCAGATAAAGATTTTAGCAGATTTGTTTCCTTGTGGGTACTTCACACCACTCCCCACCCATGTGAACACATTTCCTGCCCTTTTGGAACACCCTGCAATCACACACATAAACTCACACTGCAGGTCATACTGTGATTGGCTGGGGTGTGTGGCAGTGAGTCTACATGCCCTGACCCTGTCTGTCCTCCACTGTCAGGAAGATGACAAGAGGATGGATATAAACAGGGACAGAGTGAGAGAGAGCGGTGACAAATAAATTGTGAAGAGATGGACATGAAATGAGCAGATTGGAAGAAGTGTTGGGGAACAAATATAAAACCGAGAAAGCGGATTAGATGAAGATAGAGCAAGATAATGCTTGGCAAATATTTGGTTGCAGGGAGAGATGGGTCGACAAATGGAAGGACAATGTGGGGCGGAGAAAATGGGAAAGTTACAATATGGGAGGTAAATAAAGGCTGGATAACAGGAGTAAAGTTCTAGAGCTGCAAATGTGTAAAAATGTTTGCTTGAAAGAGATTAAAGAAAAGATTTGGCACAAATAAAGTAGGTAGAATAAAGGAAAACAGAGAGAAGGAGGCGGAGGGCAATAAGGAATTGAGAGGACAAGTGAAAGAAAGATGGAGATGTGATGGTGAAGGTGCAGCCATGAAGGTGAGGGAGTTGACTTCTAAGATGTCACTTTGAAAGGAGAACAGAGGAAGGAAAAGAGCGATAGAAAGAGGAGGACAGGGTAACACATGCCATCTGTTAGTCTGGGCTTTGGTTTATTTGTTTGGGTTGTGTATGTATGTGTTGGTGTATTTTGGATGACGCTATAGGACACGTGCATGCAGTTGTGCTAATGGAACCATTAAGGTGTGTACTGTGTACTCAAGGGAGTGTTCTATTCATAAACTACATTTGCGGCAGTTTATATTATTATATGGGATATGGGTTAGAAAACTGACTCCATCCCATATTTCCCTCTAAATGTGACCCATGAAGCCATTACAGTTTACAGAATGGGGTCAGAACATCAACTTTCTGGGAACAGAAAATGTGTACAAACACTGACACATGCATTCACATAAATCATCTGGGTACAAGATTGTGTGTTCAGCTGTGGGGCAAAGCAGGAGGTGTGTGTGTGTGTGTAGGTTTGGCTGCAGGAGTACAAGCTTGTGAGGTGGCAAGTAATGTGTGAGCGCTCACAGGCTCATGTTCCCGACTACAGTTGCATCCTGAACTCCCCTCCAGCCTCGGAGCACCAGAACATTTTCCTCTGTCCATCTCTTTCTTTCCTTCGTCTCTCTGTGCTCTTAGCATAGAGGGATCTCATAATGCTGCTTTTCACCGCTACTCCTCCATACGCCTCCATCTTCTTTCATTTAACTGTTTATCTCCTCTCAAACACAATAGTTGAGAAAATATTACTGACAGGGGAGAAGATAAGATAAATGTTAGCATACCTGTTTGTATGCTTTTGTGAAGAATAGTTATTACATGTAACAATAGGGTGAAAAGATTTGAGGATAATGACTCTCTGTAATGTAATATATGACTACTTTTACACCTTGAAAATCTCCCCTTGCCAGTTGTTCAGTCCCCATAATGCTTTGATGTTCCAAAAGACATCAAAGGCCCTTCTCTTATTGGTAAAAAGATGTTTTACACTTTGCTGGGAGGAGAATATAAGATATGCATTTGCCATCAGTATTGTGTTAATGAGTACTTGGTGTTGTGCTACTAACAGAATGCAAAATGCTGTACACAAATGTATTTTTATAGATGTTGTCACAATAAACAATTAAGGTGTAATTATGTTGCCTAAATTCTGTCAGGATACCTTTTAAACATTTTTTTGTCCTTTTTGCAGCCTTTGCAGAGTTGCAGACAGACATCCACGAACTGACACAGGAGTTGGACGGAGCAGGAATTCCCTTCTTGGACTATCGCACTTACGCCATGAGGGTCCTCTTTCCTGGGATTGAGGACCATCCTGTACTCAAGGAGATGGAGGTACGGGTCAGTAAAGAGCGCTCAGCATGCATTCACACCCACAAACACAACCAGTGGATGAATAAATGAAAGCTGTACCATTTGTGTTTTGCGTATGTAGCAAGAATTTTGTACAGAAATAAGCAACAGAGCTCGGAGCACCCTCAACACGGTTGCCAGTTTAGTTGTAGGTGCATCAACTGTTATTGGATAGCATTTTTCATATCATCTGTTTTTGCTCTGTCGCTTCATGTGTGAGGATCACAAAGTGGTGAAGAGAAACAGCAAAACTTAAAAATGACAGTTTTCCCAGATCCCACAAGGATTGAATTTAATGTATGTAAATTACATAAATAAAATAATTGGTCTTATTTAGGGTTTTATTTTGTTTGGTTTGGCTCTGCAGGGCTGAGACGGTTTGAGGCTCCTGAACATAAATTGTTCACACCTGCAATAAAACACGTTCTCTTCAACCATTTTTTTCTTTCTGAATAAAGAACATTATTACTTGCATGAGCCTCAGCTGTGTGGATGCTGTAAAGCAGCGTATACATGTACCTCAATTATTTCTCTATATACTGTACATTACAGTGTCACACACCTGTCACGCGGAAAATGCTGACATGCATGTGTGACTGCAGGAACAGGCCTTTGAGACATTTTCTATCTGCTTGTGCTATCAACTGTATTCCAAAGGGAAAGTGTAGTGCTGCATTGGATTTTCATTTGTATGGCCCAGGCAATCACAGGCCACAGTAGTGCGCTAGCAGGCAGATCAATTTCTTATTACAGCATGAAGCTCACATTTTCCCTTCAAACCTCGCTCAGAAGGGGATGCTTGCCCGTTGCTTTGAGAGGAGGAGACATAAGAGGGAAGGGAGGGATGTATATGATGGCAAAGAGAGATTACTGGGACAACAAGGGATTGTGTGTAAATATTGTTTTAAGGATGTATATGCAAGCTGGCTTGACTTGATTTTATTTAGATGAACATATTGCAGATATGTCTGTGTGATGTACTCATTTTCACACATACTTATTACTCCATTTCACAACTAACTTTTTTTTCCACACCTTCCTCCTCATCTTGCTCCCAACCTCTTTCCCCACATTACCTGGTTTTTTTTTACCTGTAATTTTTCACCTTCTCTCATAATCCCCCTTTTAATACTCTCTTCACCCTTTCTTTTCCTCTTTTGCTGTATCTTTTTCTTCCTTTCACCCATTAACCTTTTTCATTTGCACCACCTTCATTCCCCTCCTCCTATTTATTTTCTTCTGCCCATCTCCAACAAATTGCTGTTTTTTTCTTCCTTTATTCAACCTTCCCACCTATTTTCCCTTTTCCCCCTCTTCCTCATCATCTCCATTCCCTCTCCTCCAGGTTCCTGCAAATGTGGAAAAAGCCCTGACATTGTTTGGCCAGCTACTGACCAAAAAGCACTTCCTGCTGACTTTCATTCGCACACTGGAAGCCCAGCGGTCCTTCTCCATGCGAGACCGGGGTAACGTGGCCTCCCTTATCATGACAGCACTGCAGGGGGAGATGGAGTACGCCACAGGCGTCCTCAAACAGCTCCTGTCTGACCTCATCGACAAAAACCTGGAGAGCAAGAACCACCCCAAGCTTTTGCTCAGAAGGTAAAAAAGCGGGAGAAATTAAAGGGTGGGAGACGGGTTAAAACTGGCTCGAGCTCTGCACAAAAGCATGTCACACGCACCAACGGTTCCTTCAGTGGGGGTTCAAGTTTATGCCTCTTTTGGTGTGCATGTGTTCAGGACTTTGTTTATCAAAGTCTCGACTCTTTTAGGATGTCCTTCACAAGAAGCTTTCCACTGTGAGTGGGCTGTAATTTCCCTTCAAGCTAAATTTTGTTTATTCTCTATTTTTCTCAACACATTTGCTGTCATTGAATTGATCATGCACATGCAAGCAATCCACATGGTTGGTATTATTATGGTGCTAAAATCGCAAAATCCTAAAACTGTAAAAATAGATGACTCTCTGTGGACCGTCAAGCCATTTATTTTTCCATCTTAACAGCTGATGCTAAAGGGAAGAAGACAGGGGACAGTGACTCTAGCTTTTGAGGCAAATGTGAATTTACCTTGTCTCCATCTCCTAACCCTGTCCCTGTCAGAGAGGATTACACCCCTGAGCACACATGCACTCCCACCGGAGGTGCTGTGAGACAGGCCGCTCTTTCCTCTCTTGTGCACTCACAGTGAGAAAGGTAGTAAGGGGAAGAAGTACGAGGAATGGAGCGGGAGTGAAGATTAGACAAAGGGGTTTGGTAGGAAAAAGAAAAGGATGAGTAATGTGGTGAAAGAGGAAAAGGTGGTGAGAGAAAGGTGGATGAAACTCCAGGGAGGAGGAAAAGTGATGATTGACAGAGAGAGAAGGCAAATGTCTAGAGGGAGAATTGGGCTGGAGGGAAATTGTTGGAAGAGATACACATTGGGGGGGACACACTCAGAAGGATGCTGGATGGTAGTGCAGTTCAAAATGGGGAGAGAGTAAATAGTCAGAGAGGAAAGAGAAGCACAATGAGCTGCAGCAGACAGTCCAGCATGAAAAGATACACATATTTAAGGAAGGACACAATTAGAGAAATGGCTTGTCTCCAAATAAATTTGAATTGCACATTTAATGATAAAAAAGTTACTTTTTTTCCATCTTTTCCCAGTCCTCGGAGAGATATTTAATTAAAAATCTAATCAAATAAATGACTCTCAGCCAGTCTGCCCATGTGAAGCCTTTTCCAATCCCCTCTTGGGGCAAACGGTCACAACACGCTGTCTCTGCTAACTACACTAGCCTCGGGAGCTGCTGTTAATAAGCTCAGTTATTGTTAAACATGTTTCAGTCTATTTAGGTCTTTTTAGCTCTTTATTCTTAGACACACAGAAAATGACTATAGACTTCATACATGTGATTCCCACCCCTTGCATCTGATGCATTTAATTTTGTGTGGACCTTGTGGTTGGCCAGGAGAGTCGCATCACCCCCTCTTGTGGGTCCACAGGTGTAACCGTCAAAAACGGATGCTCCAAAGTTTCCATCGATAGAACTGTGGCATTCCTAAAACCAGATTCTGTCATGGTGTATTGGCTTCCTTTATCCTGTATACATGCGTTCTCCATTGCTTCATCTTTCATCTGGTTCCTTGTGCTGACAGACATAAAGAAAAAAAAACAAAAACCTCCCAATACATCAAACAACAGTCATCAGTCAAACAGAGAGGCATACAGAAGCGTAGGAGTTTGTGTCTTGTTCCTGCCACAGGCCTTTGCTGGTTTCACTACCACATTGGCCTAGTTTACTGATTTTGTTTTTTATTTTCTTTTTTTCAGTATCACAAAAAACGCCCCATTTCTGTGCAAAGTTGATGTGGAAATATAACAGTATGCTGTCTTTACTCGGTAGAACATGATTCTTGACTTGAAATTTACTAATAATTAAAAGAATATGGATGTGTCCCAGTTAGAAACCCGGTAACATTTATACACCCCCATTCCTCTGAGAAAATACAAGAATGGTGTATGAACGAGTCCTTATTCTAATGTGAGGAGGACAGATGGGAGATTAATCTTTTGCCCTCCTGTTTTTCTGTCTGCTGGTGTCTATCTCAGGTGTTCAGCAAATTAGATGCAGTCAGTCTATTAATTACAATGCCTTTTAATCGCTCTATTTTCATTTGATTCGCTGGTCGTTCACCAGTATGCCGCAGACGCTCGCGAATGGAGGTTTCCCTCATTACACGGCAGGTTTGTGATTAACGGGAGAAGTTAGTGAATTATACTAATTGCTGTTTTTTTCTCCTTATTTTAATGAAGATAAGTGGGTTTGCTTGGAGCTTAAACAATGTGAGGAGGGGGGGAAACAGTGAAAAAAATGCAGGGATTTGTTAATATGCGCTTGGGGGGAGGGCTTTGGTATATGAAGGTTAACCGTATGAAGACAGATGATGTCCTGCAGTATCTTGGATGTGTCAGTATGACTCGAACACCTTTTCTTCACCCTGATGAAACTCTTTTGAGATCACAGATTGTAGATTGGTAGGGGGTGTCACTTGCAAAGAATTATGCGCTGTTTCTTGCACTTTATTTTCTTCTTTTTGTCTGTTTTTTCCCACCCATTACTCTCTTGTCTCCCTCTCTTTCAGGACGGAGTCAGTCGCTGAGAAGATGCTCACCAACTGGTTCACCTTCCTGCTTTACAAGTTCCTGAAGGTAACATTGTTACACACAGACTTGCACCGATCTACCTTTGAAGCAATAGCAACACTGCTGGTGTTTGGGAATGGAGAAATGTCCCGCAAACGTGCACACGCTTTCACAGCTGCAGCATTAGATAAGGCACAGGCAGCAGGATACTATCCTTTACCCCTGCCTTTCATGTGGGAAATTCTTCTTTCTCCAAATTGAGGGATCTGCAGTCTGAAGCGCTGTTCAGACACAGCTGGCTATGCTGTTGTGATCACCTTGGCTTGTTGCACTGAACTGTTCAGCACACACACTTGTGTGTTTGAATCCTTTTCTTTCTGTCTGCTTTATTTTTCTCTTTGAATTCCTCCCTCTGATTTCATAACAGAAAGAATCATCAATGCTTAAATGGTGCTAAATTCTTGTTTCCTCTCACACACTCACTCCATTCAGACATTGCTGGAGCTAATCAGTTAGCAGCGGGGCTTTAAACCCCCGTCAGGACAGGCAGTCTGCTGGACAGTAAACCAGCCAAGCCCCTAGGGGTCCCAGTTAGCATCTGTGTATGTGAGTGTGTTGCTTCCTGGGTGTGCATGTATGTGTTTCTTGGCTCCTAATATGAGACTGGACAGCCAGAGTTGTGTTCAGTAAAAAGGAGTGGGTTACTGAAGAAGCTGTTGGGGATCTATTTAGCAGTTGTGTTTATGAACTCAAAAAAGGCAAAAAAAACAGCAGGCCAAAGTACATAAAAAGCTGTAAGATTGTTTAAAATGAATTAAATACTTGATAGATGTGGTTTTCTAATAAAAAAAACAAAAACGTATTTTGGCCAGCTCACTTACATTCATGTTTAACTTGTTTGTGTTGATTAATGTCTATTGTGTCAATTTAATAAAAATAGATTCAAATACAATTTAAATAAGACCATGTAAAACAGGAATAGTTTAGAAAATGTGAAAAAGGAAAGAACACTGAGAAGGAGGATGAAAATGGTGAAATAAGTATAGCTTTTATCCAACCTCTGCAGCTCGGCACCTTTCTTTCTCCTGAGTTTTTAGGGGTCAAAGAAAAGAAAGTCCTGGAACAATTTCAAGACTTAGTCAGGTGTGAATAGAGATGGGTAAAGGTCAAGTAGTGTTTCAGAGGGAAGGAAGAGATGGAGCTTTTACCTACCAAAGGGAACATAAGAAAAAAGAAAATTCCTTTCAACCATTACCTTCTTCTTGGGTTCACCTGTCCTCCTTTGCACCTGCTTGTTTGGAAGAGTTGAAGATCACTTTTTTTTTGTTTCTGTACCAGAATTTCTTTCTGCTAAAATTAAGGATTTTTTGTGTAATTAAATTACCAGCAGGGGATTATTTAAAAAAAAATTCCAACCAAACAGAACTCAGAAGCAGAGTACAGCAAATCTGCATGTACATCAGATGTGATCCCTTCACCCATACAGCGTCTGCACTGCTTTTCCACACTGGCATTATCTGAAGGAGACAGAAGGGCTAAGATTTGAATGCTGCTAGACAGAGAGGACGTCTGGCCGTGTGCTGTGTTTTCGCCATAGGAGGCAGGCAGTGCTAGATTATCCCACAGAGTTCATCTGACAGCTCACCAAGATGACTGACTCATGTTGATGCATGAACATGGCCAGCTGAAGGGCGCAGGGCAGGACTTGGAGTATATGTCTTTGCCCGAAAGGGACAAAGCTGCTTGTTGACAGACAGTTAGTAATTGAATCACTAGTTAAAATGCATTTATCTCAGACTAATTATGAACCCATCTACGTTTATAAATACGACAATATAATGTGAATCAAGCAATTTCCTAGAGGGAGGAAAAAATAAGAAATGATCAGTTTGATGCGGCTAAAGTGATATTTTAATAATTTTGTTGATCTTTTTATCTGTTACAATTACAGGATTAATGTAAATTATCAAAGCAAGCAATTGTTAGCTTTTTTGACCCTTTCACACTCTAAAATTAAGCAACAACTCAATGCCACAGGCTCCATTTCTAGAAGTAAAGGCTTCGCAGATAAGTTAGAAGATTTAAAATTAAGTATTTAAGGATGAAAAGGAATGATAACTAGGATAAAAGAGAGAAAAAAATGCATCTGTAACTATGAATATTTTCTTATATTCAGATTTCTTTAAAAAAAAAAAAAAAATGGGTATAGTTAAACCCTGTGTGCAGCCAAACTTAGGTTCTTGCTTGTCTGAATACTGTAAGGTGATGATGCTTCCTCCATTAGTGACAACAGCAGTGTTGATAAAAAAATAAGAAGGATGGCCAACTCTGCAAAAATGAAGACTGAAGAGAAGCCAAGAAGTTTGTGCAAGCAGGCAGTGCTTAGCTGGCAGGTCAGCTGAACAACTAAATGAAAAAGGGGGAAGCGGAGAGAGAGAGAGAATGAAGGAAGGATAGACAGGGGGCCCAACATCCCAGTGCTTGTTGCCTGGCTGACACGTCTCACACACCGAAGTGCTTCTCCAAGCGTTTTTCACCCCTCAGTCATTAACCTTCTATTAACTCCTCCATCAATTGCCACTCACTCACACTTTCTCTGATTTCTCTCCTTCTCGCTCATTCACTTGCTCACACACACAAATAAGAAATTTTCCTGTTTTTTTTCTCCCCCGAAGAAGAGACTCGAGGGAAAGGCTAGTGAATGTGTGTGTGTGTATTCTGTGCTGTTTGCCCACACAGGCCATGGCCTTGTCCTTCACAGATCTGCCTTCTGGTTAGCTTTAAAAAGGATTAGATTCAATTAATGAGTTGCTCAGCAAAACGACACTTTCTGCTTTTGACTTTCTTTTTTTTTTTTGAGAGGGGGGGGGGGGGTGCAAAGTTGCCTCCGTCGTTCGCCTTTTCACAACGCTTCTCCCCCCTTTCACCACCTTTCTTTTTTTTCCCTCCTCACTTTTACTTTTCCACATTTTTTCCTCCAACCCTTTTT
>JBAMHW010000003.1:30457217-30470453 GCA_037177495.1 Rhadinocentrus ornatus
TGGATGGATGGATGGATGGATGGACGGACGGACGGATGGATGGATGGATGGACGGATGGATGGATGGATGGACGGACGGACGGATGGATGGATGGATGGATGGATGAATGGACGGATGAATGGATGGATGGATGGATGGATGGACGGACGGACGGATGGATGGATGGATGGATGGATGGATGGATGGATGGACGGACAGATGGATGGATGGATGGACGGATGGATGGATGGATGAACGGACAGATGGATGGATGGATGGACGGACGGACGGACGGACGGACGGACGGACGGACGGATGGATGGATGGATGGACGGATGGATTGATGGACGGATGGATTGATGGACGGATTGATGGACGGATGGATTGATGGATGGATGGATGGATGGATGGATGGATGGATGGATGGATGGATGAATGGATGGATGGATGGATGGATGGATGAATGGACAGATGGATGGATTGATGGACGGATGCATGGATGGATTGATTGATTAAAAGCTACCTCCATAGCTATTTCGCCAATGTTCCATTGTCTAATAAATATGTACGTCTGACAGAGTGGCGTCAGGGCAGGATGGCACGCATCATCCTTCAGGACGAGGATGTCACCACAAAGATAGATAATGACTGGAAAAGGCTCAACACCCTGGCTCATTACCAGGTAATCAACTGCTGACATGCCCATAACCCCACGATGCTTTGTAGATAGTTTAAACTTCAACACCAAATCTGGTTTTGTTCCTGTAATATTTATCGAGTTGTAGTGTTTTTATTGAAAACTAAGATCTGTACAATTAATTGTATATTATTCATTTGTTTGCATCATCTTGGTGGTGGACGATATATGCGGTGATAAAACTGAACTTGGAAATGATGTTGCAGGTGACAGATGGCTCAGTGATTGCCCTGGTGCCTAAACAGAACTCAGCCTACAACATCTCCAACTCCTCCACATTCACCAAGTCCCTCAGCAGATACGGTACGAAAGAAGGTGTGTGTGTGTGTGTGTCTGTGTGTACAAGCGTATACACATGCTAATTTTGTAGTCTGCTGTGTTTCTAATAAAACAAAAAAGTTTTGTTAAAAGTTTCCATCCTCCATTTCTACTAGGCTATCCAAATATTTTACACTCTGCACATGCTAGCTTTAGCTATTTAGCCAGACACTGCAATCTTTTTGTGGCGCAGCTATGACCACAGCATTATGATTTTCAGTCTCAACTGAGGCGTAATGTTGCAGTTGCAGCCTGCCAGTTGTGTCTGCTCTTGTAAACAAGATCATTCATCATCATCATCATCTGAGATATCAGTTTTAAAATGTCTCAGAAGTGTTTGGCCTATGTCTCTTTTAGTTAACAGAATAATACACTATTACTACAGTATTACCATTTTTCCAGTAAAAGTAACATGTTTAAACAGGAAGGCCTTTTTCCATTGCATGTAGTAGTGGGTTTATCAGCCGTGCTTCAAAGGCTAAACTTACTGTACCTGTGTATTCCTACCTCTTGGAGGACAGGTGTGTCTCTGTGACAACATGAAGGGATGGCATGACATTATAAAATACTTTGAAAGTGGGTACATGAAACTAAATAGTTTATTATGTTACAGAAGAAAGAGAATTCTCACTTTTCAATGCAAATGTCATCTGTTTTCATCTGATCCAGGTCGAATTCAGATGTCAACTGGCATATTTTTTAAAGTATTAAAAGTATTTTTGGAAATACAGATAAATTTGTTGCAATAATCTATTTTTTTAACAACTGTTCTACTTTGATGCTCTTTTACTTGTGTACAGTAACTGTCACTTAGCCCTGCTGGGACTATAAAATGCTCACCAGCATCCCTGTTGCACTTCCCTGGCCCTGATTGTCTCCTGACATTTTGAACCTCTCAATCCTTTCCTGCTTTGTCACACAAGTGACATTCAGACCGGAAGCATAATGCTCCGTGTCACAAATATGGGATCACTGTCTAACAAAGGAAGTGAGAGAACAGGTGAGAGTGACAGACACATTTATTCTGGAGCCAAAGTGACATGGCTGTCACCTTTCAAAAAGCTTTTAACTTCATAGAGACTGCGCTCTCTGCAGCTAGGTCAAGCTTTTTATTCAGGTTTTTTCTAGTTGTGCAGCTTAAAATGGTCTTCCTTTAAATGCCGTAAGGACCACATGAATTGCAAGCTATTACAACATGATTAATGGCAGAGTTAATCTGATTTATATTTGTTATCAGACTTTAGATATCGTTGTTGAACTCTCAGAATCACAGATCAAGAAGTTACAATCTGCAACACAAACTCTAGTTTTACTGACTTATCTTTAAATGCCTATAAAAAAAAACAACAAACATGACAATTTATATGTTAAACTCCTAATTTATGTGTTGCCTGCTTACTTAAATACTTTCACACGTCTGTGCAGAGAGCATGCTGAGGACAGCCAGTAGTCCAGACAGCTTGCGCTCCCGAACACCCATGATCACTCCTGACCTCGAGAGTGGCACCAAGCTGTGGCATCTGGTGAAGAATCACGACCACTCAGACCAGAGAGAGGGAGATAGAGGGAGCAAGATGGTCTCTGAGATCTACCTGACCAGACTGCTGGCCACAAAGGTAACAACCCCCGCCCCCCTTACTCCACCACATCCTTGTTATGTAGCTCATTTAAAGCTGGAGTTTCAGCTGACCTTTGTTTGGTGGGGGTTTTGAGGCTCATTAACATTTTTCATAACCTTTTCTACAAAGACACACATATGCACAGTCTTAATTAGGAGATTGACCTTTGACTATTGAGTTGTTTGGTTGGTGTTTCTGACCCTCTGTTGGTGGCCTCCAGGCCTTTAGATTCAGACCTCTGCTCCGTGATCATTACTCCCTACTTTTCTCCCTATCCTCCCGACCACGCTGCAGGGACTGCTTAGATGTGTTTTTAATTGAAGAAAAGCTAGTTTAAAAGATAGACTTAGGCTAAAAGTGGTGAATTTACTGGGACTCCCAGGAACAACTAAGTGAGCTTTCTAAATATTTTTGTGAATGGTTTAATAAAACAGTGGCTACACAGCCAGAAGTGCAGTTCTGGATTCCTCACATTTGCCCATAATCATTGTGGAATGAGAATAAAAGCAAATAAACACAAGGTTATTAATAGGCTTATGTAGCTAGTTATCGTCGGAAGAGAGAGAGAGAAGAGAAGCTTTTCTTCTCTGGGCTGCACGGTGGTGTGGTGCAGCCTCACAGCAAGAAGGTCGCTGGTTCGAGCCTCGGCTCGGGGGGGTGGTTCGAATGTAGGCTGGTGGCCTTTCTGTGTGGAGTTTGCATGTTCTCCCCGTGTATGCGTGGGTTCAAAGACATGCATGTTAGGTTAAATGGTGACTCTAAATTCTCCCTAGGAATAAGTGTGAGTGGTTGTTTGTCCACTTCTGTGTTGGCCCTGCGATAGACTGGTGACCTGTCCAGGGTGTACCCTGCCTCTCACCTGAAACAATGCTGGGATTGGCTCCAGCTCACCCTGTAATGGAATAAGCGGTACAGATCATGACTGATCATGAGTTTTTATTCTTTTATTTATTTATTTTCTTAGCAACGTTTGGCCTTGACCATGTAAAAAGAAGCAAACAGACATATGAGGAACATACTCATTTCATGATGTCATTCTGATCCTAACATATTATTTTTTAGACCGTACAGGTCAGAGATTCTACAGTTGATTGGGAATGAAAAAAGAGGTTAGATTTAAAGAGATAATTGATTAGTTTAAGGTAAAAAAAATGAGACTGTGAGGTTGAAATGGCTTTAATGTGTGAATCTACAGTGATCAAGTTCTTTCTTTCCATCATTCTGCCACAGCTCATGCATGCTCATACAGCACATGAAAACCATTTAGTCACGCACTTTAGGAAATATACACACAAATACATCCCCCTCCTACTTTACAATCTAACAACAGGCTCATGCTCTGGTTTCCACACCCTCATATTTCCTCTCCCCTGATGCTTCACTCATTAGCTCCAGATTTTCATTGTTTGAGTTCCAGGTTGGAAAGTGCAAGGTTTGCTGCATCACCGCTGCCTCGATTGGGAAATGATTAACATGCAAGCCTGAGGAAGACAATGGAGAGAACTTGGAGCGCTGTGGTTTCCTCCTACTTATTACAGCCCCCACAGCTTTGTGTGTTTAGGAAGCTGATTTGCTAATGTAAGAGCAAGTACAAAACTGCAGATTCAACTTCTGGCTGGTTTGAATAAAGTTTTGTAAGAGGCGACCTGGGTGCTTGCAGATGGAAAAGAAAGCTTATGGGAAATATCAAATTTTGGCTTGAGATGATTTTGTGAGGGTTCTGAATCTGCAGACTTGAAAAAACACTGCAGAACAGCCTTAAGCTGAACTCCCACTGAGCTCATCCTAAATGCTGTTAGAGAACGCAGAGGGCTCAGCGTCACCACAAACTCTCAGAGCCGAAACACCCAAAGCAAACAGTGTCACACCTTCTGCTGACAGACATCGTATATGCAGCCTGACGACAGGGATTCTTGGTTTTAAGTTTGATGTTTTCAGGTATAAACAAGTCTCCTATTTTAAAATGGACCCTGACAGACTTACTCACAGGATCACACACAACCCTGTTTCAGTACACTAATTAACTAAAGACAGAGAGAGAGTTTTTCACAAACTTCTAATCTGGTATTAATTCTCATATTCAGGGTACACTTCAGAAGTTTGTGGATGACTTGTTTGAGACCATCTTCAGCACAGCACACCGAGGCAGCGCCCTGCCGCTCGCCATCAAGTACATGTTTGACTTCTTGGATGAGCAGGCAGATAAACACTCCATATCAGACTCTGATGTACGGCACACTTGGAAGAGCAACTGGTGAGTTTATGTATGCTCACGCTGTAAAGGGGCATCAGTGGGAATGTTCGGTTGATGCTTTGTGTCTTCTCGGAGTGGATAAAATGTTGCAGTGCAGCAGAATCTACAGCTGTCTGATTTTTGCCAAATATTTTATCACTCAGACTCCTTCTGTTCATCCAGAGTCTGACTGCAGCTTTGCTCCTTAAAGGCTTGTCAAGAGACTAACTCTCCACCTCCTCCCCGCTTTCTCGCAGTCTTCCACTGAGGTTCTGGGTGAACGTGATCAAGAACCCACAGTTTGTCTTTGACATTCACAAGAATAGCATTACAGATGCATGCTTGTCTGTGGTGGCTCAGACCTTCATGGACTCATGTTCAACATCAGAGCACAAACTGGGGAAGGACTCGCCTTCCAACAAGCTGCTGTATGCTAAAGACATCCCCAACTACAAAAACTGGGTAGAAAGGTAGGTCAACATCCAGAATTCTTTTGAATTTTTTTTTAACTCACATTATATCTTTTCAACACTTAGAAATGTGAACTCGTTCCTGTGTGTTTGTGCAGGTACTATTCTGACATCTCCAGGATGCCCGCCATCAGTGACCAGGACATGAGCGCCTACCTTGCAGAGCAGTCGCGTCTGCACGCCAACCAATTCAACAGCATGTCGGCCCTACACGAGATCTACTCCTACATCGTTAAGTACAAGGATGAGGTGAGATTTGAGGCTGTTAGACCTGAGGTTTCTTGAAGTTGTAAACTTGCCTCTTTTTTTGCATCTATTATTAGCTCGGAGCAGAGAATGAACACAGAATCTCTCTGTGCTCTGAGAGATCTGACGAAGTAAAAACTGATCAGTTTATCTTGAAACATCTTTGTTTTTCCCTGGAGTTTTCCTTCTGTGGTGCTGCTTCATCTGTCTTCCACATTAAATTGTTGAAGTGTCGACAGAAATTGCTAGCTTTGGCTAATGGTACTTGTGTCTGAGACTGACTGCAATTCCCATGATACAGTGTTGTGACATTCATGCTGATAAAGCAAATCTGAATTGAATTCCTGCTGGTTACCCAAGATGCCGCTAGTTTCTATGCAATCACCTGACAGATGCTTGTTTGTTCGCAGTTTGACTGAAGTAATGTAATAAATGTATGCTGCTGTGACACCCCTCATCGCCCATCAGCTCCGTGCTGTATTGAGTAGTCCTTTCTCAGTCAGTGCTGTGTTTAGTTTGCTCTTATTCTTCACAATGTCAGCACTACTGGTGCTGGAAATCCTTGAAAAATCTTTATTTTTAGAAGACTGTTTTCAAGGTTTGACAAGTTGCTTGAGTTTTGGAAACAATAATGGAAGCCTCTTCATAGAATAACTGCAGTGTGTTTATAATAAACTGCTTTCTGATTTAATAATTTACTGTTTATATGAAGAAACAGAGTAGAGCCTGGTTGTTTTGTCTCAATCCACACAGCTATATCCACATCAGTAGCCTGAGACCTAAACACCGCCTGCAGTATGTACATAAGTCACAACTCAAGTCATTGGTAGTTTTACTTTCATAGAGCAGTTACCCCGTTACCTGTGTATGCTTAAGGGTTTAAAATGATCAGTTGGCATTAATTAGACATAGTTTTTAAGCTTTGCTTAAGGGCACTAAAAATTCTTTAAAATTCACTTTAGAAATGCTAGAAAAGTTTCCAAATTTTACTGAGAAAGGTGTAAGAAACTTGAAACCTGGTTGATCTTAAGCATGAATGTGATCAGGTACATGTGGTGCTCGTTAACACTGTGCAACACAAACCAACCAGAAGGGATTTCCTCCTAATGCACAGCCGTCTTTAGAAAGAATGTGTCCATGTTTTGAAAGCAAAAGCTAACGTGTCCAAATCCTTGACTGATCTCTGGCACTTTTTTATTTTCAGATCTTGTCAGCTTTGGAGCGAGACGAGCAGGCAAGGAGACAGAGACTGAGGAGTAAGCTTGAGCAGGTCATCGACACAATGGCCCTGACCAGCTGAGGACCATCCACCTCCTCCTTCTCCTCACTCCTCCTAACCATCTGTCTCTCTCCCTCGCTCTTCTCACCCAGACAACAAACAAAACTCCAACCCCTCAACAATACGAACTACAAAAGGACAGAAGCAGTATACTGCAAAACGTGGGGGGTTCGACAGAGATGGGCGCGCCTGTGTACGCTTACATGTGTCTGTTTGTGTTTGTCTGCAGCCCCATGCTGTGTGGCCGCGTGTCTGTGTGAAAGACTTGAGATGCCAGACATTTTCCCACACGAATACATGGAGAACAAGTCAGCTGACAGCATTTGATTATCGTGGATGTTGGTGTTTGTGGTTCGCTTGATTTTGATTTCAGGAGTTTTGTTGTGACGATGCTGTTGGCAAAGAAAGGTTGGAAGCTCTGAAAGAACTCCACGTACGGCATCATTAGCAGAATGGACCAATCTGTCATGAGCCAATGGAGAGAGGCTCTGTAGGTCATGTGACTCCAACAATTGTCACACTTTTAAAAAATGTTAGAAATTTTTTTTTTTGTATAAATGTAATCAACTGCCCACTCTCTGATCTCTCGCCACTTGTATTACTGCTGAATTTGCACAATTTACAGAAAGGTTACAAAGCAAGACTATATAGATATTATATATAAATACTGCTAAGTTTTTAAAGAAAGATTAGTGGAAAAACATTTTGTTGTTTTTCTATTTCATTTAAACCAACAAATACAAGAAAAAGAAAACAAGATTTGATATTTCAAGTACAAAAAAGAAAATCTCTGTAGGCAGAAAATGAACGAAAAAGAAACAAAAAATTTGTACTGTGCCATGTTTTCTTTGAATGTTGTTTAGTGCAAAGACATTTTGTTAGATGGAATGTGCTACAGTCTGATTTTTTAATATGAACATGCCTAGTAACTGAAAAGAAATGTTTGAGTAACGACCCACCGTGAGGTATTTGTTGATGGCGGTGGTGAGCGAGACGAAGTGCGAGAGTTCGTGGTGTCATGGTGAAGGCATGAAGATGCTGTTGTTTCTTAGTCAATCGGTGCAATCTGTTGGTTTCATAAAGCCAAATATCACAGGATTGTCGCTTTACCATTTGCCACGTTAGTTTCTGGCTGCACAGCTGCTGCACTTCTTCAAGGCTGAAGAAGCGACGGCTGACTGGATCATGGTTTAAGTGACTGAACAATGAAGTAGCTACACTGCACTACCTGAGATATCCCTTTTTTTGCCCCAATGCCTCGTAGCCACCATGTGTAACCGCTGGGATCCCACATATCATGTGTTTGTGTTGACTTCCCCTTTTAGGATCATTAGTTTTTTACACAACTGTCCCGCAACAGCAAAGTCAAAGTCTTGCTGCTTGCTTTTAACCTTTCTTTAGGACCTACAATGAGGTCAGGTAGCGCTAAGCTGAGCCCATTAAAGGTGAAATGAATTCAGAAAAGCTGTTTGAAGCCTGAAGCCACAACTACTTAGCATTTTTTTCCTCAATGTTAATACCCAAATAAAGTCGCAAAGAAAAGATAAACAGAGTTTTTCTCCTCCTCTAACCTATGTGTTTGAGAGATGGGTGTTCGCTTTTATATCCACAGTGGGGTAGAAAGATAGAAAAGTAAGACACCTCTGTTCATTAGCTTCACCAGGCTGAGTAATCCTCCAGGAGCCTGCAGCTCTTGTTTCAAAACTATCCTATGCCATGTGTGGCTTAAGCTTTTTATATTACTTCTCTCTTAAGAGGATTTCTTTGTTTCTCTTTTTTGAAAGTCTTGACGTCATGGTTTTTGACCTTGTGGTAAGAACTAAGTTTTTTTTAGTTTTTTAGTTTTTGTTTTTTTCTGCTTGCCGAAAACCAAACTGTGGTCTGTATAATGTTTCTGTTGATGTTTCATTTGTAAATTGTACAATTTTTTATGATGAACAAAAGCTGTTTGCCATTTTTATAATCTGTTTTTCTTTTCTTTTCCTTTAGTCGTTTTTGTTTTCAACATGTAAATTGTACATTTAACGGTACACAGAAGA
Organism: Rhadinocentrus ornatus; assembly: GCA_037177495.1. NCBI lineage: Eukaryota > Metazoa > Chordata > Actinopteri > Atheriniformes > Melanotaeniidae > Rhadinocentrus > Rhadinocentrus ornatus. The sequence continues at coordinate 30,466,099 of JBAMHW010000003.1, forward strand.
CTAAATTCTCTTCAGCTCGCCTGAAGTTGAAGTACTTGACCGAACTTAAGGTTTTGTTTTCCTGATCTCAGATTCAGAATGAAATAGTTGAGTCAGATGAGCATTTGTGTCGTCGTGATGGAAATGTGACTTGCTGCTTTTACTCTTGTATCTTGTTTTTCTATCAAACATTAGGGCTCTCATTCAGTGCTGATCATAAATGCTGTCACTGTCCCGACCACCACTTTGTTTACCGTACAAGTCTAAGAAGCGACGTGACTTTTACAACTTTGTGCATATGAACCTTTTTCAACTGGATACATGTTGGAACTTGGTAGCCCACCCTGTACTTGCCAACAAGCAGTCTGAAGGGACCACTCTGCTCATGCAATAATAAAGGAAAATGATCAGCTCACAATGTTGGCTGCACACATTACACAACTTGTTTGGGTAAATCATGAATTCCCCAAAACCTGCACCGATGCAAGTTTTTCCCAGTCTACTGTTTATTTTCTCCTCTGACTTTTTATGCGTTAATACATTTTGGTGCTCGTACTGCTCAGATCACACAGTGAGGAAATGGATGACTGCTGTGGCTCAGTGTTGTGTTGGTGTCTGTGTGAGCGAAGTGCACAGTGGCCACTCGCTCCCTGCTAAAGCACACAGGTGCAGGTGATCTGTCAGGATCTTTTAAACATACTTTAACATTCTCAATCCATTCTCAGGTTTGCGCTTCATTTGCGTCGTATGCTGGTAGATTACATGACTGCTGAGTGGGTTGGGCTCGGTTATTGTTTTTGTGGGTTCTTGCCTTTCACCTGCTTTGCAAGTGCAAACTATTTTTTAGAACAATTTCCCAGCATCCCTTCTCCAGCCTTTATTTATTTCTTACTGAGGTGGTAGAATGTTGATTGTCTAAAAGCATTTGAGTCATCAGCTGCTAACTCAGAATATGTCACAAGAACAACATGCTGGCCGTAGTTTGTCCGTGATGCTGGGTTTTATGCTGTATATTCGTCACATCAGAACTAATTTACACGTCAAATTTACTGCACTGTCTTCAGTGTGAGTGGATTTAGCACATAATCATGTTTCATTTAACACCTCTTTTGTCATTTCTGCCTTTCCAAACCATCGTTAAATCAAATGAAGTTCTGCCATCACTCTGCTTCCACTTGTTTTCTTTTTCTGCTGCCTTTTCAGCCTGGAAAAAAAATAAAAAATGAAGTTACATAGGACCCATGGGGACACAAAGCAAATGAATTTCAGATAGTCAGGAAAAGAATTTTAATACAAATAATGACATTTTTAGAGTTTCAGACTTGAAGTGACTGTCACAAGTTTGCAGCTTAACATTCATTATGTAAATATTCTGTTATTTCCTATTTTGCAGATTTACTACTTGTAAATAAACACGCATCAATGAGAGATTAAACATTTTTTGCTAAATGGTATGTGTCTTGGAATTTGTTATTTTACAACTTCCACCATGTGCACACAGATAAAACAGCAGCTTTGTTACTGAATGGTCTGGCACAGAATAACTAATCCCGCACAAAATTGACCAATTACTCGTGCATTTTGTTAGTTCTGCTACATTTAACTCTCCTGCCTGTTTCCACACTTTTGGACCGATTCTTTTGCTTGAAACTTGCTGATCATGGAAATTGTGACTCTTAGGTGGTACTTTGTGTCTAATCGTTGCATTATTGAAATGGATAGGTTTGCACTATTGTAGTAACAATCTGCACACATTGCAAGGTTCTCCTGTACAGGCAAATGTCAGACTAAAATACTATTTACTCTGTACTTTCTACAGGAAATTTGCTTTAGAATAATTCGAGTATTCTACATTATCCTTTTAAAGAAGGCTACTGTAGAGGGAGACAAAGAAAAATGACCATCCAGTCTAGTAATGTTACTTTTGTTGATAAAGGTTTAATCTATTAAGCATTTTCACTGTTATTGCCTGTACTGTAATTGCCTACATATCTTAACAGAACTAAAAACCTGCCTTTTGGAATTTACAGATTTATTTCTTTACTAATTTGCATTGTTTTCACATTTACTTTTCACTTCCTTTTCAGCTTCCTTTGTGCTTGAAGATTCAGTAACTGGGAAAAAAGCAAAAGTTTTGGATTTGATTCCAGAGTTGCAGCAGTATCTGCTGTGGTATAGAAATGTTCTTATACAAACTGTGCATTAATTCTAGCTGCTTAATGGGCTGTGTCATTCACTATCAAAGAATTAAGTTTCAAAATGTTCAGTCAAAGAAAACTCTCTAGTCGGGCTGCAGCTTGATAGCTTCCCTTGTCGTCGCCCTTCCTTTCATAACATGATCAGCGTCATTAATCATTTTCACTGAAGTGTGCTGGAGTGGTTGGTGGGGATTTGTTCTCTGGTAGAGTTAATACTAACATTTCCCTTCCAACCATACATCATGCTTACACTGCCCTCGGCTTACATGGGCACTTGCATGGAAGAGTGGCTGTGTAGAACACAGCAGAGCATCAGTCGCTCAAATGGGCTAAACCACTGATTTTCATGGCATGTATTGTGCTGAACAAGGAGGTATAAAACTGCAGAAAAAAAGACACCAGGAAGAAATCACTGGAATACGCCACCTTGTCCATTTTGTTTAGTTTTTTATGGCCTGCCTTGAACCGTCAGCACTTCCTTCTCTCATCCCAGTATATTCAATAAGCCCAGATAGACAGAAAATGTTATCGTTCGCACCATGTGTAACCAGCCAGACTAATTCAATTAAAATTCCATCCAAGGAAGAACGCTGAAATTGCGTAATGGCAGTGGGAGCACTGAATCTCGTAATGATCCTGTCAAGAGGCAAATGATCTTGCAGCTCTAACATTATGATAAATTCCTTGCAAAGCACAAGATGCTCATTCCTTTACCCTCCCACCCCCATGTCTTCTTCCATGCAAAATTTAGTTGCCATAGGTAATAAAGCCATGATCTATATTTGCCCCCCCTCCCATTTTCTTTTTAATCTCCCTTTGCTACAATTAAGGGCTCTCTGTTTTATCACACACTGAAAATGAAATTTTATTTTAAATGAGGAGTCTTTTGGTGTCTTGTCAATGTGTGTTGCATTAAGTGCATGGCGGAACCAGGACACCATGAGTGGCAGCGGTATCTATAGCGAGGGAAAAGGTGACAGCCATGACTGGTTGGGGGATGCTGGATTACTGTCATCGTTCTTTACTTGTGGGGCTCAGAAAGAGATGTATGTCTGAGTCCAAAATGAGAAGTGGGTGTTAGGTACAGGTGCTGCCAACACTCAGCCCACCACAGACATAAACAGTCACATAAGAGCAATCCCTAGGCTAGTCTGAAGTGCTGAGGACTTAATGCGTTAGGTTAACAGCTAATGTATCAACCATAGACTTAATATACGTAGACGCCTCATACGCTGGAGCATGATGCACCATCGCCACCATATTGGATGGGTCTCTGCATTCCAGGCTAGCTTCCGAGCCAAGGAGGACTCAAGACTGCGCCAGCAACTATGCCTGTATTTTGTACAGCCTACAGTTGCATTAACCGGCGCAATATAATGTAACCTTTTATAGCCTACCTGTAGAAAAAATGTAGTTATACAGTCATTACCTGACTTACCTTTTATAACTTACCTGTGGGGAGAAATTGGTATCAGGCTTCTTACTGTCCCATATCAAACAGCTTTCAAAGTGTGTTAATGTTTTTGATTATTATTATTGTTAGGAGCCTGGAATAACAATTCCACGGCCGGGGGTTCCAGGGCATTTTTCGCCGTCTGATGGTCCTTTGTGGTGTCCCACCAAGTGGGTCAGGCAATGTGGCAGATGAGACTGTGTCTTAGTTGCGGACATTCATTCTGCTTTAATGGCAGAGGAAGCGCTCCTGCATTTGCAAACACACAGCACATCGCTGAAACCCAATTCAAATTGAGGACCAACATTTCATGCTTTTGTCTTTTATTGTCTCTGTATTTCTCAAAGTAAGGCTGCACCACATTGCAAAACTACCATGATGTTACAGAGTGCCAGCACACCCAAGAAGCTGTGCAAAACAGTTGTTTTTTTTTAAGGGTTTTAGCTCCCTGTGAGTATGTGTGTGTGTGTGTTCATTGGCTGAACCACACACACAGCAGTTAGACACATCCTATAACACACAGAAGAATCATGGCGGCAGTGTCGACCAAGGGGTTTGGTGGTCGGAAGCGACAAAACAATATATGGACAAATTTGAACTAAAATCCATCATAATTCCAGTGGCAGATGAGGTCAAGTTGAGCATAAGTGTTCCTCATCCATTGCTCATATTTTGGGCATGTGTACGTTCAGGGTGTAGTATTGCACTTCAGAAAATTCTCAGAA
>JBAMHW010000003.1:30480413-30496284 GCA_037177495.1 Rhadinocentrus ornatus
TTTAAAGTCCATAGCTGGTCCTCATTGGTCCTTAAGCTGGTCGTGGTGTCAGAGCCTGTGCAGGCGGCAGCCAATCAGGATGCAGACATTCAGGGGGAGGTCTCGGCCGGAACTGCCATCAATCCTTAAAAGGCAATGCAGTCCATGCCTACATTATGGCCACAGGCCACAGGCCTGGGGACGTAACACAGAGCAGCTGAAATATATTAAAAACTGTTGAGAAATCAAAGAACATGATCCTCAAAGTGCTGTCTGATTGGTCCAGATGAGAGTGGGCTCTCTGAAGCAGGTAGATGATGGCATCTTCAACCCCAAGGACATTACGATAAATAAACTGTAATGTGTCCTGAAAGGTATTCACTTGCTTATAGAGGTGAGCCAATAACAGTTGAGATGTTAGGGTGGCTGGTCTGCAGTCCTTTAGTTTGGATTGTTCAGATGTTTTAGGTACTGGAACAAAGCAGGTTTTGCACAGCACAGGAGCCCTTTTCAGACTCAGGCTGGTGTTGAAAAGGTGCTGAAGAATCCAGCATAGTTGTTCTAAGCAGGTTTTCAGAACCCTGGAGCTGACACCATCTGGACCTGCAGCCTTGTCCTTCATTTACTTTTTTTTAAAAGACTTCCTTGGTATTTCTGCAGCATGGGATCTGTGGGCTTTAATCTGAAATATGAACATGTGCCCAGCAAACTGACCTGCAAGCTGTTCACTGTTTATGTTCTTAAAGGTAAATGTAAGATAGTTAAAAGACTACACTAATGATGAGAGGTAGGAATTAAGTTTAACTGGTGTACACCCACACAACATGTTCAGCAAGACAGCAATGAGTGTCAGCGTGTTAATATAATTTACAAAAAACTCCATCTGAGGTTGTTTTATACGTTTATCAGAACCTCGTCAGTTATTTATCTATCTGTCAGGAACATTTTTTTTCTTCTAATATTCTTAGTTGGCAAAGGACAGTTCTTCTCTTGGATTGGAGTGTTCCTCTATGGTTTACTGGTCTGCTTTCACTTACATATGAGTCTTATTCATGTTTTTCAAGTCAAGTCTGATTTATGTGGTTAGAAAAGCAGGACAAATTGTTACATTATGTACAATAAAAAATAAACTGAAGGGTTCAGTAAGGACAGAACTCGCAGTACAATTTCCAGTATTTGGTCTTTCCTTCTTTTGCAAACAAAACAAATTGTTGTTGCAATCATTGCAGAGTTTCTCCTGCTAAAATCAGCTTTAGCTGTGTTAGCTGGAAGGCTCAGAGACGTTGAGCTGTGAACTACTCTGAAAAGACTGGTGCTGTCTTGTAGATACATTTGTGATCTCCAAAGTTCAGTGACAAGAGGGGACTTTATTTGTGGTGGCAGAGATTTTCAGGTAATTCACTCCACATTGACACACGGGTGGTGGTAAACTACACCTGTAGCTAGACTGATGGAAACGTGGCAGCCATTCCAGACCAGTGGCTTCTCCAACCATCACCAAACTCATTCACATTCAGACATCACTGTTGGAAAGTGTCCTACCTAAAGAGTAGTAGAATGATTTGAACCATCAACCCTCTGGTGATCAGATGATGAACCACATGTTGACACTGTGGCATCTTGAAACCTAAGCTTTTATCAATGTGAGTTTTTTTTTTTTTTTTTTACAATTTTTAGAACACAATCATGAGCATTTTGAAGGTAACTCTTTATTAAAAGGCATGGAAATAGAGAGCATTTTGTACAAAAAATATTTTCTTCACATCATTTATGTTTTGCCACCATGTAAATCTAATTTTGGACCATTCGAATGGATGTATGCTGAAAACATTGCCATGGTAACTTAATGCAAGTGCAGCCATTTACAGGCTGCAAGTGCCAAGAAAATTTAGCAGTAAAGTTTGTGGAAGCTGCACAAATGAAAGCAGTCTGTGAGAAGATGAGGGATAAAACTGGGTTTGCTGTGTTTTTGTCAGCGCAATGTTTTTTGTTTTCCTGGGCTGGGACCCGCTAGTGTCACACTCTTTGACAGCTCGGTGCTATCTGCCTTGATTGTTTTCCTGCTTGGCAGATATGATGTTCCTCTCTCCCCATCAAACCCCCCATCCAATCATTTTCTCGAAAGTTTGTTATGTGTGCTTTCATTCAATGTGAAAAAGTAGAAAAGTTAAAAAGAACAGTTGTCAGAGTCATTTTGAAAAAAAAAAGTTTTTTTTTCTTTCCTTTCTGCAGAAGAGTGAACAAATTTGTGACTGAAGAGAGAGAAGAATAAGTGAGAAAAACAGCTCTGTGATGGATGGTACAGCACAGGCAATTACAGACAACATACCAGACACACACACACACGCACACGCTCAGCAGTATATGTATGCCAGTTTAAGACACTGGCAATGTGAGATAATCTTGAGTTCTTTTTTTAGAAAAGCTAGTACATTCCAGCTAAAATCCATTTAAGACTCATTGCTTGGCATGCGGATAAACATACTGTACAGTTTATACACACATGCACACACATCTCTAATAAACTGGCTTCTGTAAACACACACAAAACGAGGCCCAGCCAAGTAAGCACTTGTAGCACCACCACACAAAGCATCAAGCTGCCTTATCGTTCAAGGTACAATTACACACACTCACGCTCAGATACATAAATGAAAGCATGTGTGCCAAGGTGGCATCCACACTATTGGTTTTCGAAGATGTTCCTGAACTGCAGAAGGGAGGAGCTCTAATGCAAAGAGACAGATTCAGGTCACTCACTCACTGCTGGGATGAATATAGCAGGAGGAGAGGAGATACAGCCGGCTGAAAAGAAAGAAAATTGTGTTGGATGAAGTGAAGGATGGTGAGACGAGGGACAGACTGAGAAGGCAGGAGTGTCGCAAGTCCTGCAAGAGGATGAAACATGTGGCTGGGCAAGAGAAAGCTTTGCACAGAGAATAAAAAGAAAAGGAAAAGGCAGTCAGAGGAGGGATGGCAGGATACAAATGGAGGTGTAGGAGAGGGCCAGTAGTGCCAGAGGAAGAGAGTTAGGGAGGAAAATTTGTAGGGAGTTAGTAATTGACATAAAGGGAAAGTGACAAGCGAAAAGATGAGTATGTAGGGAGGAGGGGAAGAGGCAGAAAGAAAAAGAGAATTACTATTCAATGAGGAATGTGGGGCTAAAAATGCTTTAGATGGCGACACAGACAAGAAGGGAAGAGAACACGCTGTCAAACCAGCCAGCACTTGATATACAAGAGTCACGAACATCTTGAATCATTGAACAAAATAGTCTGTGTAATGACAAGGGATTGTACTCTGCTTGCACAAAATTCATAGAGCAGCAGTCAAACTGATTTCTAAAGTCAGGATAAATGGTGGCTTCAGTTTCCTCATTCTGTGTGAAGCAGGCCTGATTTTTACAATGATCAGCCACAACATTAAAACCACTCAGATCATCAGAAACATTGATCATCTTGTTACGATAACACGTTTTCCTCTGGGGCTGGGATTTGAGTGGATGTTATTATGACATGCAATGTCCACCTAAACAGGGTTGCAGACCAGGCCCAAAGCCACTACTTGACAGCAGGAGAAGTCTTCAGCAAAACTGTATAACCCACGATGATACAAAAAGTGCTCAGTACAGCAGCTATATTAAGTTTATCTCAATTCCACTCATATAATGTGCAGTAGATCAATATTTCTGGTGATGCAAACTACTGACACCATATTTTATTTTTATTTTTTTTTAACCAAAGCTAGACATGGAAGCAGTTATGAGGGTGATGGGAAGTAGAGGGTGACACGAGAGTGGATTTTCAATTCTGTCCTATCCCACTCCCACAGAAAAAAATCTTGTCCCGGCTAATCCTGCTAAAATCACTCCCGATCCCATCCCGCTCCCATTAAGAATGACTCCTACTTCCATTTAAAAAAAAATTTATTTAGTCTTTAGGCAAAACATTGCATTTGATTAAATGTTCTCACCCTTCTTTTTAAGTGTTTCAAGCTTTTTTTTTTTGGAGGTCAGTAACAATAAAAAAAGGAAACAACAATTAAACAGTTCATGGTTCACACCATTTCTACCAAAGTTGAGTAAACCCAAACAGAAAATATTTTTCATTTTTAAATGTCATTAACTAAACATGTTTTACAAGCGGCATACAACCTAATACACATATCATTACTTCTAACTTTGCGTTGTAAATCATTTTTTGCCATATCGGTTTCACCGCGGGTGATTGCTAACTCCATTTCTTTCCTGAAGGAAATCAGTGTTGGCTTCTGGGTAGTGTAGTTCTTTTTTTACTTGATTAAAGTGTAGGCTTATTGATTGAAAACTACAAAATGGTGGCGCCTGTTTCTTTTCTTTTCTTTTCTTTTCTTTTCTTTTTTTTTCGTTTGGTTCCTGCTGCCGTCTGCTATCATTAACTTTTTATCCTGTACCGCCCCAATCACGCGATTAATAGTAAAACTGACATCCATCTCCCGTGGGAATCCTGCGGGAATCCCGTGACCCATTGAATTCCTGAAAAAATGTCAGCCTCTAATGGGAAGTCCGGCTGTCATTTGGCCTTTGGCTCGGCTTCCTTAAGGCCCATTTATGCTCCCTTACGTATGAAAATAGGAATGTCCATTTCAAACATATTTGCTAAATTAATTTATCCACTAGTGGGCATTGCTGAGTTCAGAGTTCACTTCCACGTTCTGACGGCAGTTTCAGACACTGGTTGGTGGCGGTAACGCATGACTATAAAGCTGTTTGCAACCGCCCGACATACTCACAGCCTTTCTTTAAAAGCTACCGTCATATAACGCTTCACTATTTCTACAATTGTTGCCCTCATCATCTTCTTCTTCTACTTTTCTTTTCTTCCTGTTCCTCTTCTTCTCATGTTTGTTCCTTTTGCTGGTCACATGTCAACTATCCTTCTTAACTCTGACTCCCCCCCCCATTTACGGTGGTATTGCTCGGTTTGCTGCATCCTCAAGGCCCCTGAAAACAGACCAAATTATGCTTGTAAACCATGCAGGAGATGGACGAAAGTGTCCATCCATCTTCTGGATGGGCATTCATCTTCTGCCTTGAGCATAAATTGCCCTTTAGATGAGCCGGCTATTTTGGCTCCCAAATGGCTCTTCATTTAGCATAACGCAAAGCATCATGCTTCTATTTTAGAATAATTTACCCGCTATGACTGGTTTATATGTTAATAAGCTATTATTTATTTAGTGTTTTCATAAAATCCTTTTATGAATTTTTCATTTTTGATTGTAATTTTTAAATTTACTATTTAATATTTTAACCTTAAACAAACAAGTGAACACAGAACCAATAACACAAATAAAACAAATTACAGCCAAAGTCTGAACTTTATGATGCTTTAGATTCACTGAATTTCTCCATTTGTTTCTCGTGTACTTATTTGCCCCCCTTTCTTGTGTCACATAATCCTAGTCTTTACTCATGGTGTGCTCATCAAAATAAAGTTTTGGAGGCATTTCTTCTCGTTCACTTCAAAGAATCAGCTTATTCGTGAACAAATGAGCCAATTTGTTGTATTTCAGCAGCCAAAGCACTAGTTCCTAGCCAGGAAAAGTGTTTCCTGTGTGGCAGTTAAGTACCCCGAGAGGTGTGCACAGCTGTGTTTTGCTTTAACTGGTCCACGCAAACATGAGCACATTTCGCCCATTTTAATCTTACTTCACTGGCTGCTGATATATTTTAGAAATTATTTAAAAAAAATTTAATTTACTTTTAAATCCCTACTTCAGGGGTGTCCAAAGTTGGTCCTTGAGGGCCACTGTCCTGCAGGTTTTCAGTGTTTCCTTGCTTCAGCTCACCTGACTCAAATTAAATGGATCCACAGCCTATGTTGTTCTGCACAATGACTCATAGTAGTGACTCAGGTATGTTGGAGCAGAGTCCTCCTTAACTTCTTGATGCAATTTGCAACAAACTGCTTCCAGCATTTTAAAATTTTATTTAATTTCACTTCATTGGTTTATTTATCTTTATTTATTTACCATTATTTATTTATTGTCATATTTAATTTTATTCCAGTCTTTTTCCCGTATTTGTTCAGTTTTTATATAACTGTAAGTAAATTTCAGCATTATTATTGTTAATAATACTATTATTTAATAAAAAATATTAAATAATTAATTATTTTGAAAATATTTACAAAAAAAGTTAAGTTCATATGACAATTGTTCTGAAAAAGCTTTTTTTTTTCCTTAAACTTGGAAAATTAATTCAAGTAAGATGAAAAATGTAAACTTTTGTTAAGGCTGCTGAATTGCTGCGTGCCTCCATCCTCTGAACACAACATGGATGACCCCATAATGAAATTTAGCCTTGATAGAAATTCGTTTTCTCTTTAAGTCAATGACATCTTCATCCCTGTGTGCTTGTGTGTGCGTGATTGTGAAGAGCAGACACACAGTTCACAGACACATACCTCTATTGTTCCTTTGTGTGTGTGTTCCTGTCTGTTTAGATGAAGGTGTGACCTCTGGCTTTTCAGTAAAGAGGGCAGAGAATCAGAAGGAAGAGAGGAGCGAGGGATGAGGAGACGGATAGAGAGTTTGATGAATAGAGTTGTGTGGAGAAAAGTGTCTTGGCAAAAGAGAAGAGGAATGAGGTCATTATCTCTGTCCTCACCTGTGGCCTCCAGTCCACACACACAGACACACACAATCCACATTTCATCAACAACAGCAGCACCTCTGCCCCTCCTCGCTTCTCCACAAACCACCTTTCTTTGTCAAACTCCTCCGCGCTCCAACTCATTTTCTCTTCACTTGTGTGATGATTTCTTGACAAACCTTAAAACTTCCTCCGTCTCGAGTCAAAGCCATCTTCTTCACAAGTATACCCAACCATCAAAGTCATAACAGTGATTTCTGTGTTTCTAAACTCACTATTAGAATCTCTTACCCCCCACACACTACCCTGTAACTGCTCAACTTAGCCTCCCACAGTGTTTCTGTTTTAAAGCACAGTAGCTTGTAATCACATCTTCTGAACCATGATCACCCTTCGCCTCTTCTTCCTCTTGTCCCCTTCCTCCTCTTTGTCTTCCATCCTCCCCTTCTCTCACTTTTGCAAAGAGGGTCATGCCTCTTGAGGCAGCGGAGCAGAGAAATTGCCTGTTATCGAGGGTCGATTTTTCATGCGTTTGTAAATTGCTTTGTATTGACACTCTGTCAGAGCAGGGTCGTCACACCGGCCCGGGCCCCTCGCCAACCCGAGGTCATGCTGCCAAACTCGGGTGCTTTCACTGGGCTGAGAGTGGTAAGGAGGTGTGCATGGGTGTAATCTTTTAAGTGCATGTTGCGGGTGCGTTGGTGGCATGAATTTCTGGAGCTTTAATTCAGAGTTGGGGGAAGAGCTCTGATGGCGGCAATTAAGATACCAACAGTGGCTGCCCTTTTTTTTTTCTAAGGTATCTATGTTTGAAGCCTAATGCACATTCAGGTGTTTTATTTATTAAAAATACCTCTGGCTTTTATGAAAATAGCTTGCGTTACATCTCTTTTATGACTCTGCCTAAGCTTATCAGCTTGGATAGTGTTGATTCTTTTCTATTTACAATTTTACAGTCGAAATATTTTCATCAAATACTTTATATTTAGAAGGATGGACTCTGTGTCCACTTCAAATCTTTTAAGCAGAGTTAACATGATGCATATCATCCACTGCAACCTCCAACTTCGACTACTTTTTTGTCTGTGTTGCATCATCCTTCCATCATCACTGTTTTTCTGACTGCCTATGTCTGTGCATTAGGTTTCTCTTTTTCACCAATCTTATGTCTTAATCTGTCTCATTGTTGTCGTCATTCATGCTGGCTGCTCTCTTCTTTGACTCCTCTTAGACATGATTTCTTCCCTATTTGTCCCTTCCACTCCTTTAAAGTATTCCTTTTGTTTGTCATTTAAAAGCTCAACCACAGTCGTGATATTTTTGTTCTCATTGTTTTAGACATGTTGTGTATTTTGCTTGCTAATTAGATAACTACAACGTGTGGATTTTCACTTTAAATTACTGTGTTAAAATCTTTTTGCGTGTGAGTGTGTGTGTTTATGTGTATGTGTGAGGGAAAGCTTTGTGGTTGTTTTCCACAATAAGGCTAAAAATGGAATAAAAAAACGAAGCTATGAATAAAACTCTCACAACAGTGCTGCACCCAGGTAGACTCCAAGCAGAAAATGTGAAAATGTCTTAAAGGAACATTTAACTCAAATTGTGAGCTTGAACAGGTTGCTATGAAAAGTTTTAGGTCTCTCTTTTACAGAGGAGTCGATACAGGTACTCAGGCTGGATTCATAGCAGATGAAAATGCTTCTGACCCAGACAAAAGAAAAAATATAATTTTACTGATGATTAATTTAGCTTTTCCTCTGACATTATCTGCATACCCAAGTATGCAGTGTATAAAGCTCAGCAGAGGATGTAAATCCTGTGGCAGCTGAAAAATTTCAAGCAATGTTGGTGCACTTCAACACCTCCATCATTGAGTCCATCCTCACCACCACCATCTGGTACCCTGGAGCCACCACCAAAGACAAAGACAGACTAGAGCTCATCATCCGGTCAGCTGAGAGAGGGTTTGGCTGTAATCTGCCATCTCTCTTGGACCTGCACTCCTCCACGACTTGGGCAAGTAAGATCATGGCTGATCCTTCCCACCCCGGTTACAAACTTTTCATCCTTCTCCCTTCTCGCAGGAGGCTGCAGTCCATCACACCACACAAACAGTTTCTTCTCCTCTTTTAGACTCATTAATAAAACTCCCCTCCATACTCCTAACTGACCCCTCCCTACATTAAAAGCTTACATAATAGCTCATCACATCATCACACACTTATGTTAACTTTATACTCACATCCCACTTTATACTATATATTTATTTTTTCCACCCTGTTTCCATTACCTCTTCTTAGCACAACACACTTTATACACAAACAAACAGACCTTTTTATATAGATGTGTAGTTTTTTTGTTTCTGTTTTTGTTTTTGTGTTCTCTTTGTTCCTTTTGTCTTGTTTTTGCACCACCACTTCAAGACAAATTCCTTGTATGTGCAAACTTACTTGGCAATAAAGTTTCCAGATAATAAAGTATTTTGCATAAACAATATGTTAATTTTCTTAACTAAAACTTTGGCTGTGTCCGAATGTCCATCCTACTCCCTAACCCCTCATTCACTACATAGGGCTGCACTATTCAGCACACTACATAGTGACTCCTTCTCTTGGCGATTCGGACACGAAGCTGCCTATTTTTCCCTTGCCGCAGACCACGTGACTACCAGCCGTCACCACGGCAACCACAAGATGTCATTCCAAATCCAATCTAAAGTTGTTTTTAAATATTTTTATTTTTATTCCTTATGTTGCATTTATTCTTTGTTGTATATCTATTTAATAAAAAATATACTTTTGCTTGCTTGATCCATGTTGAGCTTCTGTCCGCAATGCATTGTGGTCTACATTGACCTGTCTAGGGACCATCTATGCTCACTTCTTTTCAAGATGCATTGTGAGTAATTTTGAGTGCCCTACTTTTTTCTCTCTTTTGACATCGGACACCCCTTCAAAATGGCGTGATCCCTATATAGGGCACTATGTAGGGAGTAGGGTGCACATTCTGACACAGCCAAAGTTTCAGTTAAGAAATTTAACATATTGTTTATGCAAAATACTTTATTATCTGGAAATTTGTTAGTGGTTCAGACATAATTGAATAACTAGGAAACATGCTGGTTTTATTGAAAATGAATGCATTCACATGCTTTTAAGACACAGGTAAAAACATAGAGTGTTGTTCAAATTAGGCAGCTCCAAACATTAACGCAGAGCAGTATGCAACTTGAGTAGAGATGCCATAAAATATCTATTGCAAGTCCTGTTCTCCATCCCTCTGGTAGCAGAGGCAGTAGAGGGGGAGGCATTGTTCAGTAAAATACGTAAATCTGCCAGACATGTTGAGGTTTGTTATGGTTAAGGACTCGGACTCTGTCAGCTTGAATATAATAAGCAGTAGTCCTCCATGGCCCTGTCCATGGTGCTGAAGTAGTGTGCAACAATCTGACATGAACATTTTTCTTTCAGTCCCACCTGGAGGTCATGTTTTGCTTAAAATGTTATATAAACTGTGTACAAAAAAGCATTTACTGATAGATGTTTACAATCAAAGCAAACGAGACCAATAGGACAATCTCTGTCTGCAGCATTTCTACAGTTTTGCTTAAACTATGGTAACAAAATAAAAGCTGTGCTGAAAATACAACCCATCAATTTAGATCTAAAAAAAATATTTTAGAGGAGAAGAATAGAGTAATAACCTGACGTATGTGGTAATTGTAGTTTTATTTTAACAAAACCCTAACTGCAATTTAAATTGTATTAAAGCAAAGAAGGTGTACCTACTCCCCATTTTAGAATAGAAAATTGGAGAAGCTTCAAAACTTTTCAGTTTCAGGATGAACAAAGGACAGAGGCCGGTAGTAGGGCTGTGTCTTTGCCTGATACTGTTGTTTGGTTTGATGCGGTCAACACAAGTTTATCATTTTAACTGATCAAAGTAGTGCTATATATGTTGTGACAGTTGTTTTCATTCACAGCTTCATTAAAGTTTAATAAAGGGATCAAGGACGGTTCATCTGTAACAACAATACTCTGATGTCAGTTTTCTTACAATGCTTCCTAGCGTGACATCCTGTCAACTGCACTGTCACAAACACACTGAAAAAAGTCTTTTTTGATTGTTTGTTTTATTAGTCATACTTTGTAAAGATGTCTTAAGAGGATTTTCTGATCACATAATTTTATGAATCTTTAGATTTGTTCACAGCAGTACTTGAGACATATTGTACATAGAAAAAAGAGTTTTTTATTTAAATGGAAAGAATGAAAATCAGTTGCTGCCTTTAAAGAAGAGAATATTAGGAGACATTTATGGCACATTTTCCTTGTGCATTACAGTAGGGGGCAGGCATGACATATAAGCACTGATGTCAGCTGTGGCTGATGATGGGGTCCATAAACGCCTAGTGTGATCTCGTGAGATGGGTTGTTATGGAAGCTAATCAATTTTATAGTGTGAAGCTAATTTAAATCATTTCCTTTTGTGGTTCTGTCTACTTTAATTTGGCGCCAGCAGCTGCACCTGCAGGTGTTTTATTATGTCTGCAGACACAGGAAGAGCTTGTCGGAAACCAAGCTAGCCAACACCAGAAGCCCTTGCCAAAATAAAAGTGCATTTAAATGACCACACAGCATTTCATATTGTATAAAATCCTTATCAGCAACCAGCAAATGTGACGGTCAGGAGAACGTTGACATTCACAGCACAACAATCCAAGTGCTAAATTTGTGCTTCTGACCAGCATTGAATAGAAATAAAGAAATCAGTTTTTTTTAAATTCACAGACTAATCTAACAAATAAAAACTACATTATTTGTAGAAATCTAATATAACAGTTCTCTGTTTATTTCTTTTGAAATGGATGACCAAACCTAACTGTGTTGCTTGAACTCTGATGATCAGCACAGACCAGAAGCCTGCTTGTTAAACTCAAGGTCTCATTTTTATTTATTTATTTTTTACCCTTAATAGAGGCAGTATGATAGCTTTCATATGGATATGCTAAGTAGCCAAAGTTAAAAAACAACAGTTAATAATAACAACAAGTGTTTGTTACTGTTGCTCCTCACAGATTGAGTGTGAAAGAGAAACTCAACAACCCAAATCCCAAACCCAGCTGTGAGTTTGAAAATCTTAAAATCTTAAAAATCTATTATTCTTACAACTTAATTTTGTTGCTATCTAATGGTAATTCCCTCTTGTTTTATTCTATTTATTATTAAACATGTTAATGCAAGGCTGTGGAACAAGCAATTGCTTTCCACTATTGGCTGTTGACCAACTGCAGATTAGATTTCTATTAAAAATAGTTTTTTTATGGTTAAAAGTTAACCAAAGGCATCAGGTTCCACCCGAGTGGGTGGCAGCAGACATATATTCATGTTTCTCTGCAGCCATTGGGCTTCAGTGTGGTGCCATCTCTTTGGCAAGCTGTGTCAATGTCTGTGTTTAACACCCACTCTCTTGGTAGGGTGGCACAATCCTGCAGTGCCTGCACTGGCACAGATCTCATGCCAAGCATTTCCCCATGAAAAGAGAGAGCAATGAGAAGATGGTTTAAATGCACACAAAGAGGCACTAGTGGAAAGAAGGTGCTGTGGAGAGATACTTGTGAAAAGAATGGAAGAAAAGAAATAATGAAAAGGCCAGAGGAAATTTAAAGCCTGGACAGGAAGAAGAAAGTGAGGCGATGTGAGGAATGCAAGAGAGTTAAAAGGAGAAAAAACGTTAGAGTCCAGATGTGGTGTGAAAATAGGTGGAGAGGAAAAGGCAGAGACTGATGAATGGAAAGAGAGAAATGTGGAATGCCTGAGAGACTTTCTTTCTTCCTTCTGTTCCCTCCGATGCAGAGCCAAGCCAGCCCTCCTGGCAGACGTCTCCTCCTCCACCCTGTCTGCCCCACCTGCTTTCCCTCCTTATCCTCCCTCTGTCCCCCTGCTATCCTCCTCTTCTGTCCTGTATGCCACACAGCTGCACATCCACTCCCGGCACATTAAGGCTCATCTGCCACAAGTGCGTCCCGAAAGAGTCCTCCAATGTGCAACTAGCTTGTCTCACAGCAAATTAAAACTGCACTGGGCAAGGCACTCCATGTGAAAATACACAATTTATTAATCTACCTAAAAAATTGGAGCTGCAGCTGATCCAAGAGTCCCCATCCCAACTGACGACCCACAGATTCCTAAAGTTTGCTATAATTTAATTCAGATGGACTTTATCCACTGGTAAAACATGGTAAAATGGATCTTTTCCAAATTTATTTGGCAAACAGTTACCTCTTCTGTGTACATTACCAGAAGATAAATTAGCAATAATATGATTTCATGTTTCAGTCCTCATGACATGTGTAGGTGTACTATAATACTCGTGCTCCTGTCATCTCTTCATTTGGTCTCTTTAAACTCTGGAAGGAAATGTCTGGCTTCTTATCTGCTAAACTCTCTTCTCCAAGAGCATCTACCTTGTCTCTGCAGCTAAACCCATCTGTCTGTCCACTAGTTGTAGACGTCTAAGAAGAAACAGAGAGGTACAGGATGCTGTACTATGGCCATCTAAGCCTGAACAATGACTGGAGTGGATGTTGTTACTTCTAGACTTGGCGAGTAGCTAATTGCTCTTCGATTATAATGAGGATGTAGCTACCTGCTCTGAATGTTACTCTACTGTGGATTTGTTCAATAAAAACAAGTCACCTGCAGTAAAGAGACTGGTGTTCAGCTCACATTAAAACAATTAATACAGCATTCAGGCACATGTTGAAAAACATGTGTGGGAACAAAGTTAACACAGGTTAACTTAAATAATGGAGCTGTAGCATATTTAAGGAGATGGATTTCAGGGATGAGGACCATCCCTGTGTTGATGTTGGAAGCTCACTTACGCATCAAGCCAACAACTGCTAAAGCATGTAAAGGCTTTAGTCTTCATTTTTTTCAGCTGATTAACCGATATTACCAGACCCAAAAACTAATGGCAGAAAATTAGATTTTTTAATTTTTTATTTTGAGGTCTTTATTTATCTTTATAGCAAAATGTAAACTAAACAAAACAACAATTTGTCATACGATTTATAAATTATTGTAGTGCAAAAGGTATCCACGAGGAGGCAGAAGACAAGAATTAAATGGTCAACAGGGTTTTGAACACAGTTCTTACCATAAAGTGATGCAATAGGTCTTAAAATATATGTGTTTAAAATATTAAAAAATACGCATTAATGGGTTAATTAGAAAGTTTACTCATAAATAAGGTTTACATGACCCAAGAGCAAGCAGAATTATTGCATAAGTCCAACTAAAATCAAACTCTATTAAGCCATGTAAAGCAGTTCCAGACTCTTGCTTTGGTCTAAAAAGATCCTGATTTTTAAACTGTAGCATCATCTGATAAATCCATTATTCAAATAGTGTAAAGGCAGCATCTGGCAGCATTTCTTGAGTTTCTTTTACATAATCCACAGGGTCACAATATTTGGCATATCTTAATAACTTAACTTAAATTCATCACCCTCATGAGCAGTTTTTCCATAGCTTGACTGAACTGTGCATAACACTGCATTCAAGCATTGGGCCTATCAGTGAAAGAGATTACTCTGATTGGTCAAACTTTATTTGTTCATGAGACATTACCTGTGTCATTTATCTTTTTTATGCATTAAGCAAAACAAATTCTTTAAAAGCATAAATGCAGACAAACAATAGAAACACATTAAGTGATAGTTTAAATAAAATATGGGTTTTTGACTGGTCTAAACACATTAAAACAGGTTTAAGTTTGAACAATGTTAAATACTAAAAACTGAATTACAAATACACTGACTTTAATTGGCAATTTTAGCAACATGGTCCTGCAGTTTTTTTGGTTCTTGACGTCAGTTTTGGTGCATCAGAGCCCTCAGGCTTGCCATTTACAGTATGACTCAGATTTGCATAATAAGTTAGATTTTATTCAGAGTTGTTGATCTCAGTAAAAAGCATGTCATAACTTGCCACAGTGTGAAATAGCTAAACGTGAGAGCTATGAAATTAAAACAAGTCAAGGTTTGACTCTTAACACTGTTATAGTAAATTTTAGAATTAACTTTAAAATGACATTTAACTCTGGATGGGATCTGTGTTGTAAAAGTAGGTTTAGTTACACTGAAAATGCAATGGAAGATTAAGACCAGGAGCAGAGTTACTTCACCTTTAAAGTGTATTTGATAATTATTCATTCAGACTGAGTCAACTTTAGGTCTCATGGAGCTTATAAGCTGTGCTGTCAGGTGAGTTATCATCATCCACACTTGCATAGTTTGCAAAATACAAGTCAATATAATGCAACTGACAAACTATTAATAGAAGTAAGCATGCGTTAAAGTATTTTCGGGTTTATTTCTTGTTTTTTTCCATATGTATGTAATTGTCAACAGGCGTTCTTATAATGTGTTTGTAACACAGTGACATCATCTTAGTCCTTCGTCCTAATTGTAATTCTGAAAACAACAGATCCTCACTGATGAAAAATTGTCTCAGTTCCAATGACGTAAATAATCGGGACTTTAGAACAACACACAAACCCTTTCACTCTTTCTATACAGAACTGGATTCTCAAGTAGCTGAAAATGCTGCCATGGGGATTACTGTTTAGGCAGCCTTATCAGACACTAAAGACACAGGGATTTAGGTCTTGAAGTTTAACAATAACACATTACATCATTTCTGAGTTACGAAGCTATTCTAAGTTTTGAGAAATCCGAACTGTTATCTCTTGCTGCCACTTGGAGCTACAGAATTGCAAACTAGGCTTGTGGGGTCTTAAAATGCACAAAAGTCACACTTTGTTTCTGTAATTCCCTTAATACATAGGTTGCTGTTTTGAGATAAGAAAATTTAAGCTACTCTGGACTGGAGAAGTGATGTCTACTTGAGATTCAATTACATGTGAGAAAACAAACTAAAAACTAATCTCAGAAACTAGTAAAATCCTTTACAATGAACAACAGTCAGAGTTTTTGCAGGTGCATAAGTCATTTTTGAAGCTGTGGTGATTCTGGTTTAAATGGGATTGCTGTGTGTAAACGCAGCTTAATGTGGTCAGCTGAGAGAAACACTCAGACATAATGGTCACAGAAAGGTATGATTGTCTTGTTTTTATTTTTATTTTATTTTATTTTATTTTTTTTATAAAAAATAAAATATATAATACAGGACTGTCTCAGAAAATTAGAATATTGTGATAAAGTTCTTTATTTCCTGTAATGCAATTAAAAAA
>JBAMHW010000003.1:30496384-30527394 GCA_037177495.1 Rhadinocentrus ornatus
TGTTTTTTAATTGCATTACAGGAAATAAAGAACTTTATCACAATATTCTAATTTTCTGAGACAGTCCTGTATATTTGACCACATTAAGCTGCATTTACACACAGCAATCCCATTTAAACCAGAATCACCACAGCTTCCAAAATGACTTATGCACCTGCAAAAACTCTGACTGTTGTTCACTAAAAAAAAAAAAAAAAAAAAAAAAAATTACCTTGTTTTTAAATATCAGACATCATCTTGAATAGAGCAAAAGTTCCTTAACCAGTTTCCTCTGTGTGTGTCTGTGTGCTTAAAACTAAGGACGCTGTTGCAATACTGTCATTATTCACCCTTCACATCAGTGCGTATCTGTGTTGTTCTGCAGCACCATTACTTGTTAGTGTTGTGTAATAATATAATAGTTAAAGACTCACACAGAGGGAGGGTTAAATGAGGTCTGACATAAAAGAAAGAAGTATAACCAGAAGTTAAGCGTTTAATACACACAAACAATGAGACAATATATAGGAGTTAAAAAAGGTGAAAATAAAAGTGGCATTTTGTGAATCGCACAAGTATGTGTTATTTCTCCATTAAAAGCACACGAATTAAGATGCTACAGCTGTGAGGTTACCAAGAAGATTCAACACGGAAGAACATAAGAATAAAAAAACAGAAATCTAATTGTTTACTATTTATTCACCTGACTTTGTTCTCCTACACTAACATTTTATCTGCGCCTCTCATGCACAACTAACCAGAGATATTATCATCTGTAGTTAAAACTACATGCTGCATTCACCATTTTCTAATAGTGTCCCAATGCTGCTCCACAAAAAAGATTCTTTTCTAGCAAAAGGGAGACTTATTACAGCTGCCTTAAGAGAAAAGATCTGGAATTTAGACTGTTTTTGTCTTCTTTTTTGTTCAAAAGAGGTTTAACACAGCTATTTTTAAGACGTATTTGATGTTGTCTTTGGAATGAAATGATCCATGACCTCAGTACTGTGTGTTTGATTTCTGTTCATTAGCTTCTCAGTTAGCCTGACTGCTGCACTAATAGCTTCAACTATACTAACATTTACTCCTGTTCTGACAATGTAATGCAGTTGCATGTTCTGACCGATGTATAATGCTTAATAATAAACAGCATTGCATTTTCAATAGATGGATCTCACTCACTTGATTCCAATTATTACTGCAAGTTATGTGCATCCAATAATGTCATCACACTCTCACTTTGATTATGAGAACACTTTGATAAAGTTGTTAACATGCATAACAAAGGAGGCTTTGATGATATGGACAATTTCGCGCATGGATGAACAGGCACAAAGGCAGCGGCAATGAATGAAAACAAGTCAAGCTCTGTCGGGGGAAGAGATACACCTTGTGCAACTTCCGATGAGCAGGCTTATGTGCTACGAACACCCTGCTAGGAACAGCAGCAGAGCCTCTGGTGGTTTGCAGGGTTGTTCCTTGCATGATGGAGCTGAGTTTACTATCCTATTCACACAAATATACTGAAGTGTCTTCCAGTCAGATACTTGAGTGACCATCTGCTCTATGACTGTCACGCAAGGGAGAGGAGGTGTTCCCATGAAGTTTGGTCAAAAGAGTAAAAACAAACTTTAAAAATGTTTCAATATGTTTATTTTCTGTTCTCACATCTCACATTCTCACAACTAGTTTGTCTTTAGCCTACAGTTAAAAAGTATTTTAAAGCTATAAGAATAGCATCTTCATGGCGTACACTTAATACTACAGCAATTAACTGCTTATTATAGACAAGTGACAGGACAAGCCCACAGTATCCCTGTCCCACGAGAATATTCCCACAGAATCTGCCACCCTCCATGATTTCCTGCCACCTGAAAATACTCATTTAGTTTAGTAACTTGGCCAACAAATAGGCAAGAAATCATTTATGGTGTTTACTGACAACACAAACCCAGCAGGAGGTAACAACCCCCCCCCCCTGCATGAGCTGCTGAATCCCTTTCTACTTGGAGGACAAGGCAAGGACAGTTTGTCACACAAGTGACATTTAAATTTGATTTAATTTAAACATGTAAATTATATTTACTCTACACAACGGTAATGCTTATGCTGTTGACCTTTATTTATTCCCAGTTCATTTATCAGATTTGCAGAGGTTTGCAATAATCACACGGTCCAAAAATAGTCTTGATTGCATCATTTACTGCTGACCTTCCTTATAGTATTTAGTAGTGCATCTTGGCAATATGTACATATCAAATATTGGAAAACGTAACAGTTGTAACAGAAACTCATAGTAATTTATTTAGTCTCAAGTTGTCTGCAAAGTTTATATAAATTCTATATTTTTACACGTGAACCTGTGCGCGTGTGTCAGGAGTAAGTGTGAGCACAGACTCACAGCAAAATGTGAAACAACAAAAATCTGATCTATTGATTTACATCCACACATGCAGTTTTTTTTTTTTTGTTGTTGTTGTTTTTTGAGCTACTGGATATAAAAACAACTACAACAAGAAAATT
This sequence comes from Rhadinocentrus ornatus, assembly GCA_037177495.1. NCBI lineage: Eukaryota > Metazoa > Chordata > Actinopteri > Atheriniformes > Melanotaeniidae > Rhadinocentrus > Rhadinocentrus ornatus. Next base: position 30,498,887 of record JBAMHW010000003.1, read on the forward strand.
ATTTCACGAAATTCTTATAAAAGGACTTTTGCATCAAACTGAAGAGGTGGTGAAGTCCACATATAAAGGTCAGGGGGGCTGGGTGGTGAAGATTCACGTGTGACTGCCAAGCAAAGCAATCGATTTAAACTCCTTTTCCAACCACTGATGTTTTAAAGTAACTTTACATTAAGATGTCATTTTAGGATTCAGTTCCTCGTGTTTTTTCTATTTAACCAATAAAAGCTACTTTATTAAGGGCTAGAAAACATGATGGAGTATGTTAAAACTGTAAAAACATATTGCACCTGAATATTTGGGGTTTGATATAGTTTAAGAAAGCAACACATGTTTGAACAACCAAAGTTTCTTATTTTATTTGATGAGGAAAATGCCAATATCTAAAAATGTTCTAAAAATATTTAGTTTGAGACTAAATAAAGTTTAAACCAATCATTCATTCATTGATTGTCTGTACCGCTTAATCCATTACGGGTAAGCTGGAGCCCATCCCAGCATTTTATCAGGTGAGAGGCAGGGTACACCCTGGACAGGTCACCAGTCCATCGCAGGCCAGGCCAATTTACTAGGCCAACACAGATAGGGACAAACACACACACACTCATTCCCAGGGAGAATTTAAAATGACCAATTTAATCAATTAAACCATATCTTGCTTTAATGTTTGTGTTTTCATATACATGTGTGAAAAACAAGTGTTCTGTAGGCAAGGTATAGAATGTGTGATATTTTTAGTGTATAAAATGTGTTCAATGCTGCATTCTTTTCAGGCACTGAATACCTTGGCATTATAAAGATTTATAATAAATAACCCTAACTCAGCCCAGTACGGTCCATTCTCTGTAGTGGAACAGCAGCCATGCTGGTAACAAAAACATCCACTGCTACTGGCAATAGTACAATATACTCAGGAAACATGTAAAATGTCACAGTATTTCACACTTTTTCATCAAATTTTTCCCATTGCATACATTGTCCAGGCTAATAATTCCTAAAGGTAAAATAAATTGACAGCTAGTGTTTCAAATCAGAACCGCAGTCAAAAGAGAAAAACACGGAGAGCGTTCTTACCAAATGCTGCTGCGCTTGTTGTTTGGTAACCTTGGGGAGTCGTGTATGATTGGTTACGGAACCAGGAAGTAGGAAAGAGCTACACAGTGCATCGAAGTTATTCCGTCACGTAACTCTTATTTTGAAAGGAGAAAAAATGGAGATTGATTATAGGGATGCTTCCTTTTATCCCTCGCAACAAATGAGAACATTTAAAATTATTTTTACAGAAAAATCCTAATTATTTAGCCTTTAAACTGTGGTACGTGTAGCACTGGAGGAACTCATACTTCCTTTAAGGGTGTGTAGAAGAATTTTCTGATATATGTAAAAGATGTTTATCTGCTCAAGAATGGTCAAATCACTGGCATCAAGCAAAGAAAAAATCTAAGGAGGTTGCAGAAACTGAATTATTAATTAATTACTAAATTAAAATTGTGTTCGGAACTATCCAACACATTATTAAAAACTGGGAGGGCTGTGGGGAACCATGAGAAATGTGTTCGGAAAAAATATCCTGACTGATTGTGATTTAAATGTTTGGTGAAATCAAATCAAAGAAAAGCAACAGTAGAACTTGAGAATCTTTGGGATGTGCTGGATAGGTTTTGCACTACAATACAAGATGTTGGTGAAAGACTGATGCAACACTGGATGGAAATAAATCTTGTGACATTGCTGAAGATTATTGAAATGAAAGCAAATGCTGTTGTAATTAAAGCTAAAGATGCCTAAGTAAATATTTGAGTGTTACTTTTTTTCTGGTGGGGGCTTTTTTTTTTGACCAGGCAATAAATGTACCAACAAATTTAGAATAAAGTACAGAGTGTGATCTTTTTTTCTCACTTGTATTGATGTGGAAATTGTGTTGTTTACAGGAATGCAGCTCCTATACTCATCAGCCATTAGCAATTGACAACAGAAATGTTTATCAGTTGTTTCCCAGCACAAAATTTTCCCCATACTCAGAATCAGCACCATCAACTCTACTAGCCAATGGTGCAGATACTAGCCAATAGTTCAAGATAGAGGCATAAATCTGTGCTGACTGAGAAATGCACACAAACACACAGAGACACACACAGTTCCTAATGCTTTATTTATTTATGTTTTCATTGTTTATAGATGCAGAGAAACGGGTGCAGAGGGAGCAAGCGAGGTGGCGGGGAACCATGTTTTTGAACAGGTTGCTGATGATCACAAAGTCTGAGGGGCCAGTGTTAATGACTTATTCATGGACCCTTCTGGCCCCTTAGGCCCCTGGGAATACACCAAACAGATGCAAGGGGGAAAGAGAAGGGTTGGAATGAGGGAAAATGTAGCAGAAAGGAAGTATAATGCAGGGCAGAAGGAAGAAAGAATCTGTTAGAGTGGTTATAGAGGAATTAAGGGAGAATTGGGAGAGAGAAATGCTTTGCATTAAAAAACAAACACAAAAGCAGGATGAAAGAGCAAGAGAAGGAAAGAGGCATTCACACTGATGAGCATATTCTATTTTTGGTATCAGACCCGGGATGCAGTCAGTGCAACCAGAGGTTGTGCAGGGTGACTGACTGCCTTACTGAGCTCAAGGGAATATTTGCACTCTTATCCTCCCTTAAGTGTTGAAAGAGAGTAGAAAACAACTTCTCATAAGCAGGAGCCTGGTGTTGCAAATTAAATGGACTTGATGAACTGATAACCACCAAGTTAGAGTGCCTCTATAAAACCAGAAGTTTTAGCAGCATTCAGGTGAGAATTAGCACAGAGTTAAGGAGGAAAGGCAATGATCATAGAAAAGCAGTTGTTGCTGCCCATCAAGCTGAGAGGGGTTATGAGGCCATCATAAGAAGTCAGTCATTCTGTAGCAAACGAGATTATTGACAAGTGGAAAACATTCAACAAAGTTGGCAATCTCCCCAGGAGTGGATGTTCCATTAAGTCTATCCCAAGTTCAGAGCATGCAGCGTTCATTAGAAATTGAGGAAGGAGAAAAAGAAAAACCAAGGGAAGTATCAGACTCCAAAGACCTCAGCATGTAAAATGTTAGTTTACATCAAGTACAAGTGGAAAAGGACTGAACAAGTATGGCTTGTTTGGAATGGCTGCCAACAGAAAGCCTTTTTCTAAAAGAAAAAGAAATATTCAGCAGCTTAAGTTGCACTGAAAATAGAAAAGTAAAGGTGCTTGGTCAGAATCCATGGCACCAGATCTGGAGAAAACCAAACACAGCACAACAACCTCATACCAACTACAGTGCTGTTGCTGTGGTTCTGTTTTAGAGCCACAGGACCCGGAGAACTCCTTTGCAGTTCTAATTTTGACAACATATTTGGATTTAGTTTTAGCCAAAACTTAACTGACATTAAGTTTTTGTCATAATGTAGTAATCCGAACAATAAGTCTTAGTCAGCTTAATTAAATGATTTCTTAAATGAAATCTACATGTCTACAGAATTAGCCAATTTAATATTATATTTTATATATTATAAAATGTATAAGTAATGAATTATTTAAAAAGTTTTCCTTAATTTTCTGAAATCATCATTTACCCCGAGAGAAAATGAAACACTTATTAACTTGCTTTGGACATCACTTTCTTGAATTTGTCCCAATCTCAGATTAACGGGCCTTTTTCTTCTGAAATTAGTAACATTAACATAACAGCTGTAAAGCCTTGTAGAGGCACATGTAGCTAGCAATATGGCTGTAGCTGTAGCATGCTTGGCTTTGGATGCATTTCAGGATGTTCAGTGTGGAACTGTTGCTATAGATTTGTTGTGTTCTAACTGATGTTGATGGGCTCACAGTTTAAAGTGTTTTGTTTTGCTTTACAACAAATGTAAAATTTCAAGGTTTCCATATGTTGACTTGTTGTTCTCTATAGTATGTTGACTATAGCGGAGCTAAAAGCACCATCCTCCAGGGGTAGAGCCAGTGTGTGTGTCTATTTCTCATCACACACAAGGATTCATTCTGACTGAATCTCTTTCCACAAAACTAAATTGGGTTTGATTGGATGTTGACTCAAATTAATGTTTTATTGTTTTTACTTGGTGATGGAAGTAGTGATGCTGTTTGTCATAGTTTTTGTGTGTTAGTTTTTATTTTGTAATTGTGTAGTTTGTCAGAAAAGCAAAGCTGTATAGAAAAACTACGATATAAACTATAAGTTATTGTAAAAAACAAAACAAAAAAACACTTCTCCAAGAGTAAAATGTCAGACCATCTGTCTGACAGATAAATCTTGGCCAAAACTGAGCCATGCAAAAGCATAAAAATCTCAAGCACAGCAGATAATCTAAACAAAATGACTTAAAAAGAGAAGAAAAAACAAAAAAACAAGATGGTCCAAAGCCCAGACCTTACAGAGTTGTGTATAAAAATACCCTCAAACCTCAGTGAACTGTGACGTTTTTGATCAGTAAGTGATGACAGGGGGTAATATGCCATGCCTTATTGTTTATCTAAGGTTGTATTCACCTTATTTTAAGATCCGATACGGACTAGAAGACTTAAATACGTTACAGGATAGAGAGGTGCACTTTCTTTTTCACATGACAGCATAAATTATGGTGAAGCTCAAAGTTTAAGCTTGTTATTTCAGATGATTTCCACCGTATTGACTCACAAGCTTTGAAGTTTACATGATTAGACAATTAGCAGTAAAAAAAATACTGATACAGCACGGCCAAGTAAAATTGCAGTTTATGGAGGGAACAGCTACATGCGGATGTTCTAATTCAAAGATGACCGAAAGCTGAGAATTAATGTGTCTGATCATTTCTGTCTCAGCATCTCCTCATTAAAACATGACCCTAAAATAGTTTCTACCTGTCTCAATAATACTTTCTGTCAGGACTGGAAGCATTTGAAATATTGATCAAAAAAACTTCTGATTCCCTTTTTCCTCCCGTTCCAGTCTCATAAAGTGACATCTTCAATATCAAAAGCACTGATGAGATCTCCAACACTCATTTGATGCCTCAGCTCTCCATAGAATTTGAGACCTTGTGATATTTTTGCACTTTTTGTTTAAATGCTTGTTTATGAGGCTCCTACTCCACATTACCTCAGGATGTTTATCCAAGCCATCCGAAATCTCAGTCTTAATCAGAGTTGTGTTCAAAGGCAAGATAAGGGCTTGCCAAATCCTTCTAGCGAGACACTTCACAGTGATTTACAACATATCGTTGTTGATCGTTAAAAGATGAATGTCACAGCCTTGTCTTGATAGAATGACAGAAATCCTCAAAGAGTTGCAGTCTTCGTGTGTTAGCAGAACAACACGTCAACATTTTCATAGGATGTGGCAAATTTAGAATTCCTGAGATCTTTTTTGAGAGGTAAAAGATGTCAGATGAATTATTTGGGCTTGAAATTTGGACCATAATCTTATTTAGGCTGATGTTGCCCCAGTTTTGCAAAATCTACTTTTGACCTGGAGGTAATACAGTATCATTGCAGGTGGCAGAGTGCTCCCTCTTTTGGACAAAATCATCCCTGCAGGTTTACCTATTCTTTCTCTCTTTTGTCTCATTTAACTGTTCATTGGTAATTACTTGTAGTAATCACTCTTTCTTCTAAGCACATTAAGTCATACATGCACACACACACCTATACTTCACAAAAAAATCCATTAGGGTATAAGCAGATTATTCTAAATCATTAAACGAAGGGTCCTTTTTTTCTTAGATGTAGTATGAGGGGTGAAATCAGTCTCCGCACCGCCCCATCACTCCAGAAACTTTGATGCAAATCCTTAAAAGGGCAGAACTGTTGTGTAAGCTGTGCATCGTCATGGCAATGCGGACTGGGAAAAATCCATTTTTCATAGACAGGCATTGCGGATTGGGCAATGTGTGTGATATCAAGAGAAAAGGGAACCAAGGGGAAAACACTCAAATGGGCAGAGATCTGACAGAAAAACTCCAACTGTCAGTTGGCCTGTTTGGCTTACTGCACTGTATGTTGCAACTGATGGGATTAGAGATATGCATGAAACACTCACATACATCACATGAAATTAAATTAAATAAAAGGAAGTGAGAAATACTTCATTAATCCCAGAGGGAAAAATCTGTGTGGTAGTAGGCTTTTGTCTTTTTTTTTAAAAAAAACAGCTGCTGGAAGCTGGCAGGAATGATCTCCTGTACCTTTCTGTTTAGCAGGGAACTTGAGGTCTGTCATTGAACACACTGTTGTTTCCTCTCTGTGTTGTTTAGAGGACGAGAAGAAGCATCCATAATGTTCAGCAGCTTGTGCAGCATTCTTTTCTAGCCGATCATCTCCAGCGGCTCGGGAGTTGTCCCTGGCACAGATTCAGGCTTCTTGATCAACTTGTTGAGTTTTTTTAAGTCTCTATTAAATCTTACACACATAAAGATGTGAATCAGATCAACCTGAAATGGAGTATAAGTCTTTTTTAAACTAAAGTGAGTAAAAGTAAAATTTATAGTAACCCATGAAATTTTGTAAAATGCACTAATTTTCGCTGTTAGAAAGAATTGAATAGAATAAATGCACTTCTAAAGAACAGAGTTAAGATTACAGGATTTTACAGGATGGTTTTTTATATTAAATAGCAACTATTTAGATGTAAACCGGGTGCACGCTCAGGTGCACGCTCTGGTCTACTGTTAGTGCAAATTACGTTCCACAAAGTCACAAATAAACAATACTTAACTTCTGTACACAATACATACAAATATACAGTATATATATATATATATATATTCTACGTTACATTCATACTATTAGGACATTCTTTCAACATCCTTCCCCTGTGAATTCTGTGAATTCCTCCAAATGCACGCACACCCCATGTAAACATACACAGCTCTGTAGCTGTCAACACCTGCTTATATACACATTAGTTTTGCATGGGTACCTGTGCAATGACTATAATCCATCATGGGCTGTGCCACCCTGATATCACAGTAAAGCTACAACACCGGCCTGCAGATGTTGGGCATGCTGCCAGGTGCAGACGATCCAAACAATCTCCCCCTACTGCTTAACAAATGTTGCCTCCTTCCTGCTCTATTACACACACAACCAAACATGCACAGCCAGATGCAAATCACACACACACACACACTTACAGTATATGCACATTCACATGGTTCATCCTTAAGATGTATGAGCTGACAGTCACAGATGTGTCTTTATTATCCATTGCTTTTCTTTCCCTGTAACAATTCAGGGTCACTCTGATATGAATTAGCTTCTTGAAACTATTACCAAGTCCATTAACTGTCCAACAGTGTAATTACTCAGGCATCATAAAAGATTCTCTGAACATATTCAAAATTTATGTAGTAATCAGCCAGATGGTCACAAATATTTCTTTTGAGCCTTTTATGACTCTTCATATCAAAGAAGATTGCACCTATTTCAAAAGCCTTTATAAACATAGAAAATATGTTTTACACCCTTTTAGTTCTGAAGGTCAGATTAGGTATAAAACCTACATGTTTCTATGTATTATCAATATAGCTTAAATTCCTGAATGCGGGGAGGCACATCACCTAAATAAGCAGGATAAGAAGGATGTGTTTATGAAAAAACACAGGAGAAAGAAAATAGATTATTTATGCATATGTACATTTCCATGCATTAAAGCCTGAAACATAAATAACTGCCTAGCGAAGATCAAGCCCTGGCCTGTGCTCATAACATATTCACATTGCTATCAAAGGGTGAGTAAAATTTAATTGGTCTCTGCGCTCTTAGATTTTTCTTGTCTCTTCTTTTTTTTTTTTTCCTTTCACAAATACATGTACACACTGACACTAAATTTCTATTGCCTCCCACCAGCAAACTGGCACCATCCCTTGTCATGCATACTCACACATGCGTATACTCTTCTGTCACAATCATTTGTATGCAAAGTGGCTGGCTGAGATGGGTTGCTATGGCTGCTGTTACCAGGTTGTGTGACGAAATGTGGCAAATTTTCTTATTTCTTGTCTGTGCCAAAGTGAAAGTATAAACGTTGGAAGGTATAGAGCTAAAGAGACAATTCCTCAGAGTGGGCTGGCTTTCAGGAGGATGAGGATAACAGGGATGGAGAGAGAACTTCACATTAAGCGAATAAATTAAACGTTCTTTACATTATGGATATTTCACAGGTATAAAAAATGTTAGAATCACAGCATCGATGAACCAGCAGTCAAATTTTTAGATTTGCTTCTTTTGATCATATGTGCAGTAAAGACAAACCTTCTTTTTGATAGCAACCAACAAGAAGGGCTCAGCTCCACATTTGCCTCCATGAGATTCGTAAGAATTCATATTTGTGTGTGTTTGCGGCAAAGCAAGATTATGTGTATGCACTTTGTGTGTGTCTGGAGCAGATAACACTGACAGCTTAAGGTCATGAAGAAGGGAAGAGCACATCTAAAGACAGGGTATCTTTGAGCTCAACACAACAAATGTGTGCTGGTGTCTATGAACCTGCGTGTGCTGTTCAATGATGGGATACAATAGATGGCAGAGTCAGCATGCTCTGGTGTGTGCGTGTTTATTTGGTTTGTCATGCATGCTAGTGCATGTTTAATGCATGAAAAACTTTGTAGTATGTACCTGTGCATGTGTGTGTGAAAGGGGGAAGACTATCTTATCTTAGAGCTTTTCTAAGCTTCTGGAAGACTTGTGTATGCATGCACCGATGCCTTCAGTGCCTAATAAGGCAAGGTAAGAAGGTCACAAATCCTTGAGGATATCACACAGTTTCTTCTCCCTTTCACCTTCTGCGTGTCAGATAGATGTCTACAGTTGTTTGTATCCCAGTTTAAGTATTCCAATGTCGATTCTGTTGGACTTTTTGACATTTATATTTACATGATAGTAATCAAAACCGCTATGATGTGGATACAGGACGACAATCATAGTGGTGTCTGTGGCCCTTCTCCTGATGGGAAATTTGACTAATTGACTGAATCTTTCCGTAAACTGTCTTAGTCCCCCCAGCTCCTCTGTCACTCCTTAATTGGCCATTGTTCTGTTATTACCAGTATTACCAGCTCTCCAGGGCAGAACCATCTGCCAGCTCTATCAGGTGAGTTGTCAGAAGTTTGTATTTATTTGCCTACATCTGTATTAATGTATGTTTATCTGCAACTGGCACCTGTTTTGGCATAATCACACACACACACATAAATATATACATATATATATATATATAGTTTCATTAGTTTCATATTATGTGGTTATTTAACATCAGAGAGGGCCGCAGTGGGCAAAATGGAATAGAAAGAAGAGAAAAGACCTGCAAAGGGGAATGGGGACCTGTATCATTCATCAGCAGTGCAGCAGTGCATGAAGCATACTGGCTACGGTATTATTGTAACTCTCCCTCTCATTTACCTTATTATCTCCTTATCTATGCGCATCATTATGGTGGATGAAACCTGTGTGATGAATAGCCTTCTTGATTAAAGATGCATGCTTCCTTTTGTTTAACATATGGACACAGCTCGGTGTGTGCAGCAGCACTCAAGCTTCAAACAGTAACTATAATGCATATTAATGATGTCATGACTTATCCTGTTGGGTAATTATTTTGAGACTCAGATTGTTCAAACATTTTTTTGCAAATTTGTGATAGCAAAAAACTACATTTGTTCATTTTTTTTTTTTTTTAGAACATTTTAAGATTTTTTAAATAACTTTTAACAAGATATGTTTCTCAGAAAATAATAAAACACATGCATTGTGCAATGTTAATGCATGAAAAGAAGTTTATTTTGTTGTTGGAATCATATACAAAAGAAGAAGATTATGATCAGAATTACATCCACCCTTTCATTTTCTGCTGCTTATCCAGGGCCAGGGTAACAGTCGGTTTAGAGACTTCCTTATCCAAAGTCACTTCCTTCAGCTGTTTCAGGGAAACACTGAAGCATTCCCAAGCCAGTGAGTCTTGGGAATAACCCTTTTCTGACTGAGAGCCATGGCCTCAGACTTGGAGGCTCTAGTCTTCATTCCAGACTCTCATCATACTTGATTAAAACTGGCCCAGTGCCTGCTGGGAATTTCTGCACAATGAAGCCAACAGGACTGTCAATTTGGCCGCCAATCCCAAAGATTTTTAAGAAGAGGCGTGAGACTTGTGTCCATTAAAGCCATTACTGGAGGAGTTAGTTTAATGTCTTATCCACAACCGTCATCACTTTCCAAAGAGCAACTAAGGGCCTTTATACCCTCCTGCTGCATTTAATTAGCTGGAACAATCTATAACAATAGCTAAAATAATATACACCAAAATATCTAAACAACCTGTTAAACAGAAAGTCGTGAATACATTTTTACATATATACATACTTAGATATAAATCAATTACTGATTTTGCAACATAATTCAAATACACATTTCAATAATTAAACTACTTCCTACCCCTCCTTGTTAACATGATTTGCTCCTAAAGCTCTTAAGAAGGAAATTGGTCCTACTTTCGTCTTTCACTTCTCCTGTCCCACCAAGAAGACAAAAAGAGGTGAGTATTGCCAATGATTTCTTGAGCTTGTAAATTTACACATTTAGAAATATAACAAAGTAAACATTTGTATCAAATTGTTGTTAAATATTAAAATACTAATTTAAGTTCTCTTTTACACAGGCAGGATGGCCAGTCCCCCTCTGCAAACCAACATTTTCACTTTGTTAATTTTCAATAAATCCATTAATTATTCTGTGTGGTCATCTCTACCAATCATTCCAGTCACATTTGTATGACTTGTGGTGGTGATGGAACCACCGGTCTCCATCGCAAGGACTAAGTCATCTGCAAAAAGCAAAATGGAAATCAAACCTGGAAATCCACAGCTACTGTGACGACAAATGCTGTCCATTAAGGCTTTTTATTGAATCAATAATAAAGGGTTGTTGTCCACACGCCAGAAATTAGTCTGAATTGTAATGCAAAACAAGCTCTTGCTCCAGTTATACAATGTTAGGCCCATAATAAAGAGCCTAATATCCTAAACTCTTAAAGCAACCACAGAAAAACGTCATTAGAGACACAACTGTATACCTTAGACTCTAAAAGTTTAGAAAGCCTGTTTGGGCAAACTGCCATTCACCCTTCAGTATCCTTGCAGAGCAGGTTCCGTGTTACAAAACCACAACAAAAACCATTTGCCATGTAGTCTGAGTCAACAACATACCAAACTCTTCTCTGCAGCACCCAAAATAGACCTTCCAGGGAAAGTAACAAGTGTGAGCCTCCTGTGGTTGGAGCCCTGTCTGGTTCCCCTCTCTTTAAGATGGAGGAGAACTGTGGCCTGCCAGTCCAGAAACACTGTCCCCAACCTACAAGCAATGTTGCACAGGTATGACAACCAACACTTCCAGGCCTATTTAACAACTGCCCTTATGATGTTGGAAAAGCTCTGCTTGGGATGGGAGTTTAAGATTTCCTTTATTGGGAAGTCTACCAAACATACCGAGCAACCCATAACTAGAAATTTGGGTGCTCATGTTAACTAACAGCCCCTCTCTTTATCTGAGTGTCTAAAACATGTGCTCCCAGATTTGATCATATGATTACAGATTCAATCACTGAACTGCAACTTAGAGTTTCCTGGAGCCAAGTGACACTCCACATCTGTATAACCAATGTCAACAGTCGGGGATTTGTTTACTAATACCTTAGATGGCTATCAAATCCACATACAGCATTTTTACTGTGCAAGCAGAATACATAGCATTTAGTCAAAAATTATTATTTTGTTGAAGCATCACTTGTGACCTTTATATTTACACAAGAAAACGGTGGTGCGCTAATTATGTTAGCTGATGCTTAGCTTTTAATAAACAATTACAATGGCTTGATTAATTAAAGCTGGATGCTGCTGAGAAAGTAAATTTTCACTTGAAGTACAGATCATCTGAGAAGGAAGAAAGACTATGTCTAAGACATAACAGTTTATTGTAAATACAAACACTTTACCCCCTCCTGAGATGTGGGAATATGTTAATTCTATCAACAAATTATAATTTTAGGCTAATCTTAGCTTCACAGAAACCATATGCATTGTTACAAACCCTGTTTTAAATATGTAATCACACTCATCAGTGAAGATACAGTGAAGCTGCAAACGTTTGTTTGTGCTTTTCTCAAGCAAAGACCTTTTAAGAGAGTTTTCTGATGTCATCATTTCTAAAAGTGAGGGAAAATAATAAAAATATTTGGAGAAAGAGTTGTTTTTACTGTCCAGGTCAATGCAATGGCTGCTATGTCCCTGTTAGTACAACTCTGATAATGGGCATCTTTGAGGTGTTGTTTAAAGTACAGCACATAAAGTTCTCTCAGTAAGGGTAACAGTGTGGTTTTATTCAGTACGCTCTAAAGGTAGGTGAAAATTTTTTTTAAAGATGAATGGCATGAGCTATACATGACAGAAAGAGGTTGCACATTATGACAAAAGTCTACAAAAAATTATCACTTGACATTTGAGTGTCTTTCAGATAATTGTTTTTGTTGATTTGGTTCCCTCTCTCTGCTCTGATTCGCTTACCAACAGCAGAAATAACACCTGATTAACAAAATTCCAGATGCTCTCAGTATCTTGAAGAGGACAATCTCTCTCCACTGGTGAAAAACGTGATCTAAAGTTTACTGATAACCTTTTCTTTCATCAAGCCAAACTATAGTTGTAATGTCTTGTGTATCTTCCAAGTTAACAGTAAAGCCTACAATAAATGTTTTTTCAGACAATAGTACTGACATTAACCCTATGTAGAAAAATCATGGCCCATTGAAGATGTCAGACAACTTGAGTATTTGATGCAGCACAAATTCTTACAACTTGTTGATGCCATATGTATGGAGTAAATATGAGCTAGCACTACTTAGTAAAACACTTTCCTTATCATCTTCCAATCTGAGTCAGTTAGAAAATGTTTCATACATGCTGTGTTTCAGACAGTCCACCGGTGATGTGTTGGAAAGAGGCTGCGCGCGATTACCTGACTGCAATGAGAGTTAGATTCTAATTAGATTCTGGATGCTTGATATGGCTGGAGCTAAAGCCCCGTCACTGGGGCAGTGCAGTGAAGACAGGGGAGAGCTACTCTAATGAGGCCTTAGTGGTGTATTTACTGTTAACCAAAGTCATGGCTTTCCTCTTGATGCACCTTCCCCCTCTATGCAACACTCGTACACACTAATATTGATTGTTACATGCACACAAGTCTATTTATTATAACTTGTGTGCAAATACACACCGATAGGCAAGCAGGCAGGCATGCACAGCGAATCTCGCTGATTAGATCTGCAGTGCTTGCCACTGATTGGGGCCTAATTAATGTGGCTATGTTGCAACTCTTCATCACATCCGTAACAAGTAATATTTATTCTGACATAATAGGATTCATGTATCTTGCAATATTAAATTGTGGACAGCTGCTACACATGAAAACATAGCACAAATTCTCTGTTTGGTCAGTAAGAATCTATTTATGTGTCAGACGTACCTTTTTTTAAAGTTTGTTATTAGAGGAGCTGTGTCTCTTAACAAGGGCAGATAGACTGAAAGGACGAAGACACAGCATTGTTTACCTTTTTCTTTAAGATTGATCACCACAGGATTGAGGGATACCAGTGTCACCACCTGGCAGGCAATTACCTCTTGTGTGCGTGAGAGAGTATACGTGCACCTCCCCCTACTCCTGTGCAGTCATCTAGCAGATGCAAACACATACACATGTAGAGCAGTATAAGTCAGTATGTGTTTGGTTCTGCCTTAAGTCATTGACAACAGTGGCTAGAGGACGTTTTCACAGCAGTGACTGGAGTGCGAGTGAGTGCCTGCCATGTGGTCCCCCTTAGGTTCATTAAGAAAACAGACCTGTCAGCGTGAACTCATCCAGGATGGATGAGCTTAACACGAGCACACTTCACACTGTTTATACACAGACAGACAACTCACGCATCCACCATGACTTTAGATTTTTTATTTTATTTTTTTATTCCTGTCTGGAGTTTCTGTAATGAAAAACAAGTGTTTTGAATCTGTCTGCTGAGTCTATTGAAGCTGAGGTTTGGCTGCAAATAGCAAGTTGCATAGGCAGTAACACTTAATGATTTAGCTCGTTTCACCATCAGAGTTATTATAAGACTGAAAGAATGTGGAAATGGTAAAGTGTAGTAATTTTAAAGTATGACAGAGACAAAGAATACAAATATAACTGCGTGGATATAATTGTAATTTCCTTGTGGGCCACATGTGGTGATTATGTGGCGGAGTTTTGGCCGCCACACTCACATTTAGTCAATGTTGTAAGTCAAGGCCAAGCTGGGGCCAAACAAAAATGCACATTTGAGCCATATTTGGGCCAAACATTTTTGCTGTCTGGGAATCCAATAACAAAATTAGGTCTGGTAATATAGAGTTGTTTGATTTAAATAGTGAAGGCATTTCTTCTTTTTCTATTGGCTCAATAGGCAATTTCACCTTAAATATACAAAGCCAAACATGAAACATTTGTATATTCAGAGGTGTGACATTTGAAACGGCATATGACATTTCCAGATGCTGTTTGGTTAAATTTAGGCAACAAAAATATAATTGTGTTCAAGAAGACGTCACAGTTAAAGTTAAATTGACATTTTCACAACTGCTACTACATGAAAGAGAGCTCAGAAAGGCTGTCCTTGTAATTGTTTTCTTTTTTTAATCCGTTAAAGTGTTGGTATACATATTGTGGCCTCTGTGGGTGTTACCTACAACATGGCCAGATGCTTCACACTGTGTTTGTCCGTGAGTGCCTTGTTTGTTTGTTCTGACCTGATGGGCACAAATTTCTCGTTTGTTCCTCATTAAAAATTTATAATCTCTTTTAATGTATTCACATTCAAAAGTTTTTAAGAACTAAACTAAGGTGTAACAATGGTCTACATGGTCTCCATCTCCACTATCAGACATGCAAATAAGTGAATTGTTGTTTTCATTTAACACTTTTACTGCACTCAGCCACTTCATGGTAACCAGTTGAAAATATACATTCACTTCTCAGTTTTCTTGAGATATGAACTCTATAAATACAATTTTTAATGCACATTTATGCACCCCCCATTAAATAGCTGTGAAAAATAATTATCTTTGTCTTATTTTTAGGACACTAAATTTTGCTTTCACTGAGATAAAGTGTTAAAAGGCACAAGTTTTTCACCTCTGCTGCCAAAAGTCCTTCCCTTTCTCAGCTTTTATTGATCCACAGTGGCCTTCACATTTGTTTTCTGCCTGCTGTGTCCTCAGGTGAGTTAGGACAGATAACGGTACTCAGTTATTCATGGGGCTGTCCGACACGCTGACACAAGAAATGTAAAGGTCTTCATGGAGCAGAAAGAAGAAAACAAGAAAATCCTAATACTTGTGAAAGAAACGTTTTCTAAGCTGCATAAGACATTCAATCAGATTGATATATTTACACCAATCCTCAGTTAAAACTTATCTGTGTATTTTTATAGTATCATTGTGACATTGTAGAGCTAATCCTTCAATTACAGGTTTGGAAGCATCTGGTAATGTAAGCTGGTGAGTAAGGTCAATGGGCTACGGCAGCATCTGAGAGCCTTAACACCATGCTGCTTTGTTCAATAGCTTTCCCCCACATGGCTCCAGGTCTCTGCCCAGCCTTCTTCCCAATGGCAATTTGAATGGCAGGGCCTGCCGTCTACCGCAACAGTCAACACCTCATTGTGATGCACAGATTACCTTGTGTATGACAGTATGTGAGGAGAATGTGAATGTGAGTTCTTGTTTCTTCCTCATAACTTTAAGTGGTGCTCACTGCTGTCTGTGTGCAGGTGTCGTAATGAGAGAGACTGAAGATGTATGTTTTTGTTTTTTATTGCTGTAGTTCTCTAACGTGTGTATCCGATTATTCCATTGTTAGATATTTGAACGTCTTTGCATGTGTGTGTATTTGTGCATGTTAAGCATCCTGCCTGGCATAAATATTGCTGTTTCTCATACGGATTAGATGCTGCTGCTTCTGTCAAAAGTCTGCTTGCACATGTGTTTGTGTGAGTTCTTCTCTAGCTCAGTGCGCATCCTGCTCTACAGCTGGCAGTCTAAGACCCCCTGCACTCCCAGCCAGGTGTGTGCGCATACGTGTTTGTCTTTTTGTGCGGTTGTGTGTGTGTGTATGAGAGTGAGACAGACAGGACTCTCCTATGGGCTCCATGCTGTCATCGAGGAAAGCCGATTATGGGACATGCCAGGGTGTCAGGAACACCCCCTACCAACATTATACAGACTCACAGCTTTCCACTCATCTGTATGGATGCAACTGCAAAGCTCCATCTCTTCTGCTTCCTCCTGCCATCTGGAGACTGGGCCAAGTGTTTCCTCAACAGCTTGGTATGAAATTAGACAGTCATTGCCCTCATATCTTTAGCAATATTTGACAGGCTAAAATGATAATCATTAGAAATATGATAATAATAGGATAAAGCCTTTTGGGCTCACTAAAATATCCAAAATCATCTTTAATAGGTCATCATAATTATGGCTTGGTACCTTATTTTAGGACATCAGAGGTGGGCTTGATATAATCGTAGATCATTTTAGTTGACCTAATGATCAAGCAATGAGAATGAAAGACTGGTAATGTATGTCTGTCTTTCCAGTCCAGACTGACTTATCAATAAATCAATAAATGTTGAATAGAAATGCATGTTGTCTGGAGAGAGAAAAGTGGAAACATTGATCCCCTGATGCATTCAGTAGACACACCTTGAGGTTGTCAGTTTTGTGCGGGTTCGAATAAAGACATTGATCATGCCCATATCATAGAAATGACTGTACAGCACTTACAAACAGGGAAAAATGAAAGCATTAATTGGTCCGTTTAAGCTGCACTACTTGCCAGGGTTAGAAAAAAGGATATTGAAAGATCTGAAACATTACGATTTTTAAAATTGTGCTTTTTCCTATAAGTCTTTATAGCTGTTTTTAAGAGGGTCAAAACCTGCAAAAACAAGTTTATAGACAGAAACGTGGATTCTCTGAGATGGACAAAGAAGCTATTTAGAACCAGTAGTATTATGTGTCCTGAGTGATTTGATCACAGGTCCAGAGGGCTAAGAAAGTTGAATAGCATGTGGGAAAACAGTCCATCCACATTTGCATTTTGGGGGACCATTTTTCATCAGACCTGCTCTGTAAGTATGTTAGCTTATGTCACACAGTCAGCTGTCAGCTGAGCAACAGACTAGTCATCAGATGGTCTGCTGATGTTTGTCTTAAGCAACAAATTCATTTAGTATCTGAACTCATTTTTTAGGAGTTTCAGTAAGCTAATTTCTGTACAAGTCACATACCTAATATAAGGAAAGTAATAGACCATAAAATAGATCATTGGTGATGTTGAAGGGCTAAGAGTCAGCATTAAACTGACAAATAAATCCTCTTTCATCCCTTAAACTCTGACAGCTCACCAGTGGACCATTAGCTCTTTGCTACACAATTTAACCGTACAGCGGTGATGTGAATAAGTGGTTGTAAATGTATTCTTTTATAAACCACTGGATAACTAAGAACATACTTCGTCTGGCAATAGGGAAGTATTTAGTCAGCTAATTTTTTACTGGGACTCACCTTTTCTTTTACTCTTTGTATTATTTATTTATTTATTTATTTGATTTATTTATTTATGTTCTATTCATTTAAAGATGCTGCTTTCTGTGTAAGAAAAGGATGTTTTAGGAGGTTGGTGTGACACTGGGCTCTTGGTTCAATAACATTTTGTTCACATAGATTTCTAAAAACATAAAACAGCAATGCTGTATTTTGGTAACTGGGCTGAATCCTGGCATAAGGTCATTAACTCCCTTTAGGGAATTTCAGAGACAACAGAACAATATCACCGTGTCTAGCTCAAAATAAATTATTGTTAGGTTATATTTAGTCTGTTTCAAAGATGCAGCTCTAGTCAATAAAAGAAAACCAGTCCCTCGAGCTTAGAACTGAGTAAACTTTGTTGTACTACTTCTTAATTTGCAGCTTATTGGTATGTCATCAAATTGTTATGACAGTCACAGCCAAAGTAATCTTGTCAAACAGTAGAAAGTTGGAGGAAACTAAAAGGGGGAAAACAGAGTGTGAATGCTGTGAATGTGGTTGGGAATGAACAGATCTGTGCTGGGCTAAAAACCTGTTCAATGAGGTGACCACACATAAACACTTGTCTCACTATGAGTGAGATGCACACATACACGATACAGTACAGCTTTCTCATTACCGATGCAGCGTGGCCCACTGTCAGCTGTGTTGCCAGGGACATTTGGTGGTGGAGAAATTGACCATTCTACCATGAGTATCCAGTCCACCCAGGACTCTTCAGTACCCGCTAATTATTCTTCACACCTAATCTGAGAAGGAGAGGGAGGAAGGACAGATGAGAGCTGATGAAGAGGCAAAGAAAACAGAAGAGAAGCTGAGGAGAAGGAGGAGTGTTTGGAGACCAGCGGAACTTGTGCTTTCCTACAGGAACAATGAATCACATGTAACCACCACCTGTCCTGTGTTGTCCCTTCTGTTGCTTTCAGCACTGGTGACAGGATGACTGTGTTTGTACAGTATCGAGCCAGCTGGGTTGGTATTGGCTTTTCACTAGGAATTAATAACGAATTGGACAGCCATCGATAAAACAATGTTTATATTTACTTAGTTTGTGATTTTTTCAGGATCATCTCAGATGATGTTGATGTGTTTCCAAAGCAACACTTGTTTGAGTGCATTGCCCCCCTATTTGTAGCCATCTTTATACTTCTCTATTCTCCATCTATTTGTAATGGATGTGAAATAGAATGAAAAAAGCATCATCTCTCATCCATCCATCAATCAATTCATTTTGTGGGATTTTTAGGAGCAGTCTAAGTAAAAAAAATTCCAGATATCCCCCTCATCAACAATGTTTTCATTATTTTATTCAGGTCATATTGACAGGTTAGCATGCTACGCATGTACTCCAAGATCCCGACTAGTTGAATGTTTTTGGAAAGTGTCCAATGGAAGGTGCTAAAAAACATAATGTTGACTCGAACTAACTTAATCCTTTCAATACAAAGAACCTCTTGGCCTGTTGCATTAGAGATAAATGATAAATGATTCCACTCGGATGCACGGGTAGGAATCTCAGGTGTTACTTTTTTAAACACGTGGGGTACTTCTGTGCTGGTGACGGCATTATAGTTGGACACATTGACATGGTAACCCAGAAGAAGGAAAAAAAAAAAACTTTTTCCACAGCAAGTTTCTTTACTCTAACATGTATTTTTTTAATCCTAAATATAAAAAAAATCAGTGATAAAAAATCATTTAAAATGTTTCCAAAGGACACCCTGCACAATTACTAATATGGGCTATGATCCTAATAGTAAATCAAATAATGTTGTCCTTTAATTGACATTAGTGCTAAAATACCAAGAGAAACTAGTTTTAGACTAGAATAGTCTCTCTTTTTTTTTTAAAGGCTGATGTTCTGGTGTGTTAAGTTCTATTCACATACGTCTGAATTAGTAATTTGTGTGGTTTTTGGTCTTGTGTGTGTTTGTCCAATAATTATTTTACTATCTTTTTTGGCCAGTTTTGGCATTGATTGATCACAATCGCCACCCAGCACTGTGCAGGAAATGTCAAGTGTGTTATTCATTGTCAGGATGTATAAATCGTTACTCTTGACATCCACATGTAATTACACAATTAATGCCACTATCATCATTGATTTTAGCATTATTGATTGATAACATGTTAAAATATTGAATCTATTTCCCCTGTGTAAGTGAGTAGATGAGAGGTTGCACCACAACTGCCCTGCCGCTCAGGACTGCTTCATGTCTGATTTGTTCTCGGACAGTTTCAGACAGCTATGAAGCCTCTCCTTCTGTTCCTCTGTGTCTCTGTCTTGGTTCGCTCAACTTTGGACCTCATTCTGAGGCATTCGGGAGACTTGGCTTAGGTGAAAATTCCTCTTGGAGATTTCCAGCATCCCTAAGCATATGGACACATGCTCACACTCCACCTCTCCTGCCATCCCTCATTCTACTTCATCCTCAATCAAACCACCATTATTCCTCCCCTTCTCTTCATGACTCTTGAGGAAGGCATTAAGCATGACTTTAATTACAATCAAGCACACAGCCTTTCCTCTGTCACATTTTGCCCTATAGCCTGAGCATAAAAGTCACACAGGCATCTCCATTCATTCTCTGGCTATCTCTATGACATGCTTACATACACACATGCCCAAATCTACTTTCATTTAGCAGACTGCCAGTGGAGCAGGGGTGTGGGATATAAGGCTACTGGAGATGCCAGAAAGGGAGGTTGGTGGCTCAGAATAGCTGGTTGGGCTGTTCTAGTATTAATTAAACTGGAGCAGGTTCTGTAATCTGTGGACAGTAGCTGGCACTGATGTGGCTGCAAGCTGCTGCTTGCTGTGGTTGGGGTACACAGGCAGCTGATGTCTGTGTGGTACTGGCCGAGAAGGGCTGCAGGATGTTGATTTAACTGGCAATATGAAATACTGTACAGTATATGGAGTTCTGGCAGTTATTTACAATACAAATAGGAATGAATATGATTAAATCTAGAGTGAAATTTTAACAAGTTGACAACCTCATAGTAAATTGACAGGAGGCTAAAGCTTCACTCCCTGAGCTCAGGCATAAATCAAATGTCATTTGGATTCCTAATGCAGCCAGATGGTGTGTGTTTAAGTTACTGTTTTGGCATCTGATGGTAGTTTGTCTCTTTTTTCATTTAAAAAAAGGAAAAAGACAAGTACAGTCATTTTTATGTTAAAAAACCTCTACAGGGTCTCATTTCTCTTCATGCAACTTGGAAAGCCTGAAAGACTGATATCAGGTTTAAATAGGCATATTTAATTTTTGACGTGAAAACATGAAGCAGCAATTTATGCTATACATAAATCCAATCTAACACAGACAGTAGAGTTGTTCAGTACTGTACACAGGCCTCTGATGTCCCGGAAGGGGAAGAAAAACACTGTGGTTTATGCTGACCCAGGTCTGATCAGAAATGATGTATAGCAAGCAGAACTAAGAGAGAACTATAATCGCCTGCCCCGGGCTTTTAATTCTGTTTCTCCCTTTCTATTCGGAGGTCAATTACCGGCAGGTTAAAGACATCATTAAACTGGTGTTTCCTGAAGTGCCTTTTGCTCCCTGTCAAAATAACTTATGATGCATTGACAGGATTGATTTTACCAACAGCGTGCCCAGAATGCCTCGGCACAGGCATCTATTTTCATTATGCATCATGCTGCGTCTCCAAGAAATCTTTCTCTCTCTCTCTGGACTGAACATTGGTAATTTGTCATTGTGGCTTTTTTCCCTGTTTTCTGTCTTACATTTTTCACAATCCGGAGGCTGCTTGGTGCACTAGGCAGGAATTCAGCTGGCACAGAATTTTTGATCTAGATGAAGGTTTTCTGCCCAATTATTTGTTGGTGGTGTGTGTGCTTGAATTTGTCTCTGTATGTGTCTTTCTGTGTGTCTCAGAGTGTGTTTATCTCTACCTGTGTGCAAAAATTACACAAGCCATTAGAGGCCTATCTGTATGTGCACCCCACTGTGCAACGGTGACAATAGATTGCACCAACAGACTGACCCATAATCTGTCCAGCTCTCCTGGGTCAGCAATGATGAGTCCACTGTGGAAATCATGTTTAGAAAAGGTTTGTCAGGTGTCATATCATCATTTCAACTTATTGTTCTATTTTCTGCCTCCTGGTTGTAAACCAGGCTAAGCTACAACTCACTGGCTTACACAGTGTCAGCTAAAAAGCTGAAATTTTACTTTTTAGATAAATTGCAATGCATTTAAACATACACTTAGCTGGAAGTCAGAGTTATAATGGGCTTTTTGAGCCCTTTTAACCTCTTTGTTTTCTTTTCAATAGTCCACTAACTCTGGTTTTGCCATCTTTTCATAAAAAAATAGATATACCTCAAGCAATTTGGTTGTAAAAGCCATATGAAACAGTGACAAGTGTTTTCTTCTATTGGATTAAATTTGTAGACACACAAAGGAAGGTTAGGCTTAAGACTTTGATACAAGAAAATGTTGCTTTCTTTTTATTTATGCAGAACAGATGGAAGTGTGCCTCATTAAAAATGGTATGCATGGCAGTGCATGCTGGGAGTTTTTTCGATGGTAGCCATTGATCCTTGACACCGGCGATATAGAATAGAGCTTAATGAATTCAGAACAAAGTAATAAGTAAGATTACAAAGCAAAGGAAAGAAGGGAAGAAACAGAAAGAGAGCGAGATTAAAAATTGGACAGATAGAGAGAGAAAATCAGTCCGGGAGGTTTAGGGGAGCAGAGGGGATGGGGCTATTCGACAGAGGGATGACATGGTATTGTTCTCCATTTCCTTCTGGGAGTTTTTGTATCTTTGTGAAGCTATGCCAGATCACTGAGCCCAAACAGTGTGTATGTGTGTGTGTGTAGGTGTGTGTGTGTATGGAATACAAGCAAGAAGCAGAAAGTCTTGGCTAAAATGTGAGATGCAGACATTTTTTGAAAGGAGAATAATTCCTTTGTGTGTGTCAGAGGACAACCTTAATTAGAATTGCATAGCAGCCCAAAGCAGGGACTAGAGCCAAGCCCAAACCAAACCATGCTGAACCAGACTAAACCAAACTTGGACCTCCTCCACTCAACATGCTTTGCGCTTTAAGCCCTGGCTAATTGGGCCAAAGGCAAGCAAAAACCCCTTCCCAGCTGTGACGGGCAATAGACTGGGAAAACAGAAGGCTAGAGAAAGAAAGAAGAGAGCAACGAAGAGACAGATAATATTTTCCCCTGTATACATTTACATAAACCGTTGCTGGGTCAAAACCATTTTGTAGTTTTTGCTTTCTCTCTCTCTCTAATCTATATGCAAAACTTTTTTTTTTTTGCTCAACTGGTGGTAGTCCCAGATGTTGCATTTGCCCAAATGCTCTCTCTGAGCTAAAAGTGATGTCTAGACACTATCAACAACCAGGCAATCTGGCCAACTAAATAGGAGGACCATGTTGAGAGGCCTTCACAGGTTATTGCAGTATGTATTTCTGTCAGTCTGTCAATTTAAAGATAGGGATTGGATGTCTCAAGTCCACCTACCAGCTGTTTGTAGCAGCAGGGGCCCCAGTAGCTTTGCCACAAGGATGGTAAATGGAGTATCAGATGCAAAGTAATTGCATGCATGCCCTGCAGTACCTTGGATTTCATCATCCTGTTTGCTGCTTGTGGCTATCTTTTTCATCCTCTGCACTGGCCCTGATGTTTTATCTTCTTACTAAAAGGAAGACACTCTTATAATCTAATGAAAACATGCAATATTGCTAGCAAAGGAGAGCGGTGTCATCATATAGTGGCTTCTCTTGCTAATTTCTACAATTAGGAATAAAAGGCAGAATGATCTTAATGGTAAGCGTTGTTACAGGTGATTGCATGATTTGTGTGGATTTATGTGAGTGTATGGATTATATATGTTCACATGTGTGACTGTGGGTTGGGGGTTGTGCCCTCAGGGCTAATCTTCAGCGTGCAGACGGATAGTCCGACGAACACACAGCAGACACACACACAAGCACATATGCATTCACTGCAGGCCCCCTGCTTCACACTGGCTGAGTGACAGCACGAGTACTGCATGCAGTTTCTCCATTATTCAACAGCAATAGAGGGAAAGAGGAGGGAACACAGATGAGAAAAAACAGAAAAAGGCAGAGAAAAATGGAGGAAAAAAATAGACTGCTTGTGCTACCACATGATAGTGGATGCTAGAGACTGTTTTCAAAATAATGAACGTATATATCAATGGAGGGAGATTATGCCATTGACTTTTCAAAAACAAAAGAATGGGACGACCAATTAGAGAGGGAGTGTTTCACAAGACAGCAAACAAAGATAAAGAGTGAAATGGAAAGCCAGAACAAAATTATTTATAAAGAGAAGCAGAATCAATCACAAATTACAAAGCATATACCTTTATTGTGGTTAGGAGGGTATGGTAAATAGATTTGATTATATGTACATTTACTTGAGTTTGCAGTCAAACAAAAAAAAAAAACATTATCAATCTTCATGGGTCTCAGGAGAGTTACAGTCATCTCTGACCTGAGGATAGATTTCAGTCATGAAAAGAGACCTGGGGACATGGTGTATGATGAGAAAAGACAGTGTGTTAGCATCATCTGATATCCCTGTGTTAAATGAAAGATAAGATGGGGTGACATCCTTCTGTGCTGGTGATCTGGGTGATTTAATGAGTTGCCGTTGGATAAACTTTTGCAATTTAACCTAATGGGCAACATTGTCTTTATGTTTTTAAAACTACTGCCCTAATGTTCCTTTACTTGGAGCTAAGAAACAACAAAGATGGAAAATGTTGGTGGTTCAGACAGAAGTGTAATTGCAACCATGTTTAGAATTACTACTTAAGAATCTGTGTCATTTACTGTCGTCAACATTTCCATTTTTTTGTACGTAGTGTCATCTATTGCTGTTCAAGCACTGGCACTGATCAATGACTCCACTTTCCTTCCCACATAGCAAGACTTTGTCATTGGGGACATTTTTTGTTTCATACACAACCAGCCCAAGCCTTAACAAGTCATCATGGACACTATGGTTGGTAGCAGATAGCAACCAAACTATGAACCAAACTGAAAAACAAAGGTCTTATATTAAAGGAGGAGTCTTTAATTCCAACCTCAAATATTACCTTAGCAGGAACATTATGGCAAAGACACCAAAGGACACCTTGCGCATATCTTAAATATGCTGCCATCTTTGACAAAACAGCAATATTTCGTAACCCAGGAGTGGATATAGGTTGAATCACCACAGGTGAAAAATCATTGTACACTAGCAGAAATTATGATTCCTCAGAGCATGTGATAAACTGGACATCCTGCCTTTTCTTTATAATACCATGCAAGACCAATGCGAGGCTCCCCTTCAGAGTTGAGGATGGGCTACTTTTGGCAGGGTGGTTGGAGCTCTCTGAGCAACCTGGGACGCACCTGAGCTGCAGCTCACAAAGAGCCAGACACTGCTTTGATGGTGTGGAGATAAGAACTTCAGACACTTGTTATCAGCGCATGCTACATCTGCCAGTTGTTGATCAGAGGATTTGAAAGCACATTGATGAGGTTGCAGATGCCGAACAGAAGCATATACATGGATTTGTGTATTTTTATACTTTCAGAATTTACAAACTTGGAAAAAGGGGGCAATACAATAGTCTTGCTAGTGCCATCCTTGTATCTTTGAGTATAATTTGCACTCACCATGGCATAGATAAGCTTATGCAATGTCACAAGTTTCATTTCCTTCCAGAGTTGTATAAAAAAATCTCATCCTGATGAGATTATAATCAGGATGAAGAGTAAATTCTTCTCTAGCAGATTCTCTACCATGTCCTTCTCAGCGAGCTTAAAGACTCTGTGCTAACCAAGCTATGCATGCTTATGTGTGTCTGTGGGAGGTCTGGTTTGGATGGCGGGATTATGGACAGTCAGGAATTAAAAGTCAATGACAGCGCTCCATGCATTTAATAACACAGTTGTGTCTCTTCCAAGTTGTTTTTAGCCAAAAGTTAAAAATGAAAACTTTTTGGCTCGAGTTAGAAAGCAATTACAGTTAGGGCTAAATGATATTGTTTTTACAACACAACCATTACCCTCAATTACACTTTTTCCCTAGTTGATCAAATCACATTAAAAAAAACAAGATTTTTCATATTCTATGAACACAACTGAATGTCGATTTGGTATAGAGCAAATGGCCCATGGGGTCATATTTTGGAAAAGAAAAGTCTCTTTAAAGACCTCAATTAGGAATGCAAAAGCAATATGTGCACCAATGTTATGTTTTCATATTGTTTGTTTTTTTAAGCTCTCTCGTCATTTACTGTATCTTCATCATTATTTTTCCATTTAGCTCTATAAATCAACCACAAACAATTTTCACTAAACAATGTTGGCCTGAAATAAGCTTTTGTGTCTCTTAAAGGACATTCTGTAATTGTATATAACTGAGAACACTGTCCACAATACATTTGTGTGATTTCATATTAGCCCCCTTGAATAGACAAAGCTCCAAGTCTGAGTGGTTCAGATTGGATCGTAACAATAAGCACTACTCTGCAGTGCTGTAATTATGCAAATGCAATGCATATTTCAATCAAATTTTATTCATAAAGCACACTCATGATGATTAGAATTAATCACAAGGCATTTAGGAAACTTACCACAAATTATTGAGTGGAGTGAAGAATGGTTTGGGTGATGTTATGAGGAATAGTTTTGCTGGTTTGTATAGAAACACAACAATCTGGCGAGATTAGTTATCTAACTCTGCCTGATTGCACCCTATCATCTTATCTAATGAAAACTTGTGCATTGGAATATAAGAGGAGTTCTTGCTGCGGCACATCGATAACTTTATTCTTTGACTTCTTTTCAGTCTGATGTATGTCTATAAACATAAGACTCTCTATGATAGTCTCTTATTCATCAGATATCTTTGGTAAAAAAATAAAACACATACACAAAGACCTCACCATAACCAGATGTACGTTATTCCACCAAGACTACCAAGCTGTTCAGACAGAAAAGGCAGTTTTCTCAAAGGAAAATATGTTTTTCACCTGCGTCTGCTGCGGCTGCATGGAGCAATCTGGCGTCATAATCCCAGTGTGAGGCTTAAGCTAATAGAGGTGTCCACTGGGACCTAGGCAACAAAACCCATGCTAATAGATATCCATTAATATTAATTTATGTTTATGTTGTTATTTATGTCTTTGTTAATAGTGGAGGATACCAGCTGTTCAGTTCAGCACAACATGATGTGGACTGTATAGTTAGACTAAATACAAATAAAGAAAACTGTCTTTTCAATTCTAAGCCTCATGGTAAGTGATGCATAAATGCATGTGCATGTGCATACAAATCATTAGCCTCGTAGCACAATTGTCTAAGTCATATTTTGTGATATCTGTCTAACTGTACTCTCTATCTCTCTCACTAATATTATGTGCATCATTGCTTAAAAAAGCTCAAAATATGACTTAGGCAATTATGCTATGAAGCTGACAAAAGTATGCTAGACGCTTAACCAGATTTAATCAGATGTTTGTTACGAGTAAATTTAAGACCCTCACAGGATTTCAGTTTTTTTTCATCACTTACACATTGAGGCAACATGTGGCTCTTGAGCTTTACAATGCTTTCAACGCAGGTTTGTCCAATAACTAGTTTATTTGGTGCTTAAACAGTTGCTTGCTGCATCTGGAAAGACCAAAGGAGCATGTTGAATCAAAACACAAAATTTGCAATGAAAGGTTCACTGTTGATATGTAGTATTGATTATGATATCTAAAACCAAGCAAACATTGATAATAATCTATCTATGACTAGATGTCTTCTAGTGTGGCCGTATTGAAGTTTATGTAGAGATATTTATTGAGAAATCTTTCTAAGCTGTACACAGGTTTTGCAAACCAGCCTAAATGAATGGTTTATTGACCAGATTTTGACCTGGAAAATGTACTCTTGTGCCTGAGAAGGAGCTTGGCAGCCGAGATCTGTTCTCTATCTACAGCCTATGTGAGATGAGTGTAGAAGGACCATCTGTAAAGTGCAAAACTACAAAGTATTCAGTAACTGCGAGGTTAAAACACCTCAGTAGTGCGGTGATTAGCATATCAGAAGGAGGCTTTCTGGGGTCAGACCTGCTGGCTGGTCTTTCATTGTGCTGTTTACCTCAGAGTCAAAACACCTTTTGTAATTTTCAGTAAAAAAGTAAAAAAAAAAAAAAAGTAAACCAAGCCTACATGTCAGCAGCTTCTGCGGGTAAGACATAATGTATGTTATTTTATTTGGACTTTGCTAAAAATAAATAATATAAATTTAATTTAGGATTTTATTGTGATTTTGTTGTGATTTTCTGTTGCTGCCTTTTCACTGCACCATCTGCAATGCTTTTAATATTGTATGTAAAGCACTTTGAATTGTCTCTCAAATGAAATAAACTTGAGGTGAGGTTTTCAGGATTGGGTATAAAAGACATATCCACCAAATGCTTTCTCTTTCAGTGTAAGGATGGAGTGGCATAGAGTACTGTGGAAGAACATTTTCACCCAAAACAGTCTGCTGCCACATTAAAAAAAAATAAAAAAATCCTCTAAAACTAAATCACCCAATGAGAAATCTACTGTATGTCAACTCTTATACAAAAAAACCTCTGAGTTCTGTGGCTCATCCCATCTCAGACGGACAGTCAATCAGTCAGTTAGTGTCAACAACAGGAATGGTTTTAATATTTGTGAGTACCATTTGCATGGCTTCCATTGCTGTTTTGACTTTTATGATCTATCTATCTATCTATCTATCTATCTATCTATCTATCTATCTATCTATCTATCTATCTATCTATCTATCTATC